>VXBX01005629.1:127631-159421 GCA_013400415.1 Scytalopus superciliaris
ACGGATCAGATGACTTTTTAAAATGTGGGAATTTGGGGAGGGTGTCAGTAAAACATTGATAACCTAAAGGAACAGAACGGGCGTTTCCTCATGTAAATATTTCTCGGTTGCTGGAATTGTTTGTAACGTTTCCTGCAACTTTTTAGCCATCAGTGATAAAATGGATATTCCAGGCCTGGAGATGCACGGGGTGTGTTGTGACTTTGTTTCGAAGGCAAGCTAATCCTAAAGGGAAGGGGCTGGCACGGCTCCTGCGCTGCAGAGAAAGCTCGGTGGCCTCGTGCCTCTGGGTGGTGTCTGCTGGGGCTCCAGCGCTCAGGGCTCTGTCTGGCCCTCTTGGACCAGTTAATTGCTCAAGGGCAAGTCTGTTTATGCACTTGGCAACACAGGCTTTGATTGTAAAAGTATTTGGCTTTCCTTTGGCTAAGAACTAAAAAGAAACAGCTTTCCCCACGACAGAGATGTGATCTGTGGCTGTAGCAGCCTTTGCCGGCTTTTCTGCTTGCATTTGGGCTTGTTCAGATTTCAGTTAGCAGCAGTTAAATGCCACAAACAATAGGAAAAAATACTGTTTTTCTGTGTTGTGCTGTTGGTGTCGCTCCAGTGAGTAAGGATTTGTTTCCATGTGTATATCTTTGCAGGACTGTGGCCCGTGGAAATGTAGTTTGATTTTTGAAATGGCTTCTGCAAGTCGTTGTCACATGTTAGCCATTACTGCTGGGATAGCATTGCACAATCCCTAGAAATTTATAAGCCTCTTTAATTCATAGAGAGATGGGTTAAGAAGGTTTCCTGTGTGATTATAATTTTGAATAATATTTGAACTTAATGCATTACTTGTCATCTCTCAGGGTTGTGTTTTTGTTATAAGATACTGGATGCTGTTCAGTGAGTGGTTTTCTTATTTAAAATCTCACTATGCAGATGAAAGATTTTGAGGGCTTTTTTATTATTTTAGGTTGATTTCTGGTTAATTTGGTTTAAAAAAAAATGGTTCTCTGTTTATAATACTAAAACATGTTCTGAAGTAAATCTTACCTGGTAAGGTTTCCATAACTGCCTTAGAGTGGCTGAGTAAGGGTGTTTTTCTGAAATGTTTGATTTGATGTATATGAATTGACATAACTCTGTGCCTTGATCTTTCAAATCCTGGTGCATATCCTGGATTTCATTTTCATCTGAGTAAGGCTGAGCTCCTGGTGAAGTGTGGGAAGGGTCAAGAACAGGAATTTGATTCTAGTGTAGACTTACTGAAAGTCATTCATCACTGCAAGTCTTACCTACAACTGTGTTTTCCCTACTATTAAAGGATATTTGAATTCTCCACCTCTTAAGCTGGCATTTAAGTAGGAAAACTCTTCATCCTTTGTTCTTTTTTTTTCCTCGAGGACAAATCATTGGAAGCATGCATGAGAAATAATTTAGATTTGAAGTCCTGCTTTGGCCTTTTTTTAATATGCTGATGAATTATTCCTTTTTTTTTTTTTTTTCCCCTTCTGGCCATGAAAAGAGAATTTTGGTAGCCAAAAAAACTGGATACAGCTACTGTGAGACAACCCCTGCTCTTGCACAGGAATTGGGCTGAATGGTTTGTTCCTGGTGATGCCTGGTTGGCACAGATGGGCCCCAGAGGGAGGTCCTACAACCAGTTGTCAGAATTCCAGCAGACAGGGAGGAAAGGATGTTGTGAAGGAAGGTGTTTCCCCATTCAGCATTATCCATCTCCCCAAAATAAATCTGGGACCCCTGACATGGAGCACAAGCATCTGGAAACTTTCTGTACACTTGAAAGGTTCTAAGTCCCTTTAGCTGAGACAGTGGTTTGAGAAAATGGGGTTTGATTAGAATAGGATTATCACTTTTCATCCACAAACTTTGATGGGAACCAAAGGGCCACTTTAAGGAATTCTCCTGTCACTGAGAAGATGAAGTTCCTACTGTTTCAGTGGTTGAGGAGCAAAGCTGGCCCTGGGTCTGTGGGGCTTCAGTTCACAGGAGGTGAGCGTGGGAGGGCTGGGGAGGCTTGGCAAGCCATCCGTGGGGAGGTGACTTTGCCCCAGCCGAGGGAATGAGCTGCAGTGCCAGGCTGGAATGAGGCCACACACTGCCCAGAGCTGAGCTGAGGGAAGCGACCCTGGGCCTTCAGCCCCTCTGGCCCCTCGGGCTCTGAGCAGCACCACTGGGAATAAACACACCCAGGATGCTGGGATTGGTGCCTCTTGGGAAAACAGACAATGGCAGTGAGGAATTCTGGTTTCTCAGCAGATTTAGTTAGTGTGGCATTAATTTATGTGTAGAAATTATGTTTTTCACCCTCGCTGTTATAATGTTAAAATCGAAGTACTGAAGAAGCATATGGGTGTTTCTCAGGGTTGCAGCTTGCTGGGAGCAGTGGGTTGTTTCCAACCCTCTCCATAACAAATGTTGTTGCTTCTGTAAAACAGTGTGTAAAATTCAGATTTTTCAAAGGGAACTCAGTGGGTTTTACTTATTTATCAGGCCTGGAGCTTTACATAGTTTCCAGACTTAATGCTGACAGTAGCCTGAGACCTCTGGCAAGATGCAGGCAGGAGAGCCAAGGACTAATGTAATGCACTGGTGGGGGGAAATGCAAGTTTGGAGTTTTTTTGGTCTTTGAAGTGCTTAAAACTTTCTTATTAAATAAGGTTTTACAGTGCTGTAATAGGTACCCACAGTCACTGATTGGTAGAAGCAGTGTGAGCATGTTTCCTGGGCTAAATTGCCTAAATCCCTGGATTTCCTGCCCCTCTTTGTCATCTTTCTTCTCAGACAGGTAGCAAAAATACTTCTAAGAAAGCTGTTATGTTTAGCAAATATCCAATAGTTAAACATTTGTTTCTTTAATGGCACTTGTTTCATAAACACCGAGTATTATTGTGTGAGGTTTACAGAGGTGAAGGATTCCATAATTATTATTTTGTCTCCTGCTTTATCCAGGTTTGTGGCTTTGTGCTTGATCAGAAGATATGATAATGAGTGCAGTCACTCTCCCAGCAGTTTCCAAAGCCTTTAGCTTGGCTTTTTCCTGCCTGTTGTATGTAAATGTTCATGTGTCCTATTACAGGTCACTTACAGGCTTTATAATTCAGTGCTGTAATGAGAACCAGCAAAGAGTGGGCTTAATTCTGGTGGTCTTAGTGCTGTTTCTGGCCATGCTCTGCAGCTTGGAGGGCATCCATGCAGTGCTGAATAATTCTGGGAGCAGATACTGATCCTAACGAAATCCTACTCAGAATTTGAATAAGCTCTGTGCTGTTTACCATCCCACTTTGGCTCCCTTTCCATGGGAAACCAGTTCTGCATGCTTCTGGAGGTAAAACAACATCTGGGGTGGATCCACTTCACCAGTTCAAGGGATAAGTCAAATTTGTTCAGATTGCTGTGTTTTTCTTTATCAACTCATAATCAGGTAGTTGTCTTTGAACAGGTTTTTGTAAGTGAGATGATAGAGGAAAGGTTCCACCCCTGAAGCCAGGAGAGGAGAGGCTGGCAGTAATTGTCTCTCTGATGGTTGTTGCAAGTGAAGTTATTTTTATAATCCTCCAAATGATGTTGTACTTGGTGATTTATACTTGGAACTGACAGTTTTTGAGAGATTAGAACCCATTGATATGATGGAACAGACCAAAGGAGTTGCTTCGTGAGAAATTGTGGTGGATTATTTTTGACTCCTCCATTTCATCTCTCACACAAATAGCTGGTGGAGGTGTCTCCTCAGCAGGCTCAGTGGGGCAGGAACACTCAGGAGTTGTGCTGCTGAAACTTAGAAAAAATAGGGTATTGCTTTGGTTTTATAAGTGTGGGAAGCAGCAGAAATGAGCATTTTTGCTCTGTAAGGAGCTGACTGCATGCAACTCATTAATATATACAATTTACATACATTCCACGTGTGAAAGAGATCCAGTCAACTCTCATATTGAGTGTAGGGTGGTAAACTCTCAAAAATTCTTGATAAAAATCTTAAGACAAACTGAATTAATGATGTTCACCTTCCCAGAGCTGATTGCAGGTTATGTGATGTTGGCTTTAAGTTACTATAAAAGCACTGGTAGTTTTCAAGCTTTTTCTTTTTAACCCTCAGTTTGTCTTAAACTGACAAATCCAGACCTTGTGTTGAAGTTGATGCAAACATTTACCTGGGGAAACAACTCAGAAAGCATGTTGGGGAAAACAGAAGGTGCTTGCAAGCTTTTTAATAGCCTAAAAGTGACTTCATTTGGGAATTAAGAGGCTATTGGAAACCTTTTAATAAGCAAAAAAAAAAGAAAAAGAAGAACATGGTTTAATTGTTTTTGGTTTGCTTTGGTATGATTTATTAAACTACTTGAGCTGAAATTTTTGTAGCTATAGCTTAGAAATTAATTGCTCAGAAGTTAATTTTTCATAGTGATTTTTTTTCCCCCCAAATCCAAACCATAAATCTGTAAAAATACAAGTTTCAGTCAACAGAACTTTTCTAAGTTCATTTGTAGGTCATGAAGGGAAGGTGTTTGAAAAGATGCTGATAAAACTGGGACTTGCAAAGTCTGGGACATTTTCTTCCGACAGGGCATTGGCACGTCGTGTGGCGAGGCCAGCCCAGGGCATGTGACACCCCCCGAGGGTGCCTGACCCACCGCCCGGGGGGCACAGCTGGCCCTGGCACCGGGGGCTACTGGTGCCTCCCCAGTGTGGGAGCAGGGGGGTAAATCTGGTGGGCTCTGCTTGGTTTGAGGCTGAGAACGTGTTTGTGAGGGTTTTGGCACTGGGGGAGTTTTGACATTTTAAGGAGGGGTTGGAGAACCTGCTGTTTAATGTGGCAATTTAGTCCAGGTAAGAATAATCAGCAGAGATGTGAAAAGTCAGATCACTCTTAGATTGTCCTTTCAAATGTTGAAGATATCTCACAGTTAAGCCCCTTTCTGTGTGTTGCTGCCCAGGAAGGCTGTGTTGGCCTGTTTGAGGTAACTGCACCCTGCTCAGAACACCCACTGTGTTTGGGAGTGTCTCATCTCAGAGTTACATGTTTATATAGCATCCTCCTTGCATTGCAGTTTTCCCTGCCATTTATTTCTCATTTATTTGTGCCTGCCACGTGGATAGTACAATTATGCCCACTGTAAAGAAATTTGAGTTAAATAACAAAGATAATATCACTGTTCTTATATTAAAATTTCTATGGGTCTGTCTGTCAGGACTTTAAATGAGTTACAAAACTGTTCCTGTGTGTCAGATGGACAAATTTAGCTGGAAGAAGATGATGTAGGAAATAAAACTGGGCAAGTGTTTACAGTGAAACAAGTTGCTATTATGGGAGGATTAATGTTGATGAGTAACTTCCTCTGCTAGTATTCAAATTATTAATCCTGGTACTAGAAGTTATTCCCACCCAGACCTGCCTTTAATCCTGGACAATCCAAATCCATTCAGTCCTTAAGCACTTATACGGAAATCAGAAATATGATGTTGAAGGGTTCTTCAGTACAGAAGGAAAAGATTACAGGTTTTTTGACTGGACTTTCAGAGTGAACAACAGTAGATAAAATACAAGGGGTTTTTTTGTTTTACTTTGGGTTTTTTGTGGAGTTTCTATGTGCATTTGTTTGGGTTATTTGTTTGGGGTTTTTAAAATATATTGATTTCTGTGACATGGAATCTCCTCACTGAGAACCAGATCCATTTAGTGCTACAAAAGGCTTTTAAAAATCATTGAAATGGAGCTGGTTTAATCGAAAATTGACGTGGGAGGTGTGGCTGCCCCTGTCACACCGAGCGTCCCGTGCCAGTGGTTTTAACAAGGTGTGGAAGCACCCCAAGCCAATAGCTTGTGTCCCTCGTGGGTGTGAAAGGGCTGCAGAGAAACCTTTTTGCTCTCTGGAGTTACAGGCTATAAAATAATCACAGTCTATTATTTGCCTTGTGGAGAAGAGACCTGAGGAAAATTCAGATTTCAGGGTCTCTGCGTGGCTTGGAGGGACTTCAGGGCTCTTTGTCCACCCATTTCATCCCCGTGCCAGCCAGTCCCTGGTGCAGGGCAGGTGTTGGCACCAAACCCCTCATCCAAGTGCTTCTGATTTCAGACATTTTGAATTTGCGTTTTTTTTTGTGGTTTCAAAAAAACCCCTTTCAAACTTGGAGTGGTGCTAATGCTCTGCCTGAGCTGTACAACTTCATGGATATTTTATGAGCTTGTATTATTGCCTTTCACAAATAGTTCTAGTACAAAGCAAAGTGGCTTTGGTTGTTAAAGATGTAGCTGCTTGTAATGGACTGAAATGTTGAATTATATGAGCTGCTTTGCATTTAGATTTTTGGATCTTTCCTCAGTCTTTAGAAATGGAAGCTCTAGTTCTCTGCCTGGAAATGGCAATGGCCATTAAATGGAATTAGCTTTCAACAACCTTTCCTTTTAGGTCAGGTTATTAATGTTAAGAAGATTAAAAATACTTGAATTTGTTATGTATTTCACTAAAAATGGTCACCCATGTTAACAAATGCCACTTGGGCAGTGCAGGTGGGATGTATTGTGTCTCTTCCAACCATCTCCAGTGTAAAGTCACAGTCTGTATCACAGAAAGGAAAAACAGGGATCTTAATTTTAAAAAGCTTCCGAAAGCTTCCCATTTTGAAAAGTAGGGGCAGCACTGTCTGACTAACAATAGGGATGTTACAACAACACTGGTTTGCTACATATTTTTATCTGAGATGTACTTCTGGCTCACACAGTAACGTTCTGTCTCAGTTTCTCTTCTTTATGAACATCAGGTGCTCTGCAGTACACAAATTTGTGTGGCTTGTTTTGCAGTTTAAAGATATGGTGTGGGCAGGAGTTCCCTGGAATGGGAAAATGTGTTTATTCTGGAAATGAGCCGAATGAAAAGTAAATATGCTGCCAAATTAATAATTCTTTCAACTGTAGATGTACATATTTAAAGTGAACTGTTGAAGTGACTTTGGGGAAAGATATTCAGAGTGACTGGATAGAATTAGATAGATTTTTATGCCTGAAAATTAGGGAATGTCAGGCTTCTATTAAGACAATACACTCAGGGCTAGAAAATATTTTTCTTGGGATTGCAGATTCTCATTATTCCTGCTAAGCCATTGTAAAGATCAACAGCTTTTGGGCTGATTACTGAGTATGTTAAAAGTATTTGTTTGGGGATATTTGGATGGGTTTGAAATGTCTTAGACATATTTAGAGTGATTGGAATATTAGTTGTTGTTAGTGCCTTTCTCTCCTGGGTAGTAGCAAAAGTATATTTATGGTTGGTGTTGTGCAAGGGTCTGGTCTTCTGTGTTGCTAATTTTAACTTGCATTTAAATCACTACACTCAGGATCTGTGCTCAGTTTGATAAAGTCCTAATACAACCTGTGGAAACAGTGCCAAACCAAAAGAAGCTTATTTTTAGACTTGATTTAAAGTTCTGTTTAAACAAAGTGGAGTGTTTTTTCTTCCTAGGCTTGAGTTTTCATTTTAAGGCCAAAAAGCTGCAATACTTTGCTTCAACGCTCTTGTCAAAAAGCCAGCCCATCAGCTCACTGGAGACTCGGTTGGTTTGCAGACTGTTTGTAAAATGCTCAAGGTTTCAGTCAGATATTTCGGGGTTTTGATGAATTTTGGCAATTCAGAACCAAGGCATTGGTGGCTCCGTTTTCTTGTTCAGCTGGAGACACTGACTGACCTTGCAGTTGTGCAGATGTTTTGGGATATTGCTCCCGTAGATTTTGCCCTGAAGTTACATATAAATGGTGCCCATCTGGAAGAGCAGATACTCCTTTGGAAGAATTTAGAACAAGGAGTTAGGACTCATTTTGCTTAGGAAGACTTTCCTGCCTGAGACTGCTTTCTTCCAAAGGGAGTTGGATAGCTCCTTTCTTTTCCTTCTGCATTCCACAGAAAGCTGCAGGCTGGTGTGAGGAGGGAGAAACCCTCGCAGTGTCCCGGCCTGTGCGTGGGCAGGGCCTGTGGGGAGGGAGGGCAGGGCAGACGAGAGGCCTGGAGGGGCACAGGGGGGGTCTCTTCCCAGGCCTGGTGCTTTGCAGCCGGGGCAGTTTTCCTTTGTAAGTTTTTAGCGTTCTTGACTTTGGAACTCATTTTCCTGAATGCCTTCCACTGCCTTGGCATCTCTGGGGGTACCTGCGTGTATCTCACTTCACACCACCACCGTTTTAGCCTGTGCTCTGAACAAATCCTTGCGAATTCCCCATAAAGCGAGAGCAGTGCTCGTGCCGCTCCCCCGTGCGTGCAGCCGGTGCCACAGCGAGCTTTCCCCCCGTTATTGTCTCCTGCAGACAACGTCCCCGAGGAGCTGAAGGACCCGTTCTACATCGACCAGTACGAGCAGGAGCACATCAAGCCCCCCGTGATCAAGCTGCTGCTCTCCAGCGAGCTCTACTGCCGCGTGTGCAGCCTCATCCTCAAGGGCGACCAGGTGGCGGCCCTGCAGGGACACCAGTCCGTCATCCAGGCGCTGTCTCGCAAGGGGATCTACGTCATGGAGAGCGATGATACACCTGTGTCTGAGTCTGACCTGGGCTCCGCACCAATCAAGATGGTTAGCTTAATTAAAGCCACTAATGAGCTGCTTTTTATTTAACGCTGGTTAAAATAGCAAGTGGAGTGCAGGGCTCTTGATTTCTAGGTCGCTAAGTTTAGGGAGTTTTGGTTTTAAATACAGTTGGGTCACACCATTTTAAGTGTAGATACCCTTCTGGAAGATTTATAGTGAGGAGATGAGGGCTTGTTTCGCTTAGGAAGCCTGCCCTGCATAAGAAGAAGTACTTTCCTCAAAGATAGTTGGATGGTTTTTTTCCTTCTGCAGTCCAGAGGAAGCTTGCAGGGTCTCTCTCTGGTATGAGGAGAGAAAAGCCCTCAGATGTTCCAGGCCTGAGCACTGGGGAGAGCCTGGGGGGAGGCCAGCAAAGGTCAAAGCCTTGAAGAGAGCAGGAGGCATGTCCTCCTCAGGCCCAGTGCTTTTTGCAGCACTGGGAGGAGTTTTCCCTTGTAAATCCAGTGCTCTCAGCTTTGAAATGAATTTTCCTGAACTCCTTCCACTGCCTGGCATTTCGGGGTACCTGTGTGTATCTCACCTCATGCCAACTTTTCAAAGGGGTTCTGGTTTTGAGTACTCCTTGTTTTCTTCCTTCAGAGCTCCCACATGGCAATGATTGATGCTCTCATGATGGCCTACACTGTGGAAATGATCAGCATTGAAAAGGTGGTGGCGAGTGTCAAGCGCTTCTCTACATTCAGTGCCTCTAAAGAACTGCCCTATGATTTGGAGGATGCAATGGTTTTCTGGATTAACAAGGTAAAAATCTGCTTTGGGGAAACCATGGCAGTCTCTTATTGTCACTTGTCAGGTGTTTAAAATTGCTCTGCTGAGTGTCTTCCTTTCATCTTTCTCACCTGTGCATTTCTTTTGCAATTTCTTTTTCTTAGGAGTGAATAAAGCTGGTAAATTCTAAAGTAAAGAAGATAATTAGGAACTAAGTTAGGAAAACTGGAGAAATTGGGTTCTTTATTTTCAGACAAGCTGCTGAAGGGGTTTTTGGGTTGGGGTTTTTTTTAGGTTAAGCATTGAGTCGTGTTAAATAACAGGATAGACTTCATTCTTAGCTTGAACAAGTTTACCAGAGATACTGAAACTCCTCCAAGGGCAGCAGTTAAGTTACTGTAACCCTCCTGAGTGACACCAGTCACATTCCAAAGGAATGTCTCCTTGCAAACCCAGGATTCTCTAGTTGTGATTACACTACTGTGAATAGAGAGTTGCTGTAGAAAACTGTTGTAACATGTTACTCTGGGAACTCTTTATGTCTGTAGAATGAATTGACCATTCCATGAAAGGAAGAACACTTGACTTGTGGAAGCATATTCAGATGTATTTTAATGTATTTCCTCTGCAATGTCCTTTTAGGTGAACCTTAAAATGAGAGAGATAACAGAGAAAGAGATTAAGTTAAAACAACAGCTAATGGAAAGTCCAGGGCATCAAAAGGTAAAACAGATTTGTCTTTAGTTGTGATATTGTGTGTTGATGATTAATGGATTTAAATACCAGTATTTTCTTTGTCAGAGAAAGGTGAGGAGTCCAGTCCTCAAAGCTCCAGGGAGTCTGTGCATGTGTTTTGTTTTGTCTCTGTCATCAGTGCCCTCCCTTACTGTTGAAGCCCACTGGTACCTTCTCACTTTCCTTTAAGTTTCAGTTGGACAAAACCAACTTGTTTCAACGTAAAATAACTTGTATCAACTGTACATGGGTAAATATGACACAGCTTTCACAACACAAAATATATATTATATATTTTGAAAGCTCTTGGGACATTTTTTTTGCATGGGTTCTTTGTCTTATGTATATTCAGAGACTTATTCAGGTTCTATCCAGTAAGGATACTCTTGGCATTCAAATGTTATATGTGTGTGTTTGTAGTTTTTTTTCCAGCTTTTCCCCTTGAAATTATATCACAATGCACTAATATTGCAAAATATAGCACACTTTCATTTCTGGAGAATGTCAAATGTACCTTTCTCAAACAGAATGTCTATCAGCTCTCTGAGCTCCCAGTTTATGATTTCATGGATTATAAATAATATGTTCTTTCCTCAAATTGGCATTGCTGGGCAAAGGGTATCAAAGTGTGACATGTGAACAAGGCACAATTGTTTAATTTTCATGTTAGTGACAAAGGTGCCTTTTATGGAAAATTCAAAAAACAAGGAGCAAAAGAGCTGTTTAATTTACAAGCGGTCTGAAGGATCCCTTTAATTATTTGACTCTATTGATTCTTGGGACTCATTTTATTATCTTTAAATCTAAATTTCTAGGCTACAATCCCTCTAAAATATGAAAGTGTTTATTGCTGAAGTGCATTTTAGTATTACTGCTTTTAACTTGCATTGCTGATGTTCCTTTCCTATTCCTACATTCCTTTCCTTGCTTCCTGAGCAGTCTCCTTCCAAATGGTATTGGAAATTAGTACCTGTAAGTGAACTACTTTTACACCAGTTGTCATCCACAAAATCATGGCTTTTTAAACCTCCTCAGAGTGTTTGCTTCCATTAAAATGCTTCTTAGCTGCTCTTTGAAAAACACCTTTTTTTATAAGCTTTTGAGTCATCAGGCTTTGCTTCCATGACATGCTTTTTGCATACTGTACAGCATACAGCATAATCACAGCATCTCAAAATTGTTTCCACACTGCAGGAGTGAGGGGTATGGAGCAGCAGCAGCAGGAAAACTAGAAAATTAACAGTTGAAATAGTTTTATTGTAAGTAGGCAAATGATTACAGCACTGAGGTGAGAGCAAAGCGGGTCGGCTTAAATGGCTGCTTAATCTTGGAATCCATAGTTAAGATACTCAGTTGTTTGTGCTTAAATAATGTTCTTAGAACTGCTCTTGCACCTGGTCTGGTGCAGATTTGTGAGTCTGTGAGGACCAGAACACTGTTAGTCCTTGGGATGGGTTGGGAGGCTGGACAGACCAGCCTGGATCCGCTGTGGCAGTTTGGGATCGTGTGCCCAGTGAATGAGCCCGAGGCTGGCAGATGGGAGGGGAGACAGCTTGCATATTGGAACAAAATACTTGTTTTAATTTATGCTGGAGCGTGAAAATTGAATATCATTTCCACCACATAAAAATAAAACCCACCAAAATTGTGCATCTGGTACAGAATCTTGCTTTGTTTGGTCTGAGCGTTCCAGGTTTATTTTAACTCACAGAGGTTTTCCTTTGTTCCTTTGCTTCCCTTAGCTTTGATACCCTTTCTCCTGCACTTGCAGGAGCTGCAGTTACTCATTTTCTCTCTGGGAAGATGGGAGTTGTTGTCTCAGTTGCTAATTCCAAGGAACAGTGCCCTTGGAGAAGGCAGGGCTGTGGGGCAGCTCCCTGTCCCCGTGGCCCCCCTGCCTTCCCACGGAGAGCTCAGTCCTGCTGCTGCCTCCTAATCCTTTGGATGATCCAAATACATGGGCTGCACTGAAAACCTGCAGTACCTTAAACCAAAGGAAGGAATAAATAGAGGTTGTCTCACTGCTGCAACTCAGATTATACTGGTTTGCTGGCAGATTTTGCAGTCTCCAAAGTAGTTGGCAGATTCTGCCACTTCTGTATTTCTCTTTTATTTTGTGATTTTTGGCTTTTTTTATATAGACTTATCTCTATTTCAGTAGCACCATTTCTGCCCTTTAAGGTATGTAAATTAATTAATTGTGTGCCTGGGCAGGAGGGAAACAAACCCCAAAATTCAACTTTGAATATAAGGAAGAATTCAGAGTTTTCAGTATAAAAGCCTGGATGGTTAAGAGAATAATAGTTGAGCAGAAAACAAGGAATTAAATTAAGTCCATAAAAACCCTCTTTGATGAATTTGTGGGGTTTTTCACCAAAGCTAGAAGAAACAAGGAATTCGTAGAGATTTTAGTTTTCAGTGTTGACTGTAGTTAGTTTAAATTCCATTTAAGCCTATTAGAAAAGAAATAATTGTATCTGCTTTAAATACAAGAGGAATTAAAGTTTCAGAAGAATTTCTAAAGTGGTTTTTTTTTAATATGCTTACTCTAAGTGGCTAAATGCTGACCCTTTCCAGCTAACCAGTTCACTTTAGTGTGCAGTTATTTTCCCAGACCTAAGGACCACGTTTCCAGTGCATAATGGATGTTGCTGATGCCTTTGATTTGTTTGTTGTTTGAATAATCACCATCATATATCTCACTGTTTCTTTTGTGTAAGCCTGATCTGATGCATGCCATATCACACTGCATGCTGGAACCAGTGGAATATGCTCGTGTGGTACAGTATGATTCCCATTCCATTACATATTTATGGAGTGCTCCAGGCTGGGGAAAAAAATAATTTGCACCTGGTAAAAGGACAGGAAAAATTAGCATTAAAAACAGAGATAGCTTTGAGTTCCTTGGGCAACTTAACAGAACATATTTTTATTTGTACAAAATAAAGAAATTAAACTGGGTTTTATTCCTGCAAGAGATCTTTACTCATCTGAACAGATTTTTTCACAGCCTGTGCCACCCTAAGCTGACACATAGGAGTGTGTGTGTGTGTGTAGAGAGCTTTCCCAGGTTGGCTTAGGAAGTGTAGGATGCCATTGGTAAAATCCAGCTTCCCTCTGATGATTAAATACGTGATTGGTGCATCTGCACCCCGGGCAGGACGGTGTGTTAAATGCCAAGTGATGTGAGTGCCCTGAGGTGCCCAAGGGCTCTCTGTGCAGCCCTGGCAGGGGTTCCTGCCAGGCCCTGCAGTTGCTGTGCTCCTGCCTGGCCCCTTGCCCTGCTGCTCGAGTTAGACACAGCCCCCTGCTCTGGTGCAATGTGGGTGATTAGCAGTTAGCAACCCTGGAACTTCTCTTGCAAAACCTGCAAGAAGCAATGCCAAGATTTGTTCCTCAGCTCAGCCCCCTCAGGGCTTGGGGAGTGGTTTGCCAAAGAGTTTGGTTTGGATTTGTAGTAAATCATGGAGAGTTTTGCTGTTCATGTCAAGGCCTCCCTGTTCCTCTTGCTGACCATTTTGGAAAAGGCCATGTATTTTTGTTTTTGTCTGCCTTGCCATGTTCTGACTCTCTCTGAGAGAACTTTACTGTCCATGGATGTGGGTAATGTATGAGAGGTCACCAGCTCATCTGAATTATTTTTTGCTGTGTTTTGGTTTGGTTTTCCCAAGCTTTAAGTGTTTTCATGTAGTTATCTGTGTCTCTTTCTTTGGATCTGCTACATTCATGCATCTGTGTGAAAGGATTTTGACTTCAACTGATTCTAATGAATTAAAATGTGTAAATGAAGGAGGGAATCCAGCAGCATGGATTGCTCCCAGACATGAGGAGACTGACTGTAGATGAGCAAACCTGGTGTAGTGGAAGGTTCCCTGCCCATGGCAGGGACTTGGACTAGATGACCTTTAAGGTCCCTTCCAACCCAACCCATTCTGTGATAAAAGGGAAGCACCATATTTTTCAGAATTGGCTTCCACAGAGAGAAAAGTGCAGTTGGTTCGACTTGGAGCAGATGCTATAAAAGATCCACTGAAAAGAGGTTTCAATGCTTAACCAAAATGCCTTTTTTTGGCCTTTTGTCTTTAGTCTTTCTGCACCTGTAGCATCTTGTGAACCCCTGTGCTCTTTGGCAGGTGCGCTACCGGCGGGACCATCTCTCGAGCAGACAGTTGCCCTACTTCCCTCTGCTGGAAGATCTCATGAAGGATGGGAGTGATGGTGCTGCTCTTCTGGCTGTGATACACTACTACTGTCCAGAGCAAATGAAACTGGATGGTATGTAATAAAGGTTTCTAGGGAAAAAAAGTAATAAAAGTAATTAAAGCTTTGAAAACTGAACTAGAAATACATTATCAAATGAAAACACAGCACATCTAATAGGTGATGGACTATGGCAGGTTGGATCAGGTCACACATGGAATCTGCATCACTATTTGAAAAATAACCTCTCTTTGACCTTGTTTTTTTATTTACTGTGTTTAGAAGGCTGTGCTTTGTACATTATGAGCTACAAAATAATCCTTTCTTTTATAGAATTAGATGAAAAGGCTTTCTCTGCTCAAATAACTGAGCTTGTTTTAATAGACCATAAAAAGGAACACATGTCCACTGGTGTTAATTGATAATTCTCATGTTTTCCTGTGGGAGTACATAACTTGACATTTTAAAATCTGGATTTTAAAATAATTTCTCCAAATCCACAGTGATTGTCACTCTTCAGCATTGCAAGCATGAGTTCCTTTTCCCATAAAATGTTCTTCTTAATAATTCAATGTCCTTGTGGCATTAACTTCTTCAAATCAACATTTTGTATTGGTTTTTGAATTCTCAACCATGTTGTACCTTGCAGAGCTCCCGAGTGTTTTCAGAAGGAACCAGCACTGACTCCTAGGAGTAACCTTTTGTTATATGCAAATCAAGATGTCTGGTTTTAATGGCTTCTGTATTTTGTCATTGTGTGTGTTCTCTGTAGCCTGCTCACCTTCTCTGTTACTGTGATAGACAGAATCCTCTGAGGATTCAAAACTTAATGCAGAGTTGATACTGTTTTATCTGTGTTTTTCTTCCCCCTTTTCCTGTCCCTCTGGTACTGAACAGGCAGAGAAGTGTCACTGATAGCCAATAAGTGTTCAAGGATGGTGTACAGTCTGTGAAGCTCCTGTTTGTAGTGTTTCTGTGAGCTGGGGGTGCAAGGTGAATGCCTTGGAGCAGCCATAACTCCCCATCCCTCTCCCCTTTCCAGATATCTGTTTGAAGGAGGTGACATCAATTGCAGACAGCCTCTATAACATTCAGCTTTTGAGAGAATTCTCAAATGAATACCTGAACAAATGCTTTTACCTCACCTTGGAGGACATGTTATATGCTCCTTTGGTTTTAAAGGTAAGAAACATAACAAGGGTGATAGTTTTCAGTGAAATGTGGGTAAATCATGGGTGTTTTGTTACTGAGGTGTAATTCTTCTCCTCTTCTGTTCTAGCCTAATGTCATGGTGTTCATTGCAGAACTCTTCTGGTGGTTTGAGAATGTCAAACCAGACTTTGTACAACCCAGAGATATTCAGGAAATAAAAGATGGTAAGTTTTTAACTGTTGATAAAAATTAGTATGTTATTTTAAAAATGCTTCCATTGCAATGAAACTGTTGCCCATTGGTGTTTCCTTTGAAGCTTTGTTTCTACCCAAAGTTTTTTCTTGCTGTGGTTCTTTGAGAGCAGTAAAAGTAGATGGAAAGTTAGTCCTACATCCACTGGAGTTCTAATTTTTTTGAATGGGTGATTTTTGAACAGGTAATTATTCCTCAAAACCCACTAATTAATTATTTATTTGCAAAGTTCTTTCCATTAAGGTCACGTACTTTTGAACGCTTCAGGTTCTGTTTTAGATGTTGTGCTGTAAAGTTTCCATCCTGATACAGTTTGAAAGCTCCCTGTGGTGTTGTGGTGCTTCACTGCCAGTGTGGGTTGTGCTAACGGTGTCCCTGTGTGCCCAGTGAAAGCCGTGATGCAGCAGAAGAGCAGCCGCCCCCCCGTGCCCATTTCCAACGCCACCAAGCGCAGTTTCATGGCCAGCCCCGCCAGCCCCAGCCCAGCCGAGCTGCAGCCGCCGGCCCAGGCGGCCCCCGAGGCCTGCAGCAGGTACTACCTGCACCCCGAGGAGCCCGAGTACCTGTAAGTGTGTCCTCATGGCCCTTCAGCTCGTGCCTCGCTTTGGGTGACTGAGGAGTCGCTGCTAAATGGTGGCTGGCATTGTGCTGCAAGCTGAAGCTGAGTTGCAGTCGGTCTTTAAGACAGTCTCGAGTTCACAGAAACGCTTCGCTCTGTTGTATTTGGTCTCTGTTTGGCAGATGCCAAGGAGCCCCAGTAGTAGCAATGGCAGAAGCTGTTTACTTGGACTTCTGGTTTGGAAAAAATGTCAAACGCTGAAGCTGTTCAAGCAGCTGGTCTTTGCCAGACACATTCTGTAAATGGTGATAGGAAAGCCTGGAGAAGAGAAGGCTCCAGGGAGACCATGGACCCCCTTCCAGTGCCTGATGGGGCTCCAAGAGAGCTGGAAAGGGATTGAAACAAGGGCATGGAGTGACAGGTCAAGGAGGAATGGCCATAAACTGAAAGAGGGTGGGTTTAGATGAGATATCAGTAAGAAATCCTTCCCTGTGAGGGTGGGCAGGCCCTGGCACAGATTGCCCAGAGAAGCTGTGGCTCCCCCACCCTTGGGAGTGTCCAAGGCCAGGTTGAAGCAACCTGAGATAGTGGAAGGTGCCCACCTTGGCAGGGGATGGAACTGAATGGTCTTTAAGATCCCTTCCAACCCAAACCATTCTGGGATTCTATAAAAACCTAAACATGATCTGATGTGCAGGAAGGTTAATGACAAGGGTTTTCAGCTGACCTAAACTTGGTGCCAACCAAGAAGATATTTCAGCCTTTACTTTGTCTTGAATTTACTATTTACATAAGGAACATTTTAAATCTAATGTTCTCAGAAACTGAGTTTAATTTCACGTAATAGATTTACTTTGTATTGTTATATGTGAAAACCTTTTCTTCTCTTTAAATAGCTACTTTAAAATTAATGAAATATTATGAAGTTTTAAAGAGGATAGGGCAACTATTACCAGTGTAACTTCATAACTATGTAATTTTTCTCATTATAGAAAATAAAGTCTTGTAGTAATGAATTTTTGCTTTTCTGACTTAGTGGCAAAGGAGGAAGCCCTGCCTTTAGCCCTTCCCATCCACTGCTCCCCTTGAGGCAAAAGCAACAGAAGTCTTTACAGGGAGAAGACAGCCCTGGTAAGCCTCCCTTGAGTTTGTGTTTCAACTGACAGTGACCATCAGTGTCAGTAAAATCATGAATGAAAATGCCAGGACATTTATATGAATGATTTAAAATGAAATTAAACTGCAGTCACCCAAGTGGTGAGAATATTGAGTCTGAATAAATCATCTTTGTTTGCATTAAAAGATTGTAAAGGTCTTTTAAGAAACTTACTGGATTTTAATTTTTTTAAGTCTTAGGCTGTGTCTGCCTTTGGTTGCAGCTGCAGCAAATCTGTTTGCTGCTGCCATCTGTTGGGAAGGAATTGGTTCTGTTGCTGTGTTTGCTATTAAATAATGAGAAAGTGCTTTTTAAAAGACCATTTCTAAACTGTTATCAATTCAAAAAACCTTCCAGGTCATCGACACCGTTCTAATTCTCTGACCCGTGTGGATGGGCAGCCACGAGGGGCAGTTCTGGCATGGCCAGAGAAGAAACCCAGGTAAGAGAGGCCTTCAGATACCACAGTCTTGCTTCAGGAAATGGCACTGTGACAGTTTTATTGTGGTAATGTGGTGTCACTGCCTTTGAACTGGACTGACAGTCAGTTAATTTTGGTTTTTTGTTTTCTTTTAATGTGCGTTTTCAGAGCTGACTTGATTTTAGGTTTGCCATTGAAAACATGTCAGACATGATTTTCAGGAAGCACTCTTGAGAATGGAAGGATCTGAAGTTGCTGCTTGCTATTGCTGGTCACTTCATCCAGGATGCATGTTTAAAATATAAAGCAGAAACTTTAGCTGTCTGCATGATGGTCTTTAATTCAACAAACTGTAACTTGTGCTTAAGTGTCATGAGACTGTTCTTATCTTTTCTAGGCCTCTATCTCAGCCAACACCATTTGCTCTTCATCATTCTGCCAGTACTGATGTGGACCCCGGGTCTGGTGACAGCATTAGCCTGGCCAGGTCCATCAGCAAGGACAGTCTGGCTTCAAACATTGTCAACGTGACCCCCAAAAATCAGCCCCACCCTCCATCAGTGAAAGCCAACGGGAAGAGCTTGCTGAACAACGTGGAGATCGAGGATGAGGATGAAGAGCTTATTGCAATTATCAGGCCTGAAGAAAGGCCAAGCCGTGGTGACCCCGAGGTGCAGACCGCCCCAGCCAGGGTGCCCAGCATCGTGGCGTCGGCGTGGTCTCCGAAAACAGGCGGCGACGCTTCGGACAGCAAACCAGAGAGTTTCTACCTGGAGCCTTTAATGCCTGCGATTCTGAAACCTGCCAAGGAAAAGCAGATCATCAACAAGGAGGAGGAATGTGGGGAGGGGAAACAAAGGAGTTTTGTAGCCAAGAGGTTGAGTGAAGGACACTTGCCTGTGATCCGCAAGAGAGCGACGAGCAGTCATGGTGAGCATGACCTCAATAGGACTTTTACTCCCATTTCTAGCTCTGATTTCACTCCAGTTGCAGATCCCAGTACTGCAGATTCAGTGGCCCTGGGGGAAGCAGGTTTAGAAGCTTCCAGACCTTTGGCTAGTAGCAGTTTAGATCCTTCCTCTCAGGATGTATCCACTGGAGGATTCTTTCTTCATGCTGCTAAATCTGATGATGAGGTAACGAGTAAAGTCAATGTAAGTTATGTGAAAGGACTCAATTTGCACGTTCAGGACACTACCTGGGCTATGGTGAGACGGGACTCAGAGTCGGATCTCTTGGACATGGAAGATGCTGAGCAGGATTTGGTGGTCATAGACGACCATCCCATAGTCACTAAGTACATTGGGGAGGAAGAATCTGCCAAACTGCAAGAGGACATGAAGGTCAAAGAGCACGAGGACAAGGATGACGCCAGTGGCCGCTCCAGCCCCTGCCTGAGCACCATTTCCCAGGTGAGCAGCGTGTCCATGGCCAGCGGGAGTGTCCGCATGACCAGCTTCGCCGAGCGGAAGCTGCAGAGGCTGAACAGCTACGAAACCAAGTCCAGCACAAGCAGTTCACAGAAGACCACACCAGATGGGTCAGAAAGCTGCCCAGCACCACTGACCACGTGGAAACAAAAGCGAGAGCAAAGCCCCAGCAGACAGAACAAAGATAACGTTAATCTTTTGGCCTCTGAGCTGGTGCAGCTCCACATGCAGCTGGAAGAGAAGCGCAGGGCGATAGAAGCTCAGAAGAAGAAGATGGAAGCCTTGTCAGCAAGGCAGAGGCTAAAGCTGGGCAAGGCAGCTTTCCTGCATGTTGTGAAAAAAGGGAAATCTCCTGATGGCCCACATCCCCTCAAACCAGAACATTTTGCGAAAGAATATGCTCGGCACAATGGGGAAGACTTAGATGAAGTTGCTTTGGCTTCCAAATCTGAGGAGTTTCTTGGGAAAGAGGAGGAGAGGGAAGAAATGCTCAGTGATTCTCAAGAAGTGGCAAAGGTCAAAATGCAGGAAAACCTGGCTTTTGCTGAGCAACACAAACCAAAAGACTCTGCTGCTATAAATGATTTGGAAAAGAGTAAAATCATTTCTGTTGCCCTCCTAGAAGACAATGTGACTGAGGTGGACATAAATGAATGTGATCTTTCTATTGAAAAACTGAATGAAACAATCAGTACCCTCCAGCAGGCCATCTTAAAGATTTCCCAGCAACAGGAGCTGCTTATGAAATCTCCAACAGTGCCATCACCAGGAACCAGAAGTAACTCTCAGGACCAAAAGGTAAAGCCTTCAATTCATTTTGTTGAGCCCCTGTCTCCAACTGGAATGAACAGTCTGCGTAAACCCCCTCGCTTTGGGCAAGGGAGGACTCCTCGGTCAGGAAGACCAGCTGATCTGAAAGTCCCTAAGGACAGACCACAAAACTCAGCACGTGTTAAAACCCCAACACCAAGTCTAGAAAACTTACCCCATTTAAGACCATTCCCACCCAACAGCTTGGCAAAGACCCCCACGGAAATCGGCTTGGAAGGGAGTCCTGACCATGGAAATGGCTCTCAAGAGAAGTGTTTCTTTGATACCTATAGACTTCATGATGAGAGCAATCAAAGGGCACTTGTCCTCTCCACCTCCAAAGATGCAAATATTCTGTCTGAAATGAGCAAGGAGGTCAATAACAGCTTCAAGGAAACGGGGCTGAATTCGTCCGATGGCTCGGGCAAAGAGAATGTCCCAGTGGATGAGCCACTGAGAAGCAAGGCCAATCTCATTGAAGTGGACTTGTCTGACTTAAAAGCTCCAGATGAAGGAGAGCTTGAAAACCAGGATAGCTCCACGGATCTGATTAGTGAAGGTGATCAGAAGTCTGGTGTGGGTTTTTTCTTCAAGGTAAATACATTGCCTTTCTCTCTGATTACTGTTACTCAGCATTAGAACTTGTTGTTGTCCACTTCATTCTCCCGGTGGAACACAGCACACATTGGTTGCAACATTTGGATATAAAAAAGCTGCACTGGAAAACAAATTACTTGTGGAAAAAGAAGTTTTTGACTTAATGTCTGAAATCCTGGTGCTTTTTCACTTTATGGAACCGGGAATAACCTTGATTTTCTTCTCTTTCCTTGAGTTCCTTTTTCTGTCTGAGACATAGAAAACGTGTTGTAAATAAAAAAAGAACCACAGAATGCAAGGGAGGAATTTACCATTTTGAAATCTCAGCATCCTGTGAACCTGTTTCAACTGACAGAAAACATTCTGGCAGAACACAACTATCCAGTCAAAGCCTGCTGAGCAGACTTTGTCTGTCCTTGTCAGGGAGCTGGGAGGCTGAACTGGGAATTTTTTTGGCATTTGCACCCAAATTTCTCTGATTTTGAGCAGCCTGAAAGTCAAGGGCTCTAATGGGGAATTTACTTGGAAGTGATAATTTAGAATCTTCAGTGGATGACTGGTTTTCATGCAGCTTTTGTTTTTGTCCTGTAGTGGTCCTGCATAGGACTCATGATGAAGAAGTATTAAAAATAATCTAATTTTACCCTTAAATCTGGCTTGGGGAAAGGGTTGTTGTTAAGCTGTCGTGGTTTTAGTACAGTGGTATTTCTTATATTGTTGGTTGGGATGTTCTTTAAATAACATTTAAATAACATTTCTGCTCCCTCCACAGAAGTCAGAACTGCTCTCAGAGCATTTAGTGTCTCAATTTGTGCTTAGCAGTGATTGTTGTAGATACCCCAAATGTGCTGACATGAGGATACTTTGTTTAATTCCTCTTTCAAGAAGGTCAGCCTAGGCTGTCTCAATCTCAGTGATTTTAGCTTTGGGTTTTTATAGTGTGATTAAAATTGACTGATTGTGATTCCATGGGCTTATTTGTGCTGTCCATCCTGGCCCACATGGTGGTTGCATTGTACTTCACAGTCCTAGAGGGTTTGGTGATGTTGAAACAAGTCAGAGTAAGATGAGACCTTTTTTCTTCTCACAGACTTAGGGGAACATTAAAACTGTCTCTTAAATTCTTGAGCAACAAAAAGTTCTGATTTACACTCAGTGTAAAGATTTCCAGAAGCAATAGCTTAAATTTTACTCGAATCTCCCTGGAATCTCATGATGTCCAGTTTGATATGTTGTCTTCTGTTCCCTAAAACTCTCCATCCCCTGGGATTTTGCAGGATGAGCAGAAAGCAGAGGACGAGCTGGCCAAGAAACGCGCGGCGTTCCTTCTGAAACAGCAGCGCAAGGCCGAGGAGGCTCGGATCCGGAAACAGCAGCTGGAGGCTGAAGTGGAACAAAAAAGAGATGAAGCTCGGTAATGAGCCCTAAAAAGGAACATTTGTTTTGATCTTTAAGGTGAGGAAAACTGTTACATGTTGAATATTCCGGTGTGTTTGCTTTTCAGTCGCAAAGCCGAGGAGGACCGGATACGGAAGGAAGAGGAGAAGGCTCGAAGAGAACTTATCAAGCAAGAATATCTAAGGAAAAAACAGCAGCAGATTTTGGAGGAACAAGGGCTTGGCAAGCCCAAATCCAAGCCCAAAAAACCCAGGCCAAAGTCGGTCCATCGGGAAGAGTCTTACAGCGATTCAGGGACAAAGTGTTCTTCCACACGTAAGGCTTTGGGTTGGTTTGCTCTCACCGAGTCTGCCAAGGTGCTGCAGCAAAATGTGTTTGACAGTTTCTCTTCTGTTTTGCAGCTGATAATCTGAGCAGTGCTCAGTCTGGTTCCAGTCTGTCTTTGGCCTCAGCAGCCACAACTGAGCCGGAAAGTGTTCACTCCGGTGGCACCCCCTCGCAGAGGTACAGACTGGCTGCACCCCATTCCCTGTGCCAGGCACTAGTGCTGCTTGCTTCAGCTCACTGGCATGGAGGCACAAACTCATGGGGGAATTCATCTGTTTTATGTGGCTGCCAAGCCCAGTGCCCTGTACAAACTTGCAGTTTTGTTTTGTGTTCTCCCAACACAGTCGGAGTTTTGCTTTGATATCTGGCAGGGAGAATCGGGCTGTCCTGGGGAGGATGAGGGAGAAAGGCCTGTTCCAGTCAGGGCCAGCAGCTGCTGAGTTTGTCTGAGATTAGAGGGACAAAACCCAAAATTTTGGTGTATAATTGTGTATGTATTTCCCCCTCAGAGTGGAATCAATGGAGTCCTTACCCATTCTGAGCAGAAATCCCAGCAGAAACACAGAGAGAGACTGGGAGAACGCTTCCACAGCCTCCTCCATTGCCTCGGTGGCAGAGTACACAGGTGCCTGTTTTGATTGGGTTTGGGAGTTTGCTGTGAATCCCATGCTGTGTTTGATGGAACACCTTGGTACTTGTGAGAAGCTGCCAGGTGTATTTTGTTCTGTTTAGTAGCTCTAAAAGGAAGTAATTCTAGAAAAATAGAAAGGTTTTTCACTTTGAATGAGAATGTTAATGTTCCTAAATGCAGGGTGAATAATTCTTACTTGTTTATCTTCCACAGGTCCAAAATTATTTAAGGAACCCAGCAGCAAATCCAACAAGCCTATTATTCACAATGCTATATCTCACTGCTGTCTTGCTGGAAAAGTGAATGAGCCACATAAGAATTCAATATTAGAGGTAAACATTGCAAGACTAATGCCCTCACAATCAGTCTGTAATGCTGATTCTGTGATCCCACTGGTATGTTGTATGAATTCCTAAAACATGCCTGAGTTGAGGATCCTTTACTTCTGACTGGTGGGCTTTGGGAAAACATGATCCTGTATTTAGAGTTCCACTTGTAAGTTTATAAGGGGACTGAAAATCAGGGTTACTGAAAACAGCTACTGAGCTATAAGTGAAAGCTTCAAGCTGGGCATAATGTGGGAATTTTCCTTGTTTTTTTTTTTTTAATGCAGGAACTAGAAAAATGTGATGCCAACCACTACATCATTCTGTTCCGCGACGCCGGCTGCCAGTTCCGAGCACTTTACTGCTACTACCCCGACACGGAGGAGATCTACAAGCTGACTGGAACAGGGCCAAAGAGCATCACCAAGAAAATGATAGACAAACTTTATAAGTACAGCTCGGACAGAAAACAGTTTAACGTGATTCCAGCCAAAACCATGTCCGTGAGCGTGGATGCCCTGACGATCCATAACCACTTGTGGCAGGCCAAGCGACCCGCAGTGCCAAAGAAGAGCCAGACTCGGAAATGACACCCAGCTCCTGGGGAGAACATCTGCTCACTTGGGATTGCATCAAAAGAAGACATGTTTACCATTTTCCTCCAGTTTGGTATGAGATGTGCAGAACCATAACCATTTTCTAAGAAGCTTCGGAACAGAGACCGTTCTTGAGGATGAAGGAACGTTGCCAGTGTTTTTTACGACTGATCGATCTGCTGTTACACCCAATGCTCTGACTACTGTGGCTTTCGGCTGACGAGGGACTGTGCATGTAGCAAGATCTTTAACAAGCGGATTTCCTTTTACTTGAAGCTTTTCATCGGTACAAATTGGGAATAATTTAATTCTCTTCCCCCTCCACCTCATCCCCTCCTTTTTCCTGTCATTCTTAACAGTTGGCGAGCTCCGAACTTGGGTAGAAGGATTGAACAGATCTTGGGTGGAGTGCTTTGGGTTTGGTTTGGTTTTTTAAACAGTCTTTAGGGAAACCTTCCTTTCAGACTCTTTCGAGGAACTGTTTAATACATCCAGTTGTTGTACTGTATCTACTGCCAACCTAAGTCCAGCTCTCAGATTTCTGACAAAAGCCCCAACTCGTGCTGCTCAGAACAGAGTTTACCTGCAGTATCTGTTTAGAATAAGCATTGCAAGGATTGCAAAAGCCAGTCTTTTTCTAAAGAAACAATAATGGTTCACAGATGTAAAGATCTCTGGAATACAATCATGAAGAGGCATAACAGGTGCTATAGCTGGAATGTGCCTGACTGAAGCTTAAGGCAATGGAGCACAGTGATTACTGATTTCAGTTTCAGGTAGTGTCCTAAAGATTTGTTTGCTTTAATAAAGGTGGATTCTGGTAGGTATAGAACATTTCCACTCTGAGCACGCTACTCCTGTACGATGGTGCACTTAATGATCACAGATTTTAATGTTTTTATTACATCATGAAATGTAATTCTACTTTCTTTGTCCTGTCTTTATTCTGAATGAGCAGCATGCTCTACAATGAAGAGTGTGTTATGTTTTTTATTTTGGGTGATATATTAATATATATTGATTTGTTTTTCTCATTTGAAAGCAATTTTTAAACAGAGACATTTGCATTTGTTTCAAAAGCCCAAATAAGTCGAATGGCTTGGATTTCTTTTCATGTTGAAATATTAAATCTTGAGTTATGACCTTAAAAGTCTTTGTGTTTCAGCAGATTAAATTTTTGTCTGTGGTAACAGGGTATATTTGCAGTTCCTTTTTTTTTTTTTTTTTTTTAAATACTCCCATGTCTCATCCTTGGCCCCAGCTGGTTTCCAAGTAGGCTCCTGTAGGTTCCCTAATTTAATCTGCTACTCCGTGGGTCTGACACTCCTACCTGTGGGTTGTGGAGGTTCTAACCTTGGTTTGCACATGTTTACTTTTATTTGAAGTGTTACTTGAATATGTGTGTCTCGAGTGCAAAAGGCCCTGCACCATCCTCGAGGTGAGCTCTGGCCTCCAGGCAGTGTAATTATGAAAGCCTGAGAGAATGGAATTACAGAGGGTTCTGTACATAGTGCAATTAGGTACGGCGTACAGTGCTGGGTAGGTAGGGCAAAGTGAAGGTCTTCCAGTGTGGTCTCTCCGTGTTTTTCCCCTTCCAGTACTCCCTGACTAGGCTGCTGCAACTTTGTAAATGATGTTGGATAGTTTGCTGCTTGTAAATAATTAAAGGCTTTATGGTTTCTAAAGTGCTGAGTATTAAACACCGTCATGAGTGTAACTTTTGTTACCATGCTTTCCATGCTTGTGCTTTATTTCTCACTGTTTGATATTATAAACCATATTTATTTTATGAAACACTGAAATTTAATAAAAATCATTAACTGATTTCCTTTTTATTTCATGTGTACTTTTGTTGGTGTGACACTTCATCCCCTCAAAGAACTAATATGCTTTAAAGATGTGCTGTTCTGTTCAGTAAAGCTTTGCCTGGGAGGAGCTGTAATAATTTCTGACAAGAGCTTGTTTCTCCTGACCCTCATTGCAGTGTGCAAGGACTGGAACAAAAAGGCTTTCAGAAAACTGGGAGGTAGTTTAAGGATTTGTTTCATCGTGAGGATTTGTTTCATCAGTTTTCAGACTCTTGAATTTGGCTGCTGGTGTTTGATCTGTGTAGTCAGTGACAGAATTTTGGTGATTTTCTAAGAGGCTGAATTAGTTGAAATTTACTCTTGAGTTTAGTCATTTCCCATCAGTGTGAAATACCTTACAGTGAAGAAGGTGCATTGGTCAGAGCACAGGGGGAGAGAGAGGCTTGTTGGAAGGGACAGGTTAGGATTTGTGGGTGAATGTGCAGGGAATGTGGGAAAATTGTCCCTGTGTGGGGGCAAATGCAGACAGTGTTTTGTGGAAGGGAGAGTGATGTATTTTCTTAGGTTGGTTTTGGATAATTCCAAATGTAACTGTTTGGTGTCAACCCAGGGAAAAGGGGGTTGTAGAACTGTGACTCTAGAGCTTTGTTAGTGCTGCTTTTGGGCTTGAATGTATGGAATTGTGGTGGCAGAGGGTTTCTGACTGTGGTTTCAGTGACACCATGCTTAATCCTTCACTTTTAATAACTGATAATGGGGTGATCTGTGCCCCAATAACTGCCAGGGGAGAATGGTGCCAATGTCTTATTTGGTGCTGTCACTTCTCAAAACCACTGCTGAGAATATGGGATTTTGTCCTTGCAGAGCCACTGGAGAGCAGTGAAATGTGTGGGAATTACCTGCTCCCTCAGCACCAGGGGCTGTGATCCCCTGGCTGGATAAACAGAATGATTACCTGCAGGTGAATAGAATTAATTTGATGACCTGCAGCTGAAGCTGTTTATGGAGTTTGGTTTTCCCCAGCATTAGTTGGAGCCAGGGTTGTTCCCTCTTAGCAGAACTGGTTTGGAATAAATCCAACCTTCCAGCTGCTCACAGAGGTTCTGGTTGTGCTTCCTGGCAGGAGCAGAAGATGGGAGCTCTGTCTTTGACCCCTCTCAGTTTCTTACCAGTTTCTCCCTCGTAGCAAATACAAGAATGTGCATCTTTAAAGTGCTTTTAAATGCAATTTCTTTCTGTCAAACTCTCATACATCAGTCTGTGTGTTACACGTGCTGTTTGTGTTTGTAGTTAATGTGTCCTTGTCTTGTTTTCATCCAGCTCTGGTGGAGGAAGAGTTCAGGAATAATCTTAATTTTGAAAATGCTGACTTATTTTAAAGACCTTGGTAAGCTACCCTGGGCTGCTGGAAAGGTTGAGTGTGCAAAGAAAATAAATCTGAGTTTTGTCCCCTCTGCACAGTGGAAGTGAGTGTAGAAATCTGGAGTGTGCCCTTCCTACAACCAGTTTGGGGCTGTAGTTTGAGGTAAGAGTAACTTGAGTGAGTTCTCAGGACTTCAATTTTCCTTTTCATTTGCTTTTTCCCCTCTCAAATCTTCAGAACTGATCACTGAAACAGTGTCAGGGCACTCCAAGCTCCCTCACTTTGTATTTTATTTTATTTACTGCTTAAACAAGGTGTGTCATCTTCCCTCTGCACTGTCCTGGAATGTGGGACCTGCTGACCACACCTGGAATGTACCAGTCCTTATGGATGTGTGTGGAGTCACTATCCATGCTCTGCTTATCCAATTAACTTGCATTTAATTAGGGGTTTAAATGTAATTTAAGCAGGTGCTGGGTGTGATTTTGGCAGCAGGTTTGGTGCTCAGGATGTGCCAAACCTGCCAGTTCAGGCTGTTGTGGGACCCTCCAAGGACATCCCTCCAGAAAGAAGATTTTGGAGGGATTTAGTGCCATTTTTGCTGCAGAACTGAAGAAATCTGTGAAATATTTTGAGGGGAGGTTTTGTCTGTTATTCTGGTAAGTGAAAGCTTTTACAGAACATTCCTCAGGCTGGTTTGGGATATTCCTGGGGTGCACTCAAGTATTTTTAGATGTCTGAAATACATCATTCAACACATTTAAGTCCCCAAAAATGGAATTACTGTCCTCAGGTTGATCAGATGTTCTGTTGTTTAATTATCTATCTGAAACCTGAGTGCTTAAAAAGGGAGAAAAGGTTTATTTTATCTGATCTCTGTAATTGTTTTGCTGTTACAGTGATATTATATTTATAATTTCCAGGGATGGATTTAGCTTTAATACTTCGTTGCAGCAGCCAAAGATGCCTCCTGAGAGACTCCCCACAGGTAATTGTGAGAGATCACAATATGAAGCTTGGTTTTTATCAATCCACCTCTCTCATATGCTCCAGAAACTGAGAAAATGGTGAATTTGGCTTGTTTTTTTGATAAAACCCACACAAATCATCAGGACAAACGTACCAGAATTACAGGAGGAACTTTCACATCCTGAAAAATAAATATATTGCCCAGTTAATTTGAGATCACCACTCACTTACTGTGTAGTGAGTAAAAATAGTTCTTTTCTTTAATTTTGTATGAGAACATTGTCAATATAAACTTATTCTGCAAACAAAAAAATATCCCCCTGATGCTTCTGAGCTTTCCCTTGCAGGTGTGTTCAGGCTTGTTCTGGTTTCAGGGGCTTTGAAGGTTCTGAGTTTCCAGTGAGAGCATCAAAAGGTTCTCAGTGGTAAGTTCAACTCTCCTTGAAAAAGTAAGCCACATTTTTAGGGAAAAATGCCATTCCTACCACTTAAAGAGGAATATGATGTTTGTTTAATCTGGTTTGGGCTGTCAGGGTCACCATCAGTTACTTGTCAGTGATTTGTGGGAGCTTTTTGTGCAGCTGCAGAGTCCAAGATGGTTGTGCAGGGGGCTGTCAGAAGTCCCTCAAATTGGGTCATCCAGAGAAAAATGCTGTTGGGACTGTGGCTCTCCACATGGAGAAGAGTCCCAGGATGGTTTGGGTTGGAAGGGACACCAAAGATCATCCAGTCCCACCCCCTGCCATGGACAGGGACACCTCCCACTGTCCCAGGGTGCTCCAGCCTGGCCTTGGACACTTCCAGGGATGGGGAGATTCCTCCTGGGATGGCCCTTCTGGGGAAAGGCCAAATTAACGGAAAAGATTTCTTAATTCAAATGTTGCTTTTTGGGGTTATTTTTTCAGTTCCCAATTGATCCCAGGTCTTGTTCTCGTCCCCAGACTGCAGACAGAGAGTCACTCAATGTTTGGAGAGAATGAGTGACAGAAATAGAGTTCAGTAGCTGAAATTGTATTAAATATAATTTAATAATATAAACAGATAAATTCCAGACATGGAAAGACCCACTTTATGCCCCTTCCTTCCCTCCCCACTCTCACTGCTCAACGTGGTCACATTCCTGTTGTAAAATTACAGGCTGAATTTATTTACTTGTCTGTGCTAAATATAAATTTACTTTCATCTTGCTCCTGAAATGCTGTCATAGTTTTCAGATCCATCCCTCTGAACCTGTTCAGAAATCACATATTTATTATAGCAGGGGGAGAAAAAAACCTCTGGGGAAGTGTCTTAAACTGATGTGTGCAGCAAGGATGATTAAAAATTCAATATACAGCATTTGGTCACATTCAAATGAGGCACTTGAAAGAATGGTTTGAAGCAAATAAACCTCCCAAAATTACTGTGGCATTACATGGAAATCTTAGCAAAGAAAAACCCATTTATTTTTACCCTTTGTCTTCCAGGGAATGACTATAAAATCTGAATTTACAGCAAAATAAAAAAATACTTCACGGATTTGTTTCCTTTTTATTTTCCAGCCACGTCAGCACCAGGATTTTTAATGTATATTTTAGTGCTCTAGATTTTTTTTTTCCTCTCCTACAAGAAGTTTCCAGTGTTAGAAGCTATTTTTTTGTTCAAGTGGGTCAAAGTTTTAAATATATTTTGGTTCATTTTACAGGGTTATTTCCTCTTCTCCTGAATCTGTTGCTGGGGGAGGTGAAACAGGAGAAAAAGATGCAGCAGGATGAAGAACCCACTGCTGAGAAGCTCTGAAAGCCCCTTGGCTGGAACATTAAATCCTGTTCTGCAGCCTCAGGTAGGTTTTTACACACCAAGAGCTGCTTTTTGTGGTGTTAAAATCACCTCATTTGGCTGTAATTGTTGTCATTCACCTGTCCTGGAAAATCGAGAGGAATTTGTTTTCCATGACCAGATTTGTCCTGTTTAAAGCCAATAATTAGAAGGTAATTTAGCAGGGATTTCTTTCTGCTTGACTTGGGTAAATTTACTCCTCTCTTAATCCCAGAATGATCTTCCCTGTTTAAGGGATGTTGTTTGTGCCCTTCTGTATGACTTTAAATAAATAATTACAGTATTTGCTTAAAAGCTGAGGTTAAAAAGTAAAGTTTTCACAGGTCCCAGGTTTGGAAAAGCTGATTTGAGCCTCATTTAAAGCCCTGGATTTTAAAATACACATTTGCTCCCAGAAAAAGAATCAGACATCAGGCTGTCCTGTTGCTGCATGCAGCTCTTTTATTTTCATTTATCTTTACAGAAATGTGAAGCATCTTCACAATAATTGTACAAAACCCTCTCCCCTTGGCTGTGTCCCAGAACAGCTCCCGGAATTCGCTCTCCGAGAGGAAAGACAGGAGTTTCACCTGCTGTAGCTGCTAAAAGTCCATGCAGGAGCTGACCTTGGAGTACAAACATCATGTTCTAGAGAGATTAAATAAAAAGGGGTATAACAGGAAATAAATATATTGTAATATTTGTTTAATGCAGGATAGAAGGATTTAGTCCGTATTGAGCGTATCAAACGTTAGTGGACACGTAACATGCTGCTGGAAAACCCCAAGATATCCCTGTTTCTGCATCTCCCCAGGGCCTGTCCTGTCTCTGCACTGGAGCACAACTGTTTCCTTCAGAAAACCAGATTTTTCCAGGTGGTTGGAAGCAATAACTATCCATGGCAGGTCCTTGTGCTCCTCTGCCCCAACAGCCCTTTTCCAGCAGAAATGACTCTCGTCGCTGCACCACTTCCAGGACCATTAGAAAAATAAAATGCTTCTGTTTTTACATTAGTATTGTAACTGAGGCTAAAGAATTAGAAAAGTGAACCCTTGGTTCATAGACTTGCTTTGCCCACAGGTGAATATCTACAGGGGCTGTTTCTCCATCCCATGAGGAGTTTGGCTGGAAATTTACACCGGAGAAGGAACGTCTGCGGACCGTGGAGCTCCCGCTGTAAGTGCAGGGGTTGATACACTGAACAGCATCAAAAGAGGGGAATGCTGAGGGTGTTTTGGTAGGATCACAAGCCATGGAGCCTCTTTGGTCCTCCTGGTGGTTTGTGGCTTCCTCTCAGGTTGATTATCTCCTGGAATTAAGGGACCAACCCTGTGCTGGAGCCTCTGACCAGGAGGCAGCAACAGCTGTTGGGGCTGGCTGGGAAACTAAAATTTAAGGGTCTTGAAGGAATTCAAGTGTCTTGAAATGAGAGGGTTTAACCAAGGAGCTGTGTTTGCTGCTCTGCACCCACCACCACTGTGCTCCCCCCGTCCTCCACCCCAGCAGCCAGTGAAACAAACAAAAAAAACCTAAAAAGTGTATATTCTGAGTAAACACGTGCAGATAATCACATCTTGGATTTGATTAGGGATTGGGGGTGGTTTTTAAACCTGCAACACTTGCTTTGTTCCACTCTCCCATGGAAACATGGGCTTTGGAAAAGGCTCTGTCTCAAATGTAGATAATTAAATATATTAATGCTTGATGAGGCAATTTTGGGGTGATCTGAGCATCTTGAGGCTTTAAATTAACACAGAGCCAATGTGTGTTTTAGTATTTCAACCCCAATCACTTTTTAACCCACAACTTCTTTTTCTTCGTTTGAAATGAGAGATCTGACATGTGAAGTTACAAACAGAAATAAATAAAACATGGATCTGCCTTAACCAAATAGATACAAAATTAATAATTGAAAAAAAGAGGGGGAAAAAAGCCCAATAAAACAACCTCTAAAAAAAGCAGTAGAGACAGTTCTGTTTGT
>VXBX01005629.1:159443-199274 GCA_013400415.1 Scytalopus superciliaris
TGGTGTGGGGCGGGGGGGGGGGGGGGGGGGGGGGGGGGGGGGGAAGGGTTGGGCTCCTTGCTTTGCCCTGCAGTGCCTCTCCCAGCCCAGGATGTGCCACCACCCAGGGCCTCCTGCCCAGCACCTCAGGGAAAAACAACCATAAGAAGAATAAAAGAAGGACCCCAAACTCCACCCAGGCACAGCAGGTCTCTCTCAAGACCTTGAGGTCCTACCTTGGCACAGGTCCTACCCTGGGCACCCCCAGTTCTCCTTGGGCAGGATGGGCAGCACCTCCCCACGGGCTGGGGCATCTCCCCAACTGTTTAAAACTGTCCTTTTAAACAGGTTTTGGCTTCTTTTCTGTAAACATTTATTGGGGTGTCCTGGGGAGCAAACAGGGCATGTTAATGGCACTGAGCCACTCAGCTGGAGGTCGATGGGATTTCACAGCCATGTTGTGCTTTCCAGGCTTCTTGTTAAAAAAAAAAGACCCAACCAAACACATTTGAGTTTTAAGATATGAACACAAGAGTATAGAAAGTTAACCTTGCCTTGGTGAGTCACTTGGCAGGCAAATAAACCCTTTCCACATGTGCAAAAATAGATGGAAAATACACCTGGTGTTTCTGCTGCCACCGGGTCCCTGCGAGGAGGGGGGGGAGGGCGATGCTACAGGCACAGCCACAGGGATGGGGGGATAAAGGGAGCAACAGGGCTGGCAGGAGCTGCCAGGGGGCCGTGGTGGAGGGTGGGCACAGGCAGAACCCGCTGCCTTGACGGTGTTACCGATCCGTGACCACGGGGAGGGGAAGGACAAAAAGCCATGACTGGGACAAAAGAGAGGGTTGGACCCCAAACTGCTCCTGGATGGAGGGGAAGGGGCTGAGCTGAGACATCAACCCACCACAGCCAGGGGAGTGTCTGCCCCATCCCACCCCCAGGACGAGGATCCCCAAATCCCCCCGGCAGCAGCAGAGACAGGGGACACAAACCCAGGGGCACTGTGCCCACAGCCGGGGCTCAGACCGGAGCTGGGCACGAGTGCCAGGAGGCACTGCCATGGGAATGGCACGGCGTGTTTTGGTCTGTGAGATGCCACAACGTGCCAGGGGCAGAGCAGCCCCTGCCATGGCACCAGTGGGGGCTGCACCACCCGTCCCATCCACCCCACAGCACCAGCAGGTCCTTCCCCACCACCCAGCGCAGCTCCTGGCACAGACACCCTCAACAGAAACCCAACAGAGGGCAAAGAACATGAGCTGGGTGGAAGAGCAAAAGTCTAGAGACCCCGGGGGACACTTGGTGAAGGAGGAGGAGGATTTGGGTGCAGTTTTGCTCCCGTGCTGACCAGCCCCATCAAACACACCAACCTGCACCATGTGGGGCTGCCTCAGACACAGCCCTGCTCGCCACGTCCCCCCAGCCCCAGCGAGGGCTCTCACGAGCTGCAGTAGCCGTAGAAAAGGTTAAAATCCACAGGGCACGTGGCCTCTGGCAGGGGGGCTGTCTGGCTGGGGGTCTGTCCAGCTGTGGCTCTGCCTGGCTGTGGGTCTGTCCAGCTGTGAGTCTGATCAGCCATGGGTCTGTCCAGCTGTCCCTCCCACGGTGCAGAGCCAGGCTGGCCATGGCCTTTCTCCGGGGCACCCACGGGCAGCCGCTGCTGCCACGGTCCCCCCCTGGCTGCCCATCCTCTTCATCACCTGTCCCACGGCCCTGGCAGGGGCTCTGGGCATGGGGTGGGCACTCACAGCTGGGTCTCGTCGCGTGTTTCGGGGTTGCTGGAGCCCAGCTTGTTGCTGCAGCTGCTCTTGCGGCTGTGGCCGTCGTTGGCCACGTGGGCCAGCGGGTCGGAGCGGATCAGGTACCTGTGGGACACAGACTGGTTACACTGCTGGAAATTCCCAACTCCCCAGTATCAGGAGGGAGCTGTGGGAGCCTGGAATTGGGGTTTGGTCCAGCCTTAAGGCCAGGACAGGCCCCATGGCACTGCTGCTTGCAGCTGTTAAAGTAATCGGTGTTAAATACTAATAGATGTCAAAATAAATGCCATAATATAATAAATTTTCAGGAGTTATCCCCCCTGGAGCTGCTCAGCAGCAAAAGCCAAGGGGAAAGCTCCAGGTTGGCAATCAGAGCAAAGCTGGGCCTGGAAAGCTGTTTTGAGCCCTGGGAATGAGCCAAAACCCGTGGGTGTTTATGAGAAATCCTGGAGAGCGATGCAGTGGGGGCAGCCCCGGGCACTGGGTAAGGCTGGGGGCACAGGGAGCCCACAGGAGCGGGGGGCAATACCTACACAATGTCATTGAGCTCCAGCCGCGTGTCCGGGGGAGGATTGATAAGGACGTAGGACAAGGTGTTCTGGTGGTCATTCATCTCATCTGTGAGAGGAGGGGAAAGGGCTGGTGAGGGAGGGGCACCCTGACAGACACCCCAACATGCTCACAGACACTGTCCTGGCCCTTGCTCCCACAGCAAAGGAATGCCTTCAATGGGAAAACCAATGGTGTTGTCCCCCCAGAGAGCACCAAGACCATCAGTGCCACCTCCCTCTGCACCTTCCCAGCCTCTCCCCTGCCCCAGCATGGCCCGGGGGACTGGCAGAGGTAACTCTTCGAAGTCCCCACTCCCCCCAGAATAAAGCGAGATGTCTTACCTTGGTTCAGTGCAAAAGAGGGAACAGGTTAGTCCTGCTGCGTTAGGTACAGCACCAGTCCAGCCACTGGGGCAAGGCAGCCAAACCCCCCTGGGGCTGCCCAACGCTCTGCCCACCTCTGCCCTTCTTCAGGCACTCAATTTAGCACCAATCCAGCACCAGGATTAATTCAAGGAGAGCTCCTTTCCCCTGCCCAGGGGGAATTGCCTCCATGGAGTTTCAGAGCCACCGATGCAGTTTGGGGGTGGCTCTGAACCACAGTGACCTCCTGGGGGGGCTCGGGGCCACCGAGAGCTGCACCCACGGGCACCCACAGTGCCAGGGGGGGCCTCTGCACTTCCCGAAATAGCCAAGAACAAGATCATGGTGAAATGGATGGGGGTGCAAGGCTGCGGGTGGCAGGGAGGGGGGAAGCTGCGACAGGTAACACCGGTTCCAGATGGAGTAATGGGGTGTGGATGGACAGGATGGAGAGGGATGGACAGATGGACGCTGGGGCAGCATGAGGAGCACGGCGGGACACCAGCTCACTGCAAGGCTTGTCACTGGGATGCCTCTCCAGGCTTTTGGAAAGGCTGTGAGTGGTGTTGGAGCACACCAAGGGTTTGATGATCCCAGAAAATGGAGTTTGGTGTGGGGGCAGCAGGACCAGGATGTGGCCACTGGGATCGGCACTAACTCCAGGCTGGGGGGGCTGCTCCTTGTCCTGCTGTTCCCATCCACCCTCCCCCTGCTCCATGGTGGGCACAGCCAGTCTCCTGCCACAGCAGTGCCCACGGTGCCTGACCACCCTGGCATGGGGGGTGGCCCAGCTGCTCTTCAGCCTCAGCACCGGGGTGAGACCTTTCAAGTGAGATGAGCCACAGCACCTCCAGCCACCCAGCACAGGGATGCAAACAGGTTCCTCCTGAGCTGCCTTTGCCAGGGCACCTCCAGATGAACCCCAGGGCATCCCCATGGCTCGACTGTGCAGGTACCACACACAGTGGCACTTGCAGGGGGACACCAGAGCCATGTTTTGCTGCTCAGACACATCCCTGGCACCTCTGGGACCACAGAAGGTGCTGCAGCTGTGTGGGACAGCCCCAGGTGCCAGCCAGCCCCTGGAACCACTGGAGAGCTTTGGCCATCCCAGTGCTCAGCCTTACAGGGAGACAGGGCCAAGGGGTGGCAATGCTGGGGCGAGGGTGGCACACAGACCCTGGGACCCGACGGCAGACACAGGTTTGACGTGACGGGAGGTGGGAAGGGCCCTGGCTCACAGCAGGGTTCCCTGCTCCATGGAAGCACCTTTTCCTGACCCCCATGCAGCCAAGCCAGGCACTCTGAGCACACCAAGTATATCGCTCCATCATCCCATATACTCGTGGTGTGGGGCTTCCATGAGCCCCAGCTGGGGCTGCCTCTCTGATGAAGGACACACTTTACAGGAAAATGCCAACGTTTCACCTTAAGCGTGGCCTAGTGAAGCCAAAAATACAGCTGGGTGGGGCTATTGCTAAGCTCAGGGCTATTGCTCAGCTCAGGGCTGCTGCGGTAAAAAGGGGCCTCTCCAGGGCACATTACCCTGTAAAGGTGAAAATGATGCCAAACCCTCTCAGCTCCCACAGACCCCCACAAGGTGCAGCTGCAGCACTGGTGGCACCTGCAGCTGCCTCGTGCTGAGCCCAGCAACCCCCAGTCAGAAAACAGGGTGTGCCAATGCTGGAGAGGGGTCCAGGAGGGCAAACCAAGGGCTGCAAAGGGATCTTGAAGTGGTGCCTTGTCCCTGGTCCAGGGCTGACCCACATGCACCAAGGTGCAGGAGCTCCAGCAGCTCATCACAGCATGCCCAGGCAGTTCTGCTGTGCTCGACCCCCTGCTCAAACTGCCACTGGCTTTGCAGCCCAAAGCCACCCTGCAGAGCCATGGAGGGAGGGTTCTGACAGTGACAGCGAGGCTGTGGTTTCCCTGTAGGAATTCAGCTAGGAAAGGGTCCCTGAAGTGTCTATCTCCCTGAATCAGCGAAGCCCTGCATTTGCACCACCACTACGGGACAGTCATTTGTTTTCCAATGCCACCCAACAAATTAGTGCTGGAAAGCTCGGGGATCTAAGGTGAAAACTGGCAAGGGTGAGGTTTGGGCTTAGCTGGCATGATCTTGTTGTACGCTGCACGCCATGAGTCACGCGGGACTCCCAGGGAAAGGGAATTACCTTGCAAATATCCCAGGTTTACCCGATTCATCACATCACTGGCTGTTAAATTTGCTACATCCTCTACAGAACATACAGGGAAAGGCACAGACATAAACAGAGAGAGAGAGAGAGGTCAGCAAGCCATGGTTCGGCAAATATCAGAGACGAGCTCCTGCGCTGCAGCGATAACATGAGCAAAAGAAAAAGGAAAGGGCAGAAGGCAGAGCAACGTGTGCTTCCAAAACTGACCAGACACTGACACGTGGGGACAGTGGGGACAACACACAGTGCCAGCATGGCTGGATGCAGAGATGCCACGGGGGCCAGGGGGCTGATAGTTCCCACACTGTGCCCTGGTCCTGTCCCACCCTGATAGGATGCAAGTCCTGCACCCCCCCACTGCCTCTTCTCCTGCTAGAGATCCCCCAGTTTGCCTCCACTGAAATCTGCCAGCACAAGGATGACAGTTCTGATCCAAGCCCCAAGCACCCCAGCAGGGCTGATGCTGGGGCAGCCCCTTGGAAGCCTCACCAAGGCCAGACAGCCCCCCCTGAAATTACAGCAGAAGCTTCTGGGACTAGGAATGTAAAGGGAAAAGGAGAGGGGGGATACACCACTGCAGGCCCTTGCCTGGCATTCCCTGTGCTCCCTCCAACCTGCCACGAGTTGGCTTTCCTGTCTCCTTCCCAAGGGAGGCTGGCAATGCCCAGTGGGCCCTCCATTCCAAACCCCTCCTGCACTCTCCTGCACTGCACTTTACATTTTCTCCTCCTCTTTCTCAGCCTAAATCCAAGATGGGAAGGGAGGAATCCCACCCCCAAACCAGTTCCCATCCCAGCTGGGGCTCAGTGCCAGCCTGTGTGAGGGCAGGGGCTAGCGCGGGGTGGACGGACACTCTTGGAGGATGGAGCAGACAAGCAGCAGCACAGGATGGCTTCAAAGAAAGAAAGGAAAAAAAAACCAAAACCCAAGAAAATCCAAAGCAGACAAACCAAGGAAGCTGGGGGCTACAGACTGTCATAGCCAGGGGGTGGGGAGCTGTCTGGGGTGGGACACAGATGCCAGCACCGAGGGGCAGGTCAGAAGCTTTACAAGAAATGCAGCTGCACAGGGAGACCCTGAGCACTGTCACAGCCAGACACCGCTATCACACGCCATGAAGCAACTCAGCCCTGCGGCTACCGAAAGGTTTTCCACGGATTAAAGTCTATGGCAAAGGGGGTCTGCACCAGCTGAGGGGGTTTCGCCTCTTCCTGCCGCACTACGGGGGCTCTCGGGCACGAGGGGTTTGCTGCCCTGGGGTCGGGGTGTCCTGAACCACCATTTCCACATGGCCAGAAAGCAGGGGCGGGGTGAGAGGGGCATCACACCCTGTGTGGGGGGCACCGGGTCCTGCTGCGGGCAGGAGGGGGAGCGTCGCTCTGCCACTGCCAACCCCTGCCTGGAGCCGTCCCAGAGCCCAGCGATGGGGGGCTGCCTGCAGCTGGCTGGGGGTGGCAGGGGGTCTGCGTGGCGGGACCCCAGCCCAGTCTGCACAAGCACAAAAGCAAGCTGGGGAATGAGGTGCCGCTCGGAGCAGGTCCGGCAGCGCCTGCAGGGATAGGCTTGGCACGGGGCTAAGCTTGGCATGGGTTTAAGGCTTGGCATGGGGTTAGGCTCAGCTCAGGGTTAGGCTTGGCTCGGGGTTAGGCTCGGCTCGGGGTTACCTGACACACCACCGCAGAGAAGCTCGGCCGAACGGCACTTACCGTACCCGGTGGTGGGCAAGCCCAGGTGCTTCATACGGTTTTTGACGAGCTCGGAGAGCTCCTGCCGCTCGGAGCGCCGGTACAGGCTCAGGCGCTGCTGGCTGATCCACTCGGCCGTCTTGCTGGAGTGCTTGTTGCCCTTCCTGCTCAGCCGCCGTGCCCACTGCATGCTCTTGCGCCGCAGCAGGGGGTGCTCCGACTGGTCGCTGGAGCACGAGTTCCTGTGGTGGCTGGTCTTGATGCCCCAGTGCTCCTTGACATCCTTGGTGTCCTCGCAGTCCTCAACATTGATTGAGATCTGTGACTGGAAGCCCGGCAGGTCACGGGGATGGGGGAGCCAAGACTGTCTTGGCTCTGTGGGTGGTGGGGTGGGATCTCTCCCACAGGACGGGATCTTCTGGCCCAACCCCTCTCCTGGCACTTTGTGTCTGTGCTGCAAAAACTACCTGGCCGGCAGGTTTCATGGAATCATGGAATGGTTTGGGCTGGAAGGGGCCTTAAAACTCCTCTTGTTCCACCCCCTGCCATGGGCAGGGACACCTTCCATAGACCAGGTTGCTCCAAGCCCCATCCAACCTGACCTTGGATACTTACAGGGATGGGGCAGCCACAGCTTCTTTGGGATAAACACCACTGAGTGGAGTTTGATGGGCACCTGATATCCCTCCATGATTACCTCTGGGATATCTGCCCAAGAAACAGCCATGCCCTCATCTCCCTCTCCTTCCTCTCACAGCAGTAATGCTGTCACATCTCCAACCCAGAGATGCCACTGGTGCCCAGAAATTTATTAATAAAGCCCTTTAAAGTCTCTCAAAGAGGTGGGTTATGTTTAATTAAATGTCAACTTTCAGGTCCCTCTCTCTGCTCCCTGTCAAGCTGCAAACCGAAGGTGTTTAGAAGGGATCCTGGCTCACTCCCTTGCTCCTTATCCTGCTTAATTACATGTCAGGGCACTGAGGAGCTTTCCCAGAGCGCTGAGGCTCAGCCAGCACGGTCCTTCCATAGGGACAGGCAGTGCTGTGCCAGCACCGGGGCTGACAGCTGGCACAAGGTGGCCAGAGCTAGGACAGCACTTGCCCACAGATCAGCCTCTGGCTGGGGGGCCAGGGGGCAGTGCTGACCCCAGGGCAGTGCCCAACACCACCCGAGTGCCCGTGGGGGGATGTGAGCGGCACTCACCTGCGCTCTGATGTCGTGGGGCTGCAGCAGGGGAGAAGGAAGGGAAAACAGAGAGTCAGCCCAGCAAAGGAACAGCCCTGCTAAGGAACAGCCCTGCTGTGCCCGCCCTGCTCCCTCGGCAGGGCACTGCCAAAAACATCCCACCCCGCCTGCACTGCCCAGGGAGACGGGCACTGACACTGACCCAGCTGGGCAACCAGGAGCCCCCCACCAAAACACAGTCACGGGGCTGCTGAGGAAGGGAAGGCAGAGCTTCCCCTCCCCACCAGGTCTGAGGGGCCTCACGGACCGGCCATGCCCGTGGGCCCCACCTCTGCCAGGCGATGCTGGGCTGGGACCACCAGCAGCCCCGTCCTGGCACGTGCCACCCCTGCCCCTACCTCGGAGGTGGCGAACATGTGCGACTCCGTCCTGTAAATCCCGATGGGAATCTCCGCGCTGGAGGAGCAGAGCTTCTGGAAGAGGCGGCCGTACGTCCGGATCCACAGGTCATCCTCAGTGATCTTCATCTGAGCAGCAGAGCACACATGAACCCCACAGAGCCCGCTGAGGGGCTGCCCCTGAGCATCCCCCCGGCTCATCCACGGCAATCCCAAACACGAGCTGGACTCCACAAGGAGACCAGGGGCAATTTCCAACCTCAGCCTTCAGAACAGGGACTTTGGTCTTTGGCAGGTCTTGGGCTTTTGCTGGTGCTGAGATCCCCCACAATGGAGGGGAACAATGCTGCTGCCCCTCAATTCCCCAGCAGAGGGGAACCTCCCATCCCCATGGTCAGGGTGACAGATCCCACCGGATACAGGATGACTTGGCCTGATGGTTTCAACCTAAAGGGACTTGGCACTTACAGCACAGAGGTATCCAGAGCCCGGCGTGGTGTCAAGGCCCAGCAGCAACCGGGTGATGGTGATCATGTAATCCTTCACGAACGACTGGGGGAGGAATTTGAGTGCAAAGGTTTGCTCAGTTATTCACTGGGAGATGGAGAGGGGCAGCCAGAGCTGTGGGGGTCCATCACCCAGAGCCCTCCTGGCTCTCACCTGGTAGAGCAGCGTGTCCAACATGCTGATGCTGAAGACCCTCCCGGCTGCAAAGGGCAGCCGGAACATGAAGGCCAGGTTGGAGCCATTCTCTCTCTCTCTCTGGAAGAGGAAGGGAGATGAGAGCACAGGATTCACAGCAAGTAGAGGACTCATGGGAATAGGAGGACACCAGTACAGCGTTTCTGGTGGGTGTGACAGGAGGGAACCAGGGCAATATCCTTGCACTGGGGGAAAGAGGGTCTTTTCTCTATGGAAATGTGTGAGACAGGGTTGGGTTTTCTGGACACAGCAAGAGCACAGGACTTTGAGTTGCTCAAATGCAGTCCCTGTCAGCACTGACTTCCCAGGCCCCTGTGCAGGGGACAACCTTCTCTTACCTTTTCTAGCTTGGAAAGGGCAAGAGAGTAACTGTCCTTTGCTCTGAACTGCATGAACCTCATGTTGGAGGGGTGGGTCAACTCTGTGATAATGCTGAGGCTGGGGAAGAGCCTGCAATGCAAAGAGACCTGTTGTCCTGCAGCTCACTCAGAGGTGAGATCAGTCCCTGCAGTCAAAACCCGAGGAAGACCAACCCCACCCCTGTGCCTGTTAGAGGAAAAGAGCTGATGAGGAGCTGTTTCCTCCACCACAGACGTGTCCCACTGCTCCCACCAACACCCTTGCCTGCCTGTCTCCTCCCCAGCAGCGGTCAGTGTTCACCCCTCACCTGAACATGGTCTGGACGTTGACGATTGTCTTCGCATCTGCCATGTAGTCCTCCTCGGCGCTCATGGTGCTCTCCTTGTCCACCACCACCAGGTTGTCAGCGTAGATGATGCCACACTGCAGCAAGCTGTCCAGGCTGGGCAGTTCCCAAAGAGAAGAGCGCAGGGTGAGCCCTTGGGAAGGACACAGGGAAGCAGCACGCTGCGACACGCAGCGCTCCAGCCAGCCCAGGCTGCTCCCCACCACCAACCAGCCCTTCATCTGCTCCCCTCTGCCCAGGAAGCCAAGGGTGGGCTCAGCTCTCCCTGGGGTGACCCAAAAGTCTGGGCTGGGGTAAATGCAGCATATTCAGGCAGCACTGTAAGTCATGTGAGCCACGGAGACACCTACTTGTCGATGGTGCCCTCCATGTAGTAAACCATGGGGAAACAACAAATGGCCTCCAGAAAGTGGTGCTCAGGCCTGGAGGGAGAGCAACAGAGAGCAAGGTGGTTCAGCAAGTCCATGGGGCTGAGGCAGACACAAACTCCAGGGCCAGCATCAGCCAAGATACCCCAGAGTGACCCCACTGTTACCCCACAGCATGAAACGCCCACAAAAACAAGGGGGAGGGCTCTGTGTGATGGAAAACACCCGTGGAAAAGTACTTGCTTGTTGTCCAGCAGCAGCACGATGGGGTTGAGCTCTTTGCGGGAGCGATAGTAGGCACGGAGGGGCACGATGAAGTTGTACAGCCCATTCCCCGCCGTCTCCGCCGAGACGATGATCAGTTTGTTCTTGAACCCGTAGGCTTTGGCATCCTCGAAGCTGTTGTGCTTGCAGCCCTGCAGGGTGGGAGGCAGCACAGGCACTCAGGGGGCGCTCGGGGGGCTGCAGCCCCCGGGCAGCCCCCGCAGCCCCCTCGTACCTTGTCCAGCCTCAGGCAGCAGAACGGGGCTTTCTCAGGCAAAAGGTGGCACAGAGTTGGGGAGCTCCCAATGTAGGGGGAGTTTGGGGGGTAACCCTTGACATACCTGCAGCAGGGAGAAAACCCAGCAGTGTGAGGACACGGGGAGAGTTTCCATGTATCCAAAACTGAGATGCTGGATAAAAACATTTAACAACAGTAGCCCGGGATTCAAACACATCACTGCAAAACTCTCCTGCAGCTGGACATTTTCCCAAACATGCATACTCAGGAATATTTTATGCTATGCAAAGGGCCATGAGACTAAAGGGACAAAGCTCCACATCCCGTGTTCCCAGCACAGGTGGACAAGGCACAGACAGGACCATGGGCACCACTGAGACCCTGTCATGTGCCACGGTCCCAGTCCCTCTGAAACTGGAAGCAACCAGAGAGAACTGGATCCAACCAGAACAAAAAGAACCCAGCCAGAACAGAGTGGATCCAACCAGAACAGAGTGGATCCAACCAGACTGACCCAGCCAAGGAAGGGCTTAACAAATGGAGAGTGACTCACTCCACAACTGCCGACCCCTCCTCGTCCGACTGTGTCATCTCGTCCTCGGACTGGTCGCTGAGCAGGTCGCAGGGCAGCAGGGACGAGGTGTCTGCCAGCTCGAGCACGGGCGCGATGCTGGGCCGCCGCGTGCCGGAGCCGTTCTCCGCGGGCAGTGCCAGCTTGCTGCTGTTGGCAGGGCGGCACTCCGTGTTCTGCAGGTCCATGGCCACTGTACCTGGACACGGCGGGGAGGGAAGCACAGCAACCACGCTCTAAGGGGGTGCAGAGAGCTCAGGCGGCTCCCTGGAGCCCTGCACAGGTGATGCTCAACCATCCCGTGGGCATGGGGAGTGCAGGGAAAGCCCCCACCAGTGACCTCCACCTGGGCACTGCGGTGTGGAGCATCTCCCTGTGGGCACAGCTCAGCTGCCCTGGGGACTGTCCCTGTGTCCATTCCCCCCTGGAACCACCTGCCCACCTGCTGCCCACTGAAATGCAAAACCTGGCCCTGTGGTAGCTTTCCTGGTTGTGGTGTATCTCTGAGATGACAACCCTCCAGCCTAACCCCTGCCTGCAGCTCCTTGCAGGCTCTGCGAGACCCCAGCCAGGTTAGAACAGCCAATTTAGGAACCGTGTCCACCACTTGCTGGACACTGCCCCTCCCATGGACAACCCCTGGCTCTGGTGGTCCTCGAGCCCCCAGGGAGGGGCAGGCAGGCAGCAATTCCCTCATCCACCTCCTGCATCCCTCCTGATCAGCTCCAGATCTTACAAACACAGAATTATTAAGGCTGCAGAAAAAGTCCTCTCCAACCACTCAGTCCAACTGTTTGCCCAGCACTGCCAAGCTCACCCACTAAACCACATCCCCAAGTGCCACATCTACACATCATTTAAATCCCTCCAGAGATGGTGACTCCACCAGTCCTTGGACAGCCCATTCCAATGCTCAACAACCCTTTCTGTGAAGAAATTTTTCCTAATATCCAATCAAGGGACAAGAGAGACTTCCTCATCCCATCCTCCAGCAGCCTCCAAAAATCAAACACACTGACAGAGCACCCCATTAAGCAGAGCCTGGGCACTGGCCTTGCCAGACCCCACTGCCCTGCTGGCACTCCCCTCATTTCTGTCCCTTTGTTCACCCTTTGCCAAAGGTCCCTCTGTGAAGGCGCCGTGTGATGAGAACAGTGACAAACTGTTCAGCAGAGCGCTCTGCGCCTTGCCGGGGGATAATCTATGCAAATTGCTGCTCAGGAGCACAAACACATAAATTATTTGCCTGAAATACAATGTGCTCGTGTGGCACAGCCTCCCCACAACTCGCTCTCCCCAGATACAAGGGGGAAGTAATGACTCATGGAATTTTTCATTTGTGAAAATGCACCGCTCGCTGCAGAGCAAACGACTCTCTTTGTCGGGTTGGGAATCATAAACAGGATTTAGGATGTGGCTGGAGGCATTTCTCCTTCCAGCCCTGCAAATAATTGGGGGCCAAACCCAGGCTTGGGGGATTTATTCAAATACCCTTAATGATAATGGACATCACAAGGTTTAATAACGATATGTGAGCTTGCCGAGGGCACCCAGGGTGCAAGGAGATGTGTGTGTTTTACTGGTGAAGTGACTGGAACAGGGGCCGCAAAGGGCAAGGAGCGTGCAAGAAGCAAAATAAACTCAAACCCGGGGGAGGAAAGGAACCCAAAGCTGGTGGAGGTGATGGAGGGGTGTGTGCAGGCTCCTGCTCCCCCCAGGGAGCCCTGCTGACCCCCTGCCCAGCGGGCCCCCCACTCACCCATGCTGGCGATGATGCTGTGCACGGGCAGCCGGGATGGGCCGTCGTAGCTGCCTCTGCCCGCAAAGCCCTTCTTCTTCTGCTTCTCCTCCTGCTTGAAGATGAAGGCAGAGTTCTCCTCCTTGGTGATGTTGATGTAGAAGCAGGTGTCGGATGCTGCCATGATGTGCCGCGGGCCGGGGTTCAGCAGGATGCTCTTGTTCTCCTCCCTGCGGATGCCGATGAGGCAGACACCGTACCTGTGTGGGGAGCACGAGGTGGGCACTCACGGCTGGGGAGAAACCCCTTCCAGGGCTTTGTCCCTGCACAAAGGACCTCGCAGTGCCCTCCAGACCCCTGGAGACAGACTGGCAGGTATCTCCCGCCCACCCCTGCCCTGCCCTCACTTCTTGTGCGCGTGGAAGGCGGCGTAGGTGAAGCTCTTCCCCTCGTACTCCATGAAGAACTTGCTGTCTCCCATGCGGATGTGATAGACCTCGTTGCCCGAGCAGCGCCCGTACATCCGCTGCCACTGCTCCGGGGACTCCTGGCCCTCCCTGCAATGACACCAGGGGCGTTGGGAGGTGCTGGGATGGACCCCCGTGCTGGGGTGGGACTCCCACTGTGCCAGGATGGGACTCCCCCCATGGTGCCAGGTCAGGACCATGTTGCTGGCACAAACCCCAGCACACCAGGCAGATCCCAGGGCAGAGCCAGAGGGTAGGAGCACTAATAATCTCTGAGGCTGCAATTGGCAGAGCTGAGGTGACAGTGATGCATCACCACGGAGCTGTTGGTGTTTGCTGAGGACAAGCTCGTTTCCATCACGGATTTTAAGTGCCTTTTTATTTAACGAGGGCCCCTGCAGAGTGCAGAGGGAGGGTTCAGAGCCTGTGTTGGCAAACAGCTCTGAGCATGGGGTGAGAATCATCTGGCAATGATGTTTTGTAACTGTTTTGATGGCACTTTACCCAAAATTCAGACATTTCTGACTGGCCAAGGAGCTCAGGACAGGCAGCACTGCTCTGCTGGGCTGGCAGAGCTCCTTCCAGCCATGCTGGGTGTACAGACACCAAAAATCTTTCAGGGTCTGGGTATGCTCAGGCTGTGAATTCACCTTCCTGCCAGTGGGACTGTGCCAGCATAAAGGTATTTTTATTCCCAGTCTCTGGAAAGGTGGCACTGCCAGCCCATCTGCACTGGGATGGTTCCCCTACAATACGGTTTTTGCTGCTGACCTGGATAGGGGTCCCAGATCCCACTGTGATACCCCAGACCCCCACCCCCTTCCCCTGGGCTCAGAGACCTCAGCTCTGCCATCCCTCCACACTCAGGCAGGGGCAGGGGATGGCAGGGGGGTGATAGGGGTGGGAAGGGGACAGCAGGGGTGGGCAGGGGCAGCACTCACTGGCCACGGGAGGTGTGCACCAGCAGCGTGATGAGGGTGGAGGTGGCAGGGCAGACACAGTTCAGTGCCAGCATGGCATATTTGCACTCCTCTTCACAGACAACGTGATCTGAAAGGCAGAGGGGACCGTCACAGTGGGGAAAGGCTCGGATGGTTTCCCTGGCTGGCAGTGCCTGGGGATGTGGTAATTCTGGGGTGGTGTTGGGGTCTGTGTGGTTCCTCCTACCAATCCTGGAGGGCTTTCAGCTGATCAGCAGCTGCCACCCAGTCCCTGCAACTCACCTGCAAACTTGACATGAAATTTGTTTTCTGGCTTTAAGATCTGAACGTAGAGCGGACAGTTTGGAGCGAAGTCCTTGACAGCCCAGGCCCTCAGGATGGTCTGGTGGTCCTGGCCAAGGAGAAGAGCAACGAGAGCTACTTAGTTGGTGGTTTATTTTCCCTGATACTTCTACAACTGATCCACTTCAAAGCACTTGCCACCCTGGAAACATGGCAAGGGCTCCTCCATCACCCACTGCTAACAGTGGATAACTGTTCCCTCCTGCTCTCCAGAGCCCAGCACCGATGGGAAACCAGGGCAGCAGAGGAAGGTGAGCCCACAGGGGGTCAGCCACCAGTGTGCTGCTGCATGTCCCCGTGCCACTACTGTGCCATCCCCGAGGTTCTCCATAGCCCTCAACCCCATGCCCTTGTCCCAGCTGCCTCCCAGTACTGTGCTGGGCAGGGGTGAGATGCACCATCCCCCCAGTCCCTTCTGCCCAAGGGAGGAACCATCTCAGGCTGTGCCACCCCCCTGGCTGGGCTCACCGCCGCCGTCCGGTCCACCTCGTTCCGACTGCTGAGAATGAAACAGGCTTCTCCATTGTCCATCCTGCAAAGAGAGGGCAGTGACCCCATGAACTGCATGGGCCAGCAAAGCTGGGCACTGCCTGTACCAGCCAGAGCACTGCTAGCCCCCTCCCAGCCTCCAGAGAAGGCACACAGGGACACACCCCTCAGCACACATCTGGGGTGACCTTACTGGGGACCCTCCTCTGGGGTTCTGGGACCTGTGGACAGCTCAACAGAGCTGCAGGACAGGGAGGACGCCTCGCTGGGGATGTCCCTCTGCTCACTTGGCTCTCATGAGGTCCTGGTCCTTCAGTGCAGAGCCCTGGAGGTAGATCACTCGCTGCGACCACAGGGGGATCTGCAGGACCCGCCGCACCTGGATGTCCATCTCTGTTGGGCAAAGGATCACCACGTAGTAATCCTGGAAGAGAGAGGCCGGCGTGGGCAGGTGGTCCCGCAGCCCAGCGGGGCCGTGAGCCCAGCACCACGAGGCAACATGCCTGCTCCTCACCTGCAGACGTGGGTGGGCATAGAACTCGTTGAGGAAGTCCATGAGGAGATCGATCTTGAGGGAGCTGACACACAGGACCACGTGTTTCTCCGTCTGGGCACGGTGGCGGCTGTAATTGCCCCCCGACTTCTGCCGCTCCATCCACAGGTAGACGAGCTCCTCGAACTGCAGGCAGAGGGTTGATGTCCCCCTTGGCAGGGCTGATGTCCCCATCGGCAGGGGATCAGCCCTGCACCCCTCCCCACCCTCAGCTGGGCAGGTCTAACCTGCAGCGGCAGCACCACCAGGGCCACGCAGATCATGATGACGACGAGGAGCTGGGAAGGCCAGATCTTTGGTGTCACATCTCCGTAGCCCACGGTGGAAAAGGTGACGATGCAGAAATAGAAGGACTTGAAGAGGGAGAGCTTCTCACCTGCTCTTTCTAAATGCTGGATGCCGCAGGTCCTGAAGGGAGAAAGCCCCATCACAGCCCTGGGGGACGGGGCAGCACAGCCCCACAAACCTGCAGTTCCAAGTCATCTCGCTAAACACAAGTGTCACCTCAGACCTGAATTGTAGCCCCCCCCAAGAAACACATCCACGGTCCCAGCAGCAGGATGTGCCAGGGGCCAGGAACACTGCTGAGCTCTGAAATGGCATTAGTCACCCACATCAGAGCTGCATCTTTATTGCCAAAAACTCATGAGCCTGAAAGCTTCATTTCCTCTCCATTCTGCAGCTTAATGGGGCAATATGTCTCAAATCCAAACCAAGGGAGCCAGAGGGACATTCAAAGCCTAATTCAGAGCTAAGTAGCCAGTGATGAGCACTGCACCCCCCACCCCAAAGGAATGCCACTGCTGTTGGAAATGCAGGGTAAAGGGCCCAGTGAATTAACAGGAGCCCCAGTAGCCTGTTAAACAAATTCGTGGGGGAGGAAGAGCACGGTCAGAGCCAGGGAGTGTGATGGGTTCTGGTGAATGAGCCATCACACATCACAGCCCATGTGTCTGTGGGAAGCTGCTGTGCCTGCCCTTGGCCCTGCTCTGGAACTCATGTATCCGTATCACCCTGTGCCAACACCCTCATCCTCACACACAGCCCACTAAAGAGTTTCTGGTAAAATCATATAATTAGGGAGGATAATTAGTTTGGTCTAGAAACTCCCTCCTGGAGTTCAGAGTGCTGGGAATGAAGCAAGGCAGGGAGGTGTAAGCCCTGCAGGAGCCCAGCTCTGCCATCACCCCAGGATGGGCACAGCTGGTTTCCCTGGATGAGGAAGGGGATTGAGAGAAATGAAGAGCAACACTCACCCCGTGAAAACAAGACACAGGAGGGTGCAGATCAGAATGAGCACCTGGTTAAACATCGCAGACTGGGTCCTCTGGATGGCTCGGTGCAGGTCATTCTGGGGACAGAGAGAGGGCTCAGAGAGGCTGAGGGAAAAGATTCCTCCAAGTTCCAACTGCTGCCTTGCTGCTCTAGCAGTGACCCTCCAGATGAAGGTCAGGCCAGGATCTGACCCTTGGAAAGGCATGCACGTTCCTGTGAGCAGGTCTGGGATCTGCTGCCAGGAGAGGCAGCTCGAGTGGGCCCATGGGAATGGTTGGAATATCTCATCCCTGGGATCCCTGTCAACATGCAGCCCATGTAGCTCCAACACCAAGGGGCTTCTGCTCCAGGTCACAGCCTGGCATTCCCAGCTGGCAAAGCCTCACCTGCCCCCAGCCCAGCACCCAAACCTGCCCCAGAGCCAGGGGCAGCCACGGGCCCCTCTGCCAGCCCCAGTGCCCCCCACAGCCCCGAGGGGCAGGACAAAAGGGGCCACTCACAATCATGTTCTCCAGGGCATACTTGGCCAGCCAGCAGTTCAGAAACACAGGAATGAACAAATTCCGCAGAGGAGGCCAGAATATCTACAAAAGCAGGAGTTTTCACAGAAAAATCCATGCTGTTTTAAAAATTAAAATGTAAACAGCCAACTGGAGCCCTGTCTGGAAGGATCCACCTCCAAGCTGAGCAGAGGCTGCCACCAAACACAAGCCTGGCTACAGCAGGGCAGCTGAAAAGGGAGAATGGATTTTGGGATAACACCCCAGAGGAAGTCATTATACTGTAAAATACTGAAGGAAAAATTGCCTGCCAGCTTTAAATACCACTTGGCCAAGCATTCATTTTTCTTTATTGCACCCCCAAAACTACAGCACTTACTACACTTAGAGCTGCTCTCAAATGTCACCAAGAAACACTCACCGTGATAATAAAGGGCACTGTGTTGATCATCTCAAGGATGAAGGAAATGCGAAAAATCTGTTCCCAGATGTTCCCCTGAGGAATTAAAAACAAATAAGAATTAAATACTCCTGAAACCTTGCCAAAGGACAATTAAAATGCTCCTGCTCTGCCACAGACCCTGCCAGATGAGGGAAACCTGCTGCAGGAATTAGGAAGATGCTGCGGTTTGCCTGTGGGAGAGATGCAGTGCTGGCAGGAATGCTGAGGTCAGGAAACATTCCCAAACTCTCCAGTGCTCCCCACAGCCACCACACCCCTCTGTCTGCCACTGCTGCTGGGGGACAGCAATGCTTTGTGCCAGGAAGGAGAGTGACTGCTGCACATCACTGGCACTCAGACCAGGGGGGTGGCACAGGGTCTGAGTCTCTTCTGCCAACTCTCCCCGGGTCCCTGAGAAGATGCCATTTGTTAAGGTCACTTTTTGGGGCCATTTTAAGGGGTTCTGGTCCAAAGGAGTCAGCTTGTTCCTCTCCCTGCCTGGCCTGGAGCAGTGCCTGCTGCCTCCGGAGGCAGCCGAGCTCAGCACAGGCAGGAGTCACGTTCCAGCTCCTCAGCCTTAGGAATCTCAGTGCGTGTCAGTCTGTCCTCCCTTAAAAGCAGCGTAAAACAGGCCTGAGTTTAAGGGAAAACAGAAAAAGAAGAGTTTCTGCGCTGCACAACACTTAACCAGCAGCCCAAGGGAGAATGAGAAAGGAACACAGCCAGAGCCAGGCGAGACAAACACCCTCCTGGGGTGCTCCACCTTCAGGCAGCTCAGAACAGGAGAAATTAATTCATGCCAGGGGGGCAGAGCCAGGCTGTGCATCAGTACCCTCTGCCAGCCCAGGCACTCACCTTGTAGCTGAGATAGATGAGCAGCATGGTCTCCAGAAAGCTGATGAGAGCGATGCTGACCTGCAGGGACACACGGGAAAGGCTCCAGGGCTCGCTCTGTGCCCTGCCAGCCACCCAGAGCTCTCAGAGCCCCCCCTGCCCTGTGCCATCAGAGCCCCTGGGTGTCCCAGAGCGGGCACAGCTCCAGGCCATGCTCCTCTGTGCTCCTACACAACCGTGCCAAGGTGTGGGCACTCACCTGCACAGCCCACAGCGGTGTTTTTCTATCCACCCAGAAGATGTGTGACCTGCCAAGAAATTCCCAGATGGATCTGAGCTGTAGCCCAGCTATCAGTGCCTTTATCCCCCACTATATGCAAGGAGCCAGCACAGGTGCTGGTGTTTCCCACTGCACAGTTTGCTCAAGCAGCCTCTGCACTGGGAATAAGCCATTCCCAAGGGTGCACCCACAGGCACTTGTCCATGGATTTGATTCTGGGATGCTGCTCTGCACCCCTTGAGCAGCCCCATGAGCAAGAACTGGGCACAGGCAGCTGCCAGCACCAGCCACCTCCATCCCTGCATTCCCACATCCCAGCGGGGCCAGAGCCCAGCACTGGAGCAGCTCTGACTCACCAGTTTATATTCGTGGACTGGTTGAATGCTGTGTAATTCTGCTTTTCACATTCCCAGCTAGGAGAGAGAGCAGGGAAAAGCAGTCAGTGAGGGGGACAGAGGAACAAGGATGCTGGGATTGATGGAGTACCCTCACCACTGAGTGCTGATGCTGGGGGAGGCACCAGGACAACATTTCCATGGATGCAAACACTGATTCCTATATCCAGGGCTTTCCATAGAAGTCTATTTCACCCAGGCAGCCTTGAACATCTTATTACTGGAGAATAAAACCCCTCAGGTACTTCAGCCCATACCAGAGAAGCTGCAGAACATTGATATTCCTCAGGTACAGAGCTCCCTGGCACAGTGTGGAACCCAAGGAATTGGGAACTGGGAATTACCAGGTTACAATTAGCAAAAGCTGCTGAGCTTCAGCTTCTGGGACCAGGCTGAACATCCTGCCAGGCAACAGCACCGAGCCAAGCCCTCCCTCAAGCCCTCCCTGCCTTGCTGCAAGGGATGTGTTCCTGCTGGGCAGCCTTTATTCTGCCACACACCCTCAGGAAAGTGGGATTCCCTGAGCTGCAGCTGTGCTAAACCTTTCAGGGCTGAGCATCTGTGTCCTGCTTCGTTCTCAGAGGTTTGAAAGCACTTTTGGAACGTGCAGATGCACTGGGTAGTCTGTGACCTTTACAAAGAGAAAATCAAACTGCCAATTCTCAGAGCTCTTGAAGAAAAAAAGCACATAGTATGTGAGCTAAACAGCATATTGAAATAGGCTTATACTGAAACCCAGAGCAAAGCTGATGTGTGGAATCATCAGTCACCTCGAGGCACAATGTATTTCCCTCCCAAATGCTTAAACGGGGTTTAGTCTAAATGTATTCAAGGGCATCAGTGTTCAGAAACCATTTGCACGGTGCTGCTCAAGTCACGAGCTCTCTCCTGTGTCTGAAGGCCATGTTGCCCCCCTGACTGAGCCAGACAGCATTTGGAAATGAACATGATCCGAATTTTCCCACACCTTCTCCCCGTGAGCCAGCGGATGCCCACACACCTGTCCGTGGGATTTGAGCAGGGAGCAAAGCCCTCCAGCCTGGGGAGATGTGCCAACCCAGCAAGGGAAGCAGCTGCAGTGAGAAAAGCCACCCTCACACCCGCTGGGAGCAGCTGGCACTGCCCCACAGCCCGCCCTGCCCGGGGGCACTCACCAGCCTATGCCCTCCTCGGGGTTGTCGAGCAGGACACGGACGATGTACAGGAGGCACGTGAGCAGCTTCAGAGAGAAGTTGAAGAGCCGGATCCTCAGGCCTGTGGTGGAGGGAGCACAGAATGGGGCAGGCAGCATTCCCGGGCACCCCAATCCCCCCGGGCACCCCAATCCCTCTCTGCATCCTGGGGGCTCCAGGCAGCCCCCGTGCCCCACAGCACAACCCTTCTATTTTCCCATCCTCACACAGCACAGCACCCCCCTGAGCCCCAGAGCAGCCCCAGCAGCCCCAGGGCAGCTCTCGAGTGCTGCCCACACTGTGCCCGGGGCTCTGCCTGTCCTACCCAGTGTTGGATACACAGGAGACTAATACAGGAATAAATAAGGATGAGTCAGCTCCTTGCTGACCCCAATAGATGTGAGAGAGGAATGAGGAGCTGCTGGAATGTATCCCCCTCATTAGCAGGTCTCTATTAAAAAGCACCAGCCCAGTGCTCACCACAGCACGGAGGAGCAGGGATGGTGAGCAAAAACTGCTGCTTTATCCACTCTCCCTCCCCAGCCCGTTCATCGGGTCGTTATTCAAATTACAAGTGAGAAATTCATCACATTTTCATTAAAAACTTCCCCCTGGGCACCCTGCTGTGCTGGGCTCCAGCTTTTTAACAAGACAACAGGATGCAGGGAGGGGAAAAAAAAAGTATGACTTTCTAAATTAATGAGCAGGCTCCCTCCAGACAGCTAATGACATCTTGGAGAAAGAAAATAAATACACCATTAGTCAAGTGGAGGCTAATCTGGGTGGGTGGAGCAGGAGTGGGTAACTCCCAGCCTGGCCTGGCTGTCCCCACGGCCTCAGGGAAGCACAGCCACCTCCAGCATGGGGGCATTTGCTCCCTGATATCCACAGGCAGCTCCTGACACCCCACCCTGCTCCCAGACAGTGTGTCCAGCTGGTTCCCATGCTGTGGCTGTTCCCAGGGAACCAAGAAGGCAGGAGGCATCCCTTCCTCACCCTGCAAACACCAAAGCAAGCTGGCCAACACCAGCTTGGCAAAGAAAGGCCAAGAGGTAGCAGCAGCAGTCCCAGGTTGGGGACACACGGGGACACAGCCACCAGCAGATGGCAATGGCTTCTCATGCCAGAGGACAGTGCGTGGCTCTCCTGGCTCGGGCAGGGTTTGGATCCCCCCAGCAGACAGCGGAGCACTCACTCGATCGCTGGTTTTTGATGAAGAAGAGCTTCAGCCGCTCCTTGAAGGTGTTTTCATTCACGTAGAACTCGACCTGCACCCTGCGGGGAAAGCGCCCAGAGGAGCCCGTCAGTGGGTGGCAGCTCAGAACAGGAGCCCTGTCCCCCCACCCCAGCTGGGTGACCACCTTGCCAGCCCACAGATGGCCCTGGGCTCTGCCCCACGCTCCCAGCTGCTCCCACGGCACCAAACCACCAGCACCACCAGCCAGGAGCACCAACACATGGTACAGCAATGACTGTGAAAGCAGCAGAATTGACCCACAGGGCCGGATCTGCTTTGGGCTTTGCTTTCATTCACACACAACCAGCCGGTATCAGACTTACAAACTTCTCCTTTCACACACAGGTCACGAAGCTCAAAGCCCCTCAGAAAAGCCCTGGAGCCACCCCCAGCCATGGCTCTAACCCCCCCCACCTGCAGCAGAGGAGGAGCTGGTGGGGGTAACACCCCTGGCACTGCCCTGGCAGGAAAAGCATTCGGCATCAAAGCTGTTAAAAAGCAATTCGGCTCCAAAAGGAAAAAAATTCCCTTTGTTGCTAAGATACCACATTTGGTCATTCCAGAAAAACCCAGGAGCTGACAACCAACCCCAAACACCACTTGGCATCTGGAGACACTGGTGAGTCGTGGCACAGGGACAAGGCACCGGGGCAGAGGGTGACCTGCCAGGGCACTTCCCAGAAACCAGCAGGGAGGAGCCACCAGTGAATCTGAAAATGTCCTGTCCACTTTTGTGACCACCACGGGCACTTCTTCATTGGCTTCTCCTGCCTCTACCACAGGCACCAGCCCACAGCCCTCCTGCCCAGTCCCACGTTCTGGGGAGAAAACCTCACCAAGGCTGGAGTTCCTCCCCATGGATGTCAGCAGGGGCTGGGATCAAGCCCACCTGGATGAAAGGTGTGTGAGCAGGGCCAGTCCCAGCTCAGCCCATCTACCATCCCCTGGTACTTTACAAACTTTGCAGCCCTTTGCAAACCCACTCCTGAGCCCAGATAGGGTATAAATCACACTGCCCCTGCCACGTGCCAGCAAAACAGCATCGGTTCCTCCTGCCTCCACTTCAGACCGATGGAGACAAAGTCTGCTCTTACTGGTACAGCCCGTAATGGAGTTAAGTGCCATGAATTAGCCACTTCCCCCGTTCAACAAGTCCCTTAAGTAAGTGCTACTGTTATTACTCGCGTTTTGGCTCTGTGGAAGAGGTCATCAAGAGCTCATTAATCAGGCCTATCTCCCAGGCAAGGCACGGCATAGATCAGGGGGAGCAACTTCCCAGCGACAGTCATTAGCCCGCCCACCCCAGGTTGTTTTGCCGAGGCACACGCCGTGCCAGCTCTGGCCAAGCATGTCCCTGGCACAGCCACTGGCTCGGGATTTATTGGGAAGCAGCTGCCACTCACTCTGCCACAGAGGGATGAACGAATATTCTCTGAGCATTAATGCCCAGCTGATCGGGCAGTGAAGTGGGAAGGGCGTTTATGAGACCCTCGTTGCCCTGGGTGTCTCATCCTGGCCCCACACCAGGCAGCCCAAGAGCCCCAGGCAAGCACAGACCCCACTGAGGGGGGACAACAGGCCCTGTCTCACCAGCACGATGCCTCAGGAGCAAACAGCGTTAATACAGACCTTCAGAAGCCTGGCTTTAACACATGTCAAAATTAATCGTTTCCAAAGCCAGACTTGGCAAATAATTTTTCTGTGCCAGGGCATAAATCAGCTGCCACAACTGCTCACAACACTGCACACAATGTAATTGCTTCTTCTCCATATTAAAAATGCCCAGGAAATGCTGGGAACTGGCTTTCAGCTTCAACAAGAGTGCTGAGCACCCCATTCATCAGAGTCCCCGAGGATTAAGCGCCTTGGGGAGACGGAGACTTCAGGGAGCACGATTCCTCTCCCAGACATTCGTCTCTGCATCGAAGAAACAAACAGCAGTATAAATCTCTGTCTCTGGACAGATGGTTCACTGATCTATAGCACTGCAGCCCACCTCGAGACAATGAATGTAATTGCTGGTGGATAAAAGGACTAAATTATCAGATCTAACTTTCCATGACAAAGTGGCTCATGTTTTCATCCACTGTGGCGGCTGCAGGAATAAGGAACACCAGGAAAGCAGCTGAAGTAGGTCTCAGGCAGGGGGGGAAAGGGGTGTTTATCACTGAAAACGGATGAAGGAATGAAAGAATTAGAAAGAACATGTTCCTGCGCAGACAATGTGCCCTCGTGAGCCAGGCTGAGCCTCTGGAGCTGTGTGAGGGTCCTGTTCCAGCACTGGCACCGGCTCTGCAGGTGAAGCCAACACCCCACCGGCCCACAACTGAGTGAGGGGTGGCTCTTACCAGGCAGCTGCACCATCCCAGAGTATCACAGCTCCTACTCTGTTTCCAGCTGAAGGAAGGAAGATGTTACAATGTAAAACGTACCCTTTAATTTCATTGTCAAGAATTAACTTGAAATAAAAATCAAGTGAAACTCTGACTGTGTCACCACCTCAAAACACACCCCGAGGGCTCTGCCTTCACAGCAGCTCAGACAAGATGGCCCATTCAAACTGCCCCCTCCCCACTGCCATGGCTGGGCATCCCTCCCACTGGGAGCATCCTCCCTACCAGGACCATCCACCTCATTGCCCAAGCATCCCTCCCACCAGGACCAGCCTTCCCACTGGCCAAGCATCCCTCCTGCCAGTCAGGCATCCTTCCCACTGGGAGCAACCTTTGGACCATCCTTGCCACTGGCCAAGCATCCCTCAACACCAGGAGCATCCTCCCCACCAGCTGAGCATCCTTCCCATCAGCCAAGCAGCATGATGCCAGCCCAGCCCAGGCAGCTGCAAGGGTCACCAGCAGCATCCATCTCCACAGGCAGGGATAGGCAGCCCAACACACCTCTCCCCCCACCTCTCCCCCGCTGAACCCCCCGGGCCGTGCAGATAAAGATCACAGCACAAGTTTAGTTATAAACCCTGTGCTTGGAAGTGTAATTACTGCTATTATACACTTCATAATGCCTGAGCGAGTTCATTTTCCTCACTCCGTTATTTATTGTACTTTATTAATCTAAGATTAGAGGCAATTTGTTGTAAGACGATGAGTTCCCAAAAAAGACACAATAGTTTGTTCGGAAAAGTGCAGGATGAAAGGACAGGATAAGCACATCCCAGCCCACTGGCATTAAAATAGACACTGAGGAGCACAGCCCTGGCTCCAAACCTGTACCTTCCCCAGGGAGCTGGGCACAAGCACAGGACTCTTAAAAAAGAGGGAAACACAAAAAACAGCAACCCAGGTGCAGCCCCCCCCACGGGCAGTGCGGGCAGGGAGGGGAGGGGTGGACATGTCCCCCCAGACCCTGCATTCCCAGGACACTTACATGGGCAGTTGGGCACAGGCAGCTCTTTTTAATGGAATCCTGGAATTCTAGAATGGTTGGGGTTGGGAGGGACCTCCAAGACCATCACATTCTGACCCCCTGCCATGGGCAGGGACACCTTCCACTAGATCAGGTTGCTCCAAGCCCCGTCCAACCTGGGACAAATTTCTGTCCCAAAAAACTTCTCAAGAAATTTCCCCCACTCCGTAGCAGGATGCAAGTGAGACTCTTCAGAGACTCCTTGGGGGAAGAAACTAAGCCAGCAAACCCCCAGAAACCTCTGCAATCTGGTGGGTGTCCTGAGTGAGCAACCCTCTGCTCAGCCCAGCCCAGAGGACAGCTCTGCATCCTCCATGCAAATCCACCCCAGTCAAATACATAAGAAAAGTGGCTGTGGCCAAGCCTGGAACTCTGGAAATGCTCTCTGTTTGGGTACAGAGGCTACAGCGAGACAGATGCCAAAGTGAGCTTTGCATGGTGACCACTCTATGACCTGTTTGCCATCCTCTGCCTGTCCCAGGGCAGTCAGGGGATGAGGGGCAGCTCCAGCCCTTCCCACCCGAGCTCCCATCTCGCTGGCACAACGAGCTGCTCCCAGCGCAGGGTTCGGAGATGGAAAGTGGGACTAGCTGCTCAGGCTGTGTGCACACAGACAACCTGGGTGCCTGCCAAGGGGACAGACAGGGAACAAGCTGCCCCCACGCTCCATAAGCAGTAATTGAACAATTACTCAAAGGAGGGGAGCCGTGTTTTCAGCAAGGCTGTGCTGGTGAGCGTGCAGGAGAACGGCTCCAAAAGTGGGGGGCACGGCTCTGGGGGCACCTCCTGCCAAGCTGGGTCCCTCATGGGCCAGGGGGGTGAGTGGGTTCAGCCCTCCTGCAGAACAGCCAGGCAGGATTGATGCTGTGCCACGAGCCAAAGGCGGCTGGACATCCACCTGCTCCCCACCGAGCTGCCAGCACCAGGGCTGGAGCTTCCTCGGCTTCTCCGGGGCATCATCAAACACCCGCAAACATCTCCCACTGCAGCAGCTTCTCCAATAAATCCCTGGCACATTTTTAAACAAGGTAGCACAAGGCAGCCAGAGAGGGATGGGGTGGTAGGGCATCATTGTCTCTCCTGCTTTGGAGAGGAGAGTCCTCCTGGCTGGCACAGCCACAGCCACCACAACACTGTCACAGCCATTGTGCCACCACTGCAGCCACCACGGCCACCATGGCACTGTCACAGCCACTGTGCCACCACTGCAGCCACCATGGCACAGTCACAGCCACCACAACACTGTCACAGCCCCTGTGCCACCACTGCAGCCACCATGGCACAGTCACAGCCCCTGTGCCACCACTGCAGCCCCCACGACCCTGCCCCAGCCCTGTGGAAGGAGCTGCCCCCGCAGCACCAGCAGTGAGTTTGCTGAGCTGCCCGGGTGGGTGACAGAGCCCCTGCCAAGGCACATCACAAACAGTGAGCAGCAAAACCGAGCCCCACATGAGCAGCCAGGCTGCACAGGGAGCCAGGATGCTGTGCCCCTCCCCAGCTCAAAAACTTGCTTCTCTGAGATTTCCTGCATTTACCGTGGGAATAAATCAGTAAAAACCCATCTCCCGTTTTATTATGGAGAATGACTTTTACCCAGGGAAAGAACTGGTATTGCCAAGCACTCTGCAGCAAATTAAACCCAGCTGGGTGCAGGTAATGTCATCCTGGCTCCAGCAGCAACGCTGCAGTTTCATTTTGGGGGGGATGAAAAGCAAGCTCCAAGCAGCCACTTCTGGAAAATCCCTGCCAAGACCAAGGTTGGTTTCCAGGCCAGTCCTGAGGGCAACTTATCTTGCACCATGAGCAATTCCCTGAACTCATCCACACAAGCTCTCGTGTGCCAGGGGTCGAGGGCTGGGGAGGAGGCAGCAGGCTGAGGGCACTGAGCTGGGACACAGGCCCTGGCCAGCCCTGCAGGAAGGGCTTCATGAAATGGCAATGATATAAAAGGAATATCCTTCTGGACTGGACTTTTTGTTCTTTTTTTTTTTAAAATATATATATGCATTATTTTTTATGAGAGAGGACATTGCAATGGGAATGGGATTTTATCGATTCCTCGTTTCCTGAAGCAGCTGCAATCCCTCTCCAGCTGCATCCAGCAGTTAGAGCTCATTTCCAGGCACCAAACCAAGCACTGGAAGGAGCAGGGTTCAGGCTGGATATCATACAATGGTTTGGGTTGGTTGGAAGGGACCTTAAAGATCAACTTGTTCCATTCCCCTGCCCTGGGCAGGGACACCTTCCCCTAACCCAGGTTGCTCCAAGCCCTGTCCAGCCTGCCCTTGGACACTCCCAGGGATGGGGCAGCCACAGCTGCTCTGGGTAACCTGTGCCAGAGCCTGCCCACCCTCACAGCCAAGAATTCCTTCCCAACAACCCCTCCTACCCTGCCCTCTGGCAGCTGGAAACCATTCCCCCTGTCCTACCACTCCATGCCCTGACCAAAGCTCCTCTCCCTCTCTCTTGGAGCCCCTTTAGGTACAACATGCTCGGGGGGGGTTTGATCCAGACCTCTCCCTGTGGGACTGAGGGCTCTCACTGAGGACACATCCCCAGCTGTGGGCCCTGGGCAAGGACATGCTCATCCCTCAAGTCCTCATCCCACTGTGTCTCCCACCCAAGGTCTGGATGTTGCTCGTAGCTGAGCAGTGGCACCACTTGCTCTTCATAAAATAATTATAATAGTGCTAAAGATTAATACCCAAAGAGGGGAGAAGCCATGGAATAACATGCTGTGTTTCATTTGACCTATTTGTTTTGCAACATTGGAGACTGACACTCATGAGTCTGCTCCTCTAATTGCTTGTGCTGATGAATCTGCATTGTTTAATTAGGGGCTGTGCATGGAGCTCATCGTTAATGGGTAATGGCCAATTTGCTGCCAAGGATATCACTCCTTCCCCAAGAAACTTGTCTGTCCCTGGGTGCAGATAATGCTCCCCATGGTGGGAGTCACTTCAGAAGGGCCTGCTGGTCCCATACACAACTCCTCGGTGCCAAGAGCAGTAAAGGACATATCCTGTGCTTCTCAGCTCTTTTAAAAGCAGAATAATCATAGGATCACAAACTGGTTTGGGTTGGAAGGCACCTTTACAGGTCATCTGGTTCCACGGGCAGGGCCACCCTCACTAAACTGGGTTGCTCCAAGCCCCATCCAAGCTGGTCTTGGACACCTCCAGTGACGGAGCACCCACCTGGATCACCACTAATTTAAAGCCAAATCTAACTGCCCGAAACACTTGGCTCACCAGCACACACACACTGCACAAACCCCCCCAGACTGCAAGGGCTTTCTGCTCTCTGCAGGACCCGGTTGGCTTCTCCCCGTTGGCAGAGCGGCGCCCCCGGGGCCGGCGGTGCCAGCGCAGCCCTCGCCCCTTCCCGCGGCGCGCGCAGAACTTACTGTGAGAAGGAGGAATCCACGCTGAAGTCCTCGGCGTGAGGCCTACAGAGCGAGAGCATCACAGCACGTGAGGGAAGGCACGGCCACCGGCGCCAAACCGGCACAGCAGCCGGGGCGGTGCCAACGCCGAGGCACAAACGCCACCCCGTGTGCCCAGGACGTGTCCCCGCTCAGTCCCAGGCTGGGGACGCCGAGGACACCGTGATGCTCTGGTGGCTTTGCCAACGTACGGCCCGTTTAAGGACTCAGCTCCGTGGAGAAAAACAATTTTTATGCCTTTTTTTTAATCTTTAAATGAGTCTCACAAACGGCCTCGCTGCTCTGCCACGAATCAGTGTCACGCTCTCTGCAGGGAAATCAGGCTTGGGAAGGCTGGTGGGTTTAGGACCTCGACATTGCATTTCTCCTGGGCTGGTTTTACAGACACAGGTGATGAGCAGAGAAGGGAAAATAAAATAGAATGAAAATTAAATCAAATCAAATCAAACAGGGAAAGGAACAATGAAGGCAATGGGAAGTCAGGGCAGGGGGGGGAAAGAACATCATAAATAAATATGAGAGCGGGTGGGAGGCAAAGGGCCTGTGCTGGTGTACTGTACATCCCACAGACAGACAGACAGACAGCACACGGGGCTGTGAAACACAGCAATTACAGCTGCAAAGGAAACAAGTCCCTTGGCAAAAGTGATGCTCTTCAAGACAACCCCAGGATGGCTCTGGGTCCCTGTCACTGCCGGTATTAGCTGAGCCTGAGCCCTTCCCTGCTCCAGCAGTGCCCTCTCTCCTCTCCTTATTTACCATGAGCCAGGGCAAACAAGAAATATCCCCCAAGCCAACAGGGCACTTGCAGCTCATAAAGATTTCTCGTGTATTCTGCTTTTGCTTTACGAGGCCGCAGCACTCCAGCATAGTGCAAACTAAATAAAAGCAATAACTCCCCTTTTCAGTGAAAACGCAGGTCCAAAGGAAGCCAATCCCACCCTCAGCTCCCTGGCACACGGAGCAGCCTCCCTGCAACATAATTTACTTTGGAGCCACTCCTGGGCTCTGCTCTGTGTGGAGGCTGCAGGGAGGAGCTCAGAGGGAGCATGGGGTGTCCCCACCAGAGCCACCACCCCAGGGGACAAGGACAGCAATGTCCCCACACCTCAAAGCCCTGAGACCCATGGGAGATGCTCCAGCTGGGAGAGATGCTGGTGCCTGGCAAGGAGGGAGCAGGGATTTGATGCAGGGGTGAGGTGGTGCTGTCTAGACAAGAGGCTCCCACACAGCCCCACTGGAAGGGACCCTAAAGCCCCTCTCATTCCACCCCCTGCCATGGGCAGGGACACCTTCCACTAGCCCAGGTTGCTCCAAGCCCCATCCAACTTGGCCCTGGACACTCCCAGGGATGGGACAGCCACAGTTTCTCTGGGAAACCTGTGCCAGGGCCTGCCCACCCTCACAGGGAAGGATTTCTTCCCAATAACCCATCTAACCCTGCCCTCTGGCAGTGGGAAATCATTCCCCCTTGTCCTGTCACTCCATACCCTTGTGAAAGTCCCTTTCCAGCTCTCTTAGAGCCCCTTTAGGTACTGAGGGTCTCTCCAGAGCCTCCTCTTCCCTGGGCTGAACACCCCCAGCTCCTGACCCTCTCCTGCCTCTTCCCTGCTCATTTCCAGCTTTCCTGTGTGAGGCTCACAGAGCAGAAAGCTCACACCAAGTGGTCCCTCATGCTGCCCCTCACAGCAAGAACAAGCCCTGGGGTGGGTCTATCAGCTGTGCTGTCCCTCGGGCCAGCCCTGGTGTTTGTTAATGACAAACATCCCAGATTTTCTCCAGCTGCAAACCAGAGGCAGGCACAGCGCCGGGAAGGAGCCCGCCGGCTCAGCCTCCCTCCTGCCAAATTGGATTATCCCACGTTAGCAGCAGGGGCTGTTCAAGCCCCTCCACTTGTATTTGGTTTTGAACAGTAGCCTTTTATGCCTCACAGAGATGTTTATGGGGAACGAATCAGTGGATGATTTGGTTTTCTCCTAATCTAGTGCCAGCTGGCAGCCAGGAAGGCTGGAGGAACAGGGGTTTATTCCAGCTGCAGCTCCCCAGTGCAGATCAACACTCCTGGAAACCAAACAGCAAAGGCACATTTAATCACACAGCCCCATGGGGTCCTGCAGGTCTGGCACCACTGTGGGCTCCAGAACACTGGGATGAGCCAGCAGATTCCCAGGACACCTTCCCCAGATTCCTTCTTCCCACCAGGCACCCAAATTCTCGTAAACAGCCCAATCGCTGAGAAAACATGGGAACTTTTCTAAGAAAACTAAAAATCACTCCAAATCTCATCTGAAAAGCAGCTGTTTTCCAGATCACAAAACTTATTAGCAGCGATTTACAATACACAGAACTAAAGCCATTGAAGCTTTTAATGCGTTTTAGATAATCTGCTTTAAATTCACCTTTTTATTTCATTCAGATCTGCCTCCCTGGGTATCCCTGCGTAGCCAAATCTCAACTCATCTCATTCCTACCACGGAAAATAACTATGGCACAGGCAGTGAGCCCGACCTTCACTCCCTCCAGGGCTGGGAGACAAGTGCTGTCCCCGGACAGGGAAAGCTGGGCCCCTTGTCCCGGTGTTGTTAAGCATTAAAGCTCGGTGCCAAGCTCCTGGCTGGCACGAACAGCATCTCCCAGAGAGAAAGGCAGGGCAGAGAAGGATGGGAGAAAGGAGAGGAGCAGGGAAGGGAAGGAACTTTGCTGCTCCAGAGACAGGTCCTGCCCCCACCTTTCAAGCTGCAGCCCCTTACGAAATAGAAAGGTTTTATTAGGAGGTGAAGAGACAAAGGCACATTTATTATTAGAACAAAAGCCATAATAAACGTTGCTTATGTAAAAGAGAGAGCAATCACCTGCCCACCCGTGCTGGAGGCAGCTCCTTGGCTGAGCAGGCACCTTCCACCTCACGCTGCCTCCCCAGCTCCAGCTGCAGCACAGCCCAGTTCTGCCCCGTGAGCTGGGCAGGGATGGGCACAGCCCCCTGGGCTCCAGCACCCCAAGAACTGGGGCAGCAGAACCAGCCCCCTTCCCTCCCGGGGGGCAGCCAGCCAGCTCTCCAAGCCCCAGCTCTCCTCCCAGCTCTGCCAGGGCACTGCAGGATCTGGGTGGCATTTATCTCATCTGCCTCATGCAGGCAATTTGAGGCTAAAAACTGTCCCTGCCTCTCAAGTGCTCGAGGATGCCCAGATGGAGAGAGCAGCAAAGCACAGCAGCAGCTCAGCCCAGCTCCCTCCCAGCAAACTCCCTGCCAGCCCCACGCCTCCACCACTGCCTTCTGAATTTTTGGTAAATGAAGAGTATTAAAAGTTCACCTCTGGCTGTGCATTTCCTATTCAATCTGCAGGCATCATTTACAAACAAACAAACAAAAATAATAATAAAATAAAATCGTGCCTTGACTTAAAGCCTCAGAGTTACAAAGACACGAGTAATGACCTGCCAACACCACACTTGGCTCCAGGCTGCTTAATAACCACTTGCAAGGCTCAGAGGCATTTCAAGAGCGGGGCGAAAAGGTATTAAATCTGATGGCTTCCTCCTCTGGCTCTGAGAAGGATTTAATGCCTTTTCACCCTGATCTCGAAATGCCTTCAAGAAGGGGTCAAGGCAGGGGGGTTAAGATGAGCCAAGCAAGGTAAGTGCTTGGGAAGGCTTCCTGAAGTGCTGCTCATCCTCTAAAGACAGGAGCTGCACCACGGTTCCTACCATATTGACAGTGAGAAACTCATCCCAAAATAGCCTGATGTGAGAAGGACAGATGGAAGGAGATGAAAAAAGAAAGTAAAGAGGGGGAGAAGCAACGAGCAAGAGGAAAGGGAAAGGGAGAGGAAGGTGCACACCTCCTGCTCACAAACACGTGCGAGAGGGGCAGGGAAGGGCAGCCCACCCACCCGGCTGTGGGATGGAGCAGGGATGACCCCAGGGAAGGGACTGACCCCCAGCACCCCTGGTTTGGAGGAAGGTCAGCAAGCTGTGCTGGTGGGCACCTGGAAAAGCCACCAGGCACATTCTGACAGCTGGAGAAGTGCCACAGGGACGAGCCCTTCCATCACGGGCAGCAAAGCACCCACCCGGGCAGCGTGGGCTCGGCTGCCTCCTCAGGGTGCTTCCTTAACCACAGAGATGCTTTTCCCTGGCATTCCTCTGCAAAAGCCATATCACAACTGAAACACAGAAAGTTTGGAAGCAGGCAGGCACCGTGCCAGAGCTGCAGCATCGCTCGCTGCAGCCGGACAAGCTGTTCCCAGCCCACTGTCCAGCACTGCCTGCTGTTGCCTTCCAGAAAGTTGTGCTTCCACCAGAGTCATAAAACCAAAGGCTGGAAAGGATCTCTCAGGTCATCAAATCCAACTGTTACCACAGCAGTGCCAAGCCCATCACTAACCCAGGTCCCCAAGTGCCACGACCACACATTTAAATCCCTCCAGGGATGGTGACTCCACCACTGCCCTGAACAGGCTGTGCCAGGCCTGAACAACCCTTGTGGTGAAGAAATTTTGCCCAAAATACAACCTAATCTTCCCTGGCACAGCTTGTTTCCTTTTGTCCTAGTGATTGTTACTGGGGAGAAGAGACTGATTCCACCTGGCTACAACTTCCTTTCAGTGCCAAGACTGGGCGAAACGGCCCTGCAGATGCTGAGGCTGCTCTAACACATTTTGCTAATGAGCTAAATGAGTCCCTGCAGTCCTGACAAGATCCTTGTGGAGGAAGGACTGGGCATGAGCCCCAAGGTGGGCTATGAAACCCCTCTGTGCCATGGTCCTGCGTGGCCCCACATGCCCCCTCAGGTCGTGGCTGGCATCCCACTCTTCCAGCAAGCAGGAGGAGGAACATGCCAATCCCTGTGCCCTGACAGGACCTGATGGCAATGAGGGATCTAAAATAAACAGAGCAAAAGCCCAAGTGCTGCGCCGAGTGTGGCACCCTTAGGTGGCTGGTGCCTGCCTGCCAGTGCTATGTAGGGCACCGACATTCTCAGCAGTGCTGGCGGCTCCCCAGCAGCCGTGGGAGGAGAGCTCAGCACTTCCCAGCCCCAGCCTGTTCCCCTCCAGCACCCAGCTCGGGGGGTGGCATCACCCCGTGCCCAGGGGACAAACGCTTCATGCCAGAGTGTGCTGGAGCCAGGGACGGGGGTTTGAGGGGTGGGAACCACAGACACGGGGCTGGACACTGAAACACATCCAAAACTGCACGAGGGAGCTGAGAGAGGAGCCCTGGCTGGGACACAGGGATGGGGTCCTGTCCCTCAGCAGAGGAGTGGGTACAAAACTGGGAGCATGAGCACAGCCTGGGGGGCCATTCCAGCAGCTTCAGGACAAGAATCAGCTGGGCTCAAGCCTGGGATGGAATCACTGCTGTGCTTATGAATGGCTGTTTGGTGCAAAGGATGCCAACTGTCAGCTCCCCGTGCTGGCAGCAGGATTTGGGATCCTTCCCTGTTCATGGGGATCAAGCACTGCATTTGCATGTTGCCCTTACAGTGGAGTTCAGCAGCTGAACACCCTGCCCCTCTCCTGCAGCAGCTCTGCACTGAAAACACCCTCAGCACCACTCAGCAGTGCCCAGAAATGCCCAGGTTACATGGTGTGTGAGCAGTGCCACCCCCAGACCTGACAACGCCTGGAAGAACAGCCCAAGGAGAACACACTCGAGGCTGGAAGGACAGGTGATGCCCAGTGGGCACCTTCCCATGGGCGTGCCAGGCACAGACCCACGGGCAGGCTGGGGGGTTGGACCCCAGAGCTGAGACCAGCCTGTGGTTTGGTTACTGCTGGGGGAAGGGCTGGAGATGCCACTCTCCAGTCTGGGCAGCCACCACATAACATCACCAGCCTGTCAGCAAACAGCTGCATGGCAGAGTGAGCCCAGCATGGACTCCGTGCTCTCCACACAGACAGCCCCTGCCAAAAACACCTCCCAGTGAGGGGCTGCCCTGCCCAGGCAGAGGGAAAGCGGATCGAGGTCAAAACACTTTGTAAGCATAACCTGTGGGACCCCCAGGCTCTCTTTCTGGTCTTCCCCTAAAGGCTCCCACAGCAGAGCTGGTTCCTGCCCTCCCTCACAAAGTGGCAGCGACAGCCCCAGCTCAGAGGGCAGCAGTGCACGAGCCAGGTCTGGCACACACACACGGAAATCCTCCCATCACCAAACCAGCCCGATCCCCTCAGCCTCAGCACTGCTCAAATACCCAGGATAAACCCTCACTCACAGCAGCAGCACAAGACCTGAGCCTGGAGCTTGTCCTGGCAGGGCAGGGGTGGGCAAACCCCAGGCAGGGAATGCCCCTGGCACAGCATTTCTCCTGCCCAAATCCACCTCCCCAGGAGCTGAGGTGCCCAGCCAGCATGTGGCACTAACTGAAGGCAGAGATACAGCTCCGAGAGCCCTTTGTTGGGAAAAGCTTTAGTTGAAAAGATACTAAAAATAAATAAATTAGCTGTTGACTTATTGTCCCCCCGGGAGGGGATTCAGCAGCAGGCATGGTGATGGCTCAGCAGGGAGTTTCATCCAGGCTGCTCCGACCTGCTCTGGAGAACACCCACCAGAGCTGCCTGCAAGGACAGTGGTTCCACTGGCCAGACTGGACCTGTCTGTGGTCTCCTTGTGGGCAAGTGCCAGGCAAGGAAAACACTTTTAGCAAGACCTGTTTGTTAATACCTGGCTGTCCCTGGTGGGAACAAATGTCACTCAATCAGAAATTGCATTTTCAGCCACGTTTGGGTGAATTCCTCACTCCCCAGAGTGCTCTACCTCCAAGAAACCTCACATCAAACTGCCCCCAGCAGTGCTGCTGTTTCCCTCTGAGCCACCTTGTTGACTGTAACAAAAAGCAAAGTCCCATTTATTCCTGCCAAAAATATCCCGAACTGAGAGACAGGCAAGGCTGGGGGAGGTGGGGAGTGCAGCCTGAAGGAGAAAGGGAGGGAGGGAAGGATCCCACTGCTCTCCAGGGGTGAGGAGCAGCCAGCCCCCTCTGGGACACACACAGCAGGGCACAGGTACAAGGTGCAGGGAGGGAAAAATTATTCACCCCCAGAGTGATCAAACCCGGCACCCAGAAAAGCTGAGAAATCTCCAGCAAGTTGTTCAGGACTCAGCAGGGCTGGTCCTGAGCCAGCTGGGACAACTTTAAAGCCAGTCCAGCTTTGAGCAGGGTTGGAGCAGAGCCCTCCAGGGTCCTCTCCAACCCCAGCTCTTCTGCAATGCTAATTCTCAGCGGTTCGGATTTCAGCAGCTCAATAAACACAACTCAGGGAGGGGAGGGGGACACGGAGCAGGGAGGAGACACACAGCCCTGCCAAGGCCCGGGGCAGAGTGTCCAAACCCAGTACCTAACGGGAATGTTTGTAATCCCTTTGGAATAGCAGCGTTCCCTGGGCCGGGCAGCGGACAGAGCTTCCCCTGCTTCCAGCAGGGCTGCACAAACAGGACATGGCTATCTTGTAAAAACGTTTGTTTGTGTTTTTACACCCACATCTCCGGTGCTGCAGGGAGAACACCAGCCCATGGAACGGCATCCAAACACAGATTCACCCGTCCTGCCTCCCGCCGGCAGCTTCTTCCCAAACACAGAGCGCTCCGTGGAAAACACCACGCAGAGTTGGGCTTTTCTCTGACCCCATCCCATCTTTCCCGTTCAAACTCCTCCCAACACAAGGCATATGGACCAACCTGCCCCAGGAAAAGGCCAGCCTGTGGGGGAAAGGCTCAGCCTCTCCTGGCTTGCTCCAGTCGCTATCGCCGTGTGCCAGGAGGGCTTCAGTGGCCGGGCAGAGGCTCTGCAGCTGAGCCTCCCCTCCCTGGCATGGCCTGGAGCCTGCCCTGCTTCAAACCCCACCTCAGAGCATTCCCTGACATACAGAAGTAGCTCCAAGCCTCTTCAGTGGGAGATATTCCCACATGGGCATGCTGGGCTGGTCCCATCCCACCTGCAGCTTTCCACCCACAGGAAAAGAAAACTCCCTGTTCTGGATGCCAAAGGAGAGCCTCAAACTCCCTTTTTTGCCTCCAAGTTCGGAACAATACATATCTGTGGAGTGGTTTCTCCTCAGATGAATTCAAATCCTCTTCTCCTGTTTTGACTGGGAACTCCTGAAAGCTTTGAGATACTGCAATGACTAAGAGACAGAATAAGGAGGTAAATAAAGTAGGTGAGAATTATTTCACTGGCTTCAGTCATCTGGAGAGATCATTTGCATCCCTGAGAACATCCTGGAACACACATCTCCTTCCACCATCACCTGGTAATTCACTCCCAGCTCCCAGTGACAATTGTCGCTGCTGACTTGATAAAGCTGCTTGTGTCTGGCTTTGGAGGAGACAAAGCACCTCAAACACACTATTCATCACTTCCCAACCTATTTTCCTGCCTTTGTTGCTTGCATAGGCAGTGAAAGAGAAGTGCACAAGTCTTAATTCCCAACTCATTGTTGGGAGGCAGCACACAGGGAAGGAGGGGAGTCCAGACACAACAAGCTGCAGCTCGCAAGGGCTCTGCTGCAGCCACAGAGTATCAAAGTGTTTCACCAACTTCTCTACCTCACAGCATCAGTTCCTTACAACAGGATTGCAGCAAAACACTGACAATTCCAGCAGAACTCAGGGAACTGGGTCTTTTCTACAGTCCTGAGGCACCCCAGAGTGCTCTGCATGCTGGCCTTTGTCAAGGGTCTGTGGAGATGCAATTTTTGGAACTGCTGCCTCCCCAGACCCAAGGATGCCTTGCAGCATCCCTCCTTTATGCCATGCTCCCCCAAGAGATGAGGAGGGTCAGCCCTGGGAGGAAGATTTGGTTCCCTGGTTTTGGGCAGGATCCCACCAAGGCCCCGAGAGCAGGAGAGGAGAAGCCCCTCTTGCATGTTTAATCACAGCTCATTATCAATGGTTGGGAGGAGCTTGTAAGAGTCCCCAGGTGTGAGCATTTTTCAAGCCACACCAATACCTGGATTTGGCTACTGGTCCTGCCCTGAGGGGTAACCACCAGAACTAGAAAGGCAGAGGGAGGAAGACAGTGGTGAATGGCAGAGAGGAAGCTTTGCCCACAGAGGTGCTCAGGATGTGCCCTCAGAGGTGCAGGTACCCCCAGAGCAGTGTCTTTTTGGAGCAATGAAAGCAAGACACAAAACCAGAGCACAAACAGCCTGATCAGCACTGGGAGCAGACTGAGATTGCTCACCAAAACGTGCTGAGGCCACACCAGCTCCAGGGATTTCGTCCCCACTGCACCCACACGATGCCCATTTGCAGCTCTCCACACGTGCGAGCCCTTGCCTGGCCAAGTCAGACCCACCAGGTCCAAGTGTTTTGCTCACCAGAGCACCAGCCCCGGTGCCATCTGGAGGGCTGGCACATCGCACCAGAGACACCCCAGGACTCTGCCTCCCACACCTGGAGACCGAAGCATGTGCCCGGCTCGGCACCGGGAACGGCCGCGCCGGAGCTCCCGCAAGGCTGCCCTCCCCTCCTCGGCTTCCCCCGCGGGCACCACAGCTGCCGAGCCTGGCTCGGTGCCACCCTCCCCCCAGAGACGCCCAGAGACTGAAGCTGAGGCGTTAATTCATTCCAATCTAAAGCCAAACAAGTGAAATTCACCATGAGCAGGAGCTTTCCTGCTCATTTGCACCAAATCACATCCTAGAAGACATACAGCACACAGTCACAGGTGAGGCGGATCCTGCCGGGAGGGAAGGCAGCAGGGATGGGCTGGAGGGTTGGAGAGATGGTGGGGAAAACAACGGAACAGAAAATGGAACGAACAGAACAAGAACTGAATTAGTGACATATGAATCCTCATCGTAACTAGGGGACCTGGCTTCTTCTGAAACACTGTAATCCCAGCGCAGTGTAAGGCATTCTCCTCCTCCTGAAAACCAGCTCCTTCCTGCTGTACACTCAGCTGTGAGCTTGCAGAAAGGCTGCAGCATTTCCTATGGCAGCTTTTTTTTTTTTTTTTATTGCAGTTACAAATAAATTATTGCTCAGATGGAGCATCTCTCCTGCCATGCAAACATGGTGCTGCTGTACAGTGCGGACCGTGGCGTTGGCAGTGTAATTAAGCTCTGCTTTTATACTGCACAGAGAAGGTGCAATGCAAGTTAACAGTGGTGTGTGGCAGCCCCACGGTCTCAGGCTGCCATGCAGACATGCTTTAGGCATAGGAAAAACCAAGAAGCACTTATTAAAAATTTAAAGCAACTGGCTTTCTTCTGCCCCAGCTCCCTATTTCATAATCCAACTTTGGAGCTGGTGTGGCTCTGTGAGAAGGATTTGATCCACCACCCCTCCAGCCCGTGGTGGAGGCACTAATCCTTTCCCTCTCATTTAAAAGAGAAAAGGTGCTGCCTCCCCCCCTCCCGCCCCACGCACCACTGCAGTCCTGCAATACCTTTGTCCGACATCACTTCCCATGGATCCCATCCTCCGAGACGGTAACAAGGGGCTCACCCCATGGACATCTTCTGTCGTCGCAGGTGGGACAGTTTTGACATGGGCATTGCTCTCGGAAGGGGAATTCTTCAGCTTGGCTCTGGCCATCCTGCGAGCCTTGGCTGCCTCTGTGACTTCCTCCTCTTTCCCCCCTGAACTCTCTCATACATAGCAATCCTCACCGCAATCACTTTAGAGCTGTCGGCACGTACCATCTCCTTCCTTCTTCTCTCTCCCCAGTCACGGCTGCTCAGTGGAACAATCCTGCCCTGTACATTTATTTTGGTAGTGAGAGGAGTCAAGGCAAACTCTCTGGCCTTGCTGCTGCAACGAATTTGGTGCAAAACAGCCGAGAAAACATCCACAATGCAGAAATCGCTGACAGGGCTTTGTTTGCTGAATAATGAAAACGCCTGGCCTCCGTTAAAGAAAGGATTGCATTGCTCTTATCACCACAGGCAGGGCAGGGGCTGGAGGATTATTTTCTTTCCCCATCCCTGTTTTTCAGTAGCAGCGTGAGGGGGAGGAAGCTTTTTTATCTTATTCCTCTGTGTACAGAGCGGAGCGTGGACTGCGTGCCAGGGAACAGGCTCAGCGGGCTTGGCTCGCACACACAGGGCAGCAGAGCAAGGTCCCCTCCTAAAGGCACCCACTGGGAACCCGCAGGAGAGGAGAGGAACTCACTGCTGGGGCCAGGCACGGCCCACCTGGCCAGGCAGGTGCACATTACCTGTCCCTGAATGACCCAGATTTCCCTCTTCAGGTGACAACGAAAGCTGCTGCTCCTTGAACGTGCTTGGCATCGATTTCTTAACGTGTCAAACAGCAAAGGGAATTCCCTGTGGTCCAGGGGGGTTCTGAGCAGGTCATACCCTCTGAGACCCTCAGTGCTCAGGTGGGAT
>VXBX01005629.1:199320-222012 GCA_013400415.1 Scytalopus superciliaris
GGGGGGGGGGAAGGGTCATGTATCCTGCCCTCTTTTGGGAATGCCACCAGTCCATAGCTGGTGCCCCATGGCAGCCAGCAACAAAGAGCACCTTCCAGTGGCCTCGAGGGTGCTGCAGTGCTGGGTGGGCACAGGGCTCAGCACCACGGACAGCGGCGGCCCGACATCACCCCAGCTCTGCCACATCACCCCACAGCACGCCAACATCATCCCACAGCCTGCCAGCATCACCCCAGGTCATGCCAACCCCACCCCATGGCGTGACAACCTCATGCCAAAGCTGCCCCACTGCAGGCCTGAAATAGAGAGCAAATTCGTGGTCTGATCACAGCAGGGTATCCTCCCATGACCCAATGCAAATTATTCAGCTTCATCACAGGATTTCTTTAGAACTGACATGTCAACATATTGACACCTGGAAGGGTCTTCCCAGAGCCCGGGAACAGAGCTGTGCAAAGGCTGGCTGGGAGGGCAGGGCAGGAGCTGCCCTGGAATGGGAAATCTGGGATGCAAAGTGCTTCCCTTTCCAAAAGAAAAGGTGACAAGTCCCTCTGGCACCAGCTCCGTGCCCTGACCACACCACACACACCCATAGTCCCACCAGGCTCTCAGAGCACTCAGCACCACACCCTGGGAAGGAGGGGCCAGTCCTTCCCTTTCTCTCCCTTACCAGGGAGCTGTGACAAGCTCTGCTTCCCCCAGAGATCAGACCCAGAGATGATTTCCCCCATGACTCAAAGGCAGCCCCCAGCTCCTCTGGCAGGAGGAACAAAGTCCCCGTTTCCTGTTAACCAAATCTTTGTTTCCCTACCCAGAGCATTATTTCTTAATGGGATTTCACCCTACAAAATACTTCGTTTCAGCATTTTGAAATGTAAAATGGATAAAAACCCACAACCCATTTGCTAACGTGCCAGCTTTCAGAGTACATTTAATTTCTTCTTTTGCCTCAAAATGATTCATTAGCTCAGTGCATTCATTTCTTACCAGAGTCATTCCTCTCTGCTTCATGGTTTGATTCAGCCTCATCTTCAACTTACTGCTCCATATCTCTTTACTTCAGGGTGTTGTTCTCAAAGCCCAGATATAATCATTGCTGTCACAGTGATTGTCCTCCGGATTGGAGTGTGCCCAGCTCAGGGCCTGATGAATCCTCCTGGACCACAGGAGCCACTGGGATGGGAGCAATCAGGTAGACTCTCTTTTTGGGAGAATTATACATTCTACTGTATTCCTGATTAATTTTCATTTTAGGATTGAGATTAGATGTGAAAAGTGGCTTATGCTTAAGTTACCACCTCAGCACTAATGCCATCAAGCAGCAGCACAAACAGAGGAGGGATTAGGGAAAGACCTGGGGAATTTAACAGAAAATGGAAGCCCTCCTGTCATACCTTCAGATGTAAGGTGACAAAAGGCACATCAAAGAAGCCCTTCAGGAACTCTGCCTGCAGCAGCCTCTCCATGAAGTCACCTTTTCTATCACACACTTAAGCACAAACCAAGCCAGGAGCACCAGAGAGAGGGGAGGGATCTGACAGCAGGTCACGAGAAGCTGCACACAGGGCTGTGGGTTTGAACAGCCATTCCCACGCCCAGGGAGAAAAGAGGTCGCCCGATGCCGAGGAGAACATCCGTGAGTCTGGATGATCCCACAGAGTGACTCAGAGTGCTCAGCCCTGCCTTGAGCTGCTGAAGCAGCTCCTTTGCTGTAGCTCTGTCAGAACAATATTCCTTTCTCAGCAATGCAACGTGTTCCCCACTTCACCTAAAGCCCTACGGCCCCGGCAGCGCCTCCCCTCCCAAAGCACCTCCCGGCAGCCACCGAGGGCTGGTGTGTCAGCAAGGGCCGCTGAAGGAGAAGGATTAAAGCAGAAACTCAGAGAAAAGGTGGCCCAGCCCATGCAGTACACCCAGGACACACATCCTGGCTGGGAAACAGGCAGTTCCTAGAAAGAGCCGTGGCTGGAAGTGTCACCCTGAAGCACAGCCCGCTGAGCCAGCCCTGCAGGGACAGGCCGGCTGGGCTTCCACCCGTGGGGCTCCTTGTTTGAACAGCACCTTCTGCAAGGGAATCCGGGAGGGGAAAACCAACAAAACACAACCTCGGTAACATCAAAGTCCGAGTGAGAATGCCTCTGGTCCAGAAGCATTTCCCGGGCCAGCTGAATGCCAACCGTCTGACTGTAAGCCAGGAAATCGATGTTTAATTTTAGTTTGAGAGCCCATTACAAAGTGCTGATTTCTCATTTCAGTGCCTACATTATGCAGAGACCACTGCTGTGCCGGGGGCTGGGGAGATGGCTGGGAATTGCTGAGCAGCAGTTGCAGGGGTAATAATATTTCTGAAAATAAGATTTAGAAAGAAGTAGATTCTTCATTGCTCCTAATTGAATCAACAGCAACTGCATTGTTACACATTCACCCTTTTATCCAGGTCGGTTTCAGTCCCGACTGCCAAAACTCCCCTCACACACGTATTCAACTTATTATTAATAAAGCATGACCCAGTCCATTAGACCTGGTTGAAGAAACAGGAAGGGGGTGGGTTTTTCTCATATTCTTCTGGCAAACAAACACGTTCTGTTGAGATGCAACCCAAGGGTGCAAAGCCTCGTGCAAGGAAAGCCAGTTTGACATGTTTAAAAGTCTTGAACAGTCACCTTGAAAGGCACCACCTCTGCAAAGACAATTCCCAAGCCACAAAAGGGAACTGGGGTAGGAAAGCACATTTTGCCAGAAGATGTTTGTGCTCACAAACCACATCAGCACCTCCCGGGAGCCGCTGTCAGCCACGGCAGAGCTGCTGCTCTCCAGGAGGGGCTGTGTTCACACAAACAGAGTGTTAACTCGAGGGACCCTGAGCTGAAAAGTCATTAAGGCTCATTATTACCCCTCCAGGAACCCCCAGTTCTGTGGACACACCCACACACAGCTCTCGGAAAACCAACTTGCCCTGCACAGCCCCTCCGGCTGCTCCCTGTTTGTGCTGCCTTTGCAGGGCACCCCCGACCTCCCTTTATTTAATAACACCCAGGAAAAACAAGACCTCGCGCAGTTTATTACTGCCACAAGCACTTCCTATATTTCAAGCCCCCAGCAAATGCCACAGCACCACATTAACTGCTCAATAAACTTCGGAGCACGAGGAATACTCTGACAAACGCCCCGACCCCGGCCCAGCCGCTTGCTGAGGTGTTTCTCACCAAGTGCACACGCGTCACTTTTGCCCCCGAGTCACCAGGGAATGCCCTACATTGTCACCAGGCACTTTGCAAAATTGCTTTTCAAAGCCTGCCAATGTTCGGAGGTTGCCAAGGCTCAGGCAGAGCCCTGGAACAAGCACCCCCCTCCCCGCTGAGGCTCCTGCAGCCAGCCCAGCCCCACGGCACACACACACCAGCACACACACCCCCTGCACAGAGCTGCCTGGGAACGGCCGTGTTTCTGAGCAAATCTAAAGATTTGAGATTTTTTTTAAATGTTTACTAATTATTGTCTATTTCAATGAGAAGTTAAAATCACAGAAGATGGAGCTTCTGCTTCCTCACCAGAATATTTTTTTTCCCCTCTGGCATTTATGTTAGTGAAATAACAAATTTGCCAAAAAGAAAAAAAAAAAAAAAAAGGCAAAAAAAAAAATGTGGATGTTCCATCTTCCTTCTTTGTGTAGAACTCAGCCTTTCCACCCTCTGGTGGTGCTAGTGCTGCTCCCCTGCACAGGGATGTGTGGGAACCTGGACACTCTCAGAGCACCCCAAGGCATTCAGGAGCCCCTCCCCTGCCCCCTGAACAGCACACCCTGCTCCAGAGTGGCCCAAGGAACTCTTTTCCTAACAAGACAGGTCCTTCTGCCTGTGTTTCTGACTACCCCATCACCAGCTGGATGTGCAGTTAACAAGAGGGTTGATCCCAAAGAGATTCAGTTCCTTTTACAGTCAAAAATATATGATACCAATACATCGATTAATTGAGCTTACAAGTATTAGAATATACAGGAGATGCTTGGCAACCTTCTCTGGACAGTAGGGATGTATATATTTATGAATAAAAGTGCTTAGAAAATACTTTACCTATTGATCCTGAGTCAATTAAAAAAATTCTCTCCATTTTCTCTCCATTAGCCTGGAGAGGAAGGTCCTCTCTGGCCTCTGGCCTGGGAGCAGGAGCTCAGCAGTGCTGTGTGAGCCAGCAGGTCTTTCTCAGAGATGAATCGTGCAGTGAAAATCAGGTTTTAAAAGACACGGATGACCAACCCCCTCCCGAAGGGGCTGTGAAAGCCAGGGGTGGATGGTGAGTCCTACCTGCTGTTCCCAGGGAGGTGCATCCAGGTTTCCTGGGGCTTCCCAGGGGCTGCTCCCCAGGAGAGAGACGTGGATCCCACACACAGCCAGGGGCTGGTGCTGCCAGAGCAGGGGCAGGGCAGGGTGAGGGCTCAGCACCACTTTGCAATCCAAAGCACTTGTAAACGTGTCCTGCCTCGAAGCTCCTGTAGCCTCTGAGGGTCATGGGTCCTGCCTTCCCCACTCCTCAGCAGCAGAGTGCCAAAGAAATGGGAGGATTTCCCAGAATTTCAGCTTTCCCTGAGGTGAATCCGTGCCTTGGCATCTCCACAAAGAGCAGCAGGAACGGGCTGTGAGCAGCAGGGCAGCAACACAGCAGGAGCATCTCAGTGACCCTCCCACACTGTTCCCAGTGCACTGTTATTCACAGTGCCCATGACTGTCATGCCAGGAGGTCCCAGCCAAAACAAGCCTCTATTTGCTGGGCTCAGCACAAGAATCAGTACTTTTCCCTGCAGGCTGGAGAGGGTCAAGAGGCACCAGGGGGGTGTAGAGCAGGACAGAGAGGAAGGGGAAAAATCCCAAAGCCCAGTGACTTCACAAGAACTTGCAAGAGGTTACAGCCTCTTTGAGTCCTCCAGCTAAGAAACAAATCTATTGCTAAAGCATTTCAGTGGAATTTCTCCATGCACTGTGTGGAGCACACTGAGATCCAGAGGACGTGCAGGAGCTGGGAGAGCATTCCCAAGAAACAGGGCTTAGAGCAGTCGGAGAGGGGAAGGGCAGAGGGAGCAACACGCAGGGGATTTAGGGCAGCAGCTGCTCTGGGAAGTGCCCACTCACCAAGAGCCATGGCACCAGTAAATCCACACTGTGCCCTTGGCTTTCCCTGGTTCCTGTTCCCTCCACACACCCTTGGCAGGGTTAATGCCTTTGCACCACAGGCTCTGACGAGTTCCCCGAGAAGCCGTCAGATGGATCTACACCACTGTGAGCTCTCCTTTGTATCTAGGACTCCTTCCTGACATTTGTCTTTAAAAAGCAACACCATTTATATGAGAAGATGATTAATTCCACTTATAATTATTCTCACAAATAAAACCAGCTATTCCCCCCTGCGATCACGGGGGATAATGGTCCTTACCCTTCGCAGTAAAGCGTTTCAGTTCCAGGGGTGTGAAGCTCTGTACCAAGTGCTAAGTGTTGTTATTAAACTGTCATTAGAAGCGTTTCAGGGAAAGTTCACAAACTGCAGGGATTTCTGTCATCACAGCAGCTGGCTGGGACAGCAGTTGGGCTGAGCATCACTGCCAAAACCTCAGTGGAACCAAACTCCCTGGCTCCACTCTGGAGTCTCAACTGGAGCCACGACCACCTTTGGAAGGGACTCACCTCCAAGGCCCTCCCTGTTTCAGTGCCCTGTGGGACTGGGGGGCTGCTCCATCCCCACTGCACTTCTGGAGGGTGTTTGGCACCACAGCAAGCCAAAGAAACCCAGCAGGACAGAGCCTGGAGCAGGGGAGCACCGATATTCACTGGCACCACCACACAGCTACAGAAGCCTGTGGCAAACTGGTGCTGCAGCAGACACCAAGGTCCCTGGAAGATTGCATGACACAGGCAGAAATTCACTGACTGTGTATTATTCCTTTGCTTCCCCTGTTCAGTCCTGGCAGCACAACCACAGAGCACCGGGCAGCAGCTCCCTGCATCGCCCAGCAACTCCTCGGCAGAGTCTGGGAGACCTCCCTAACAAACCAGAGCATTGGAGTTTTGGGGAAGAAGGAACACTTTGGAAAGCAGAGGAGAGCATGTTTAGCAGCAGCAAGAGGGCTGGGAACAGAAGGAAGCCTTTGAAGAGCTGGGCTGATGGAGAGAGATGGAAAAATTATGTAAAGTAAGAAAACACATAGAGAGCTTGCAGGCAGGCTGAGAGCCCGGAGGGGGACGGGCTCATACTAGAAGAGCCTTTGATTTCTCTCCCCTTCCAAGTGTCCTCTGCATTAACAGTTCAAGTGTTAACAATTTCCAAGTGTTAGTGTTGGGAAGAGAGGGCCAGGACTTCAGAAACTGCCCAGCAATAAGCAGCAGTGCCCTGTGGTTTCCCTCCCACCCAGTGCCACCAGCAGCCCCAGCACCCCCTGCTCGGGGCTCAGCCAGCCCCCCTATGGATGGATGGAAGGGATTCCCAAACAAAGCCCCTCTTGACTGGCCCGGAGAGGAATGGCAGGTCCCCTTCCCAAGTAACTCCCCAACTACCCGGGGAGTTGGCAAGAGCCCTTATATAACTGCGACACAAGTTCTCAATCCCAGAACTGTCATCGCAGCCTTTGCAAAGCCATTTTTACCTCTCAAAGTGTGGCTCATCAGCGACCAACATGAAAGCTGCAAACCCAGTATGTTAACTCGGGACTGCTTAGCGGGGAGAAAAGAAATAGAGCACACCCAGGCAGCTGCTGAGCAAATACCCCACAAAGCCACGGTGCCTCCGACACAGCTTCTATTCCCGGGGAGCTTTTCACACGCTCACAAGCAGAACAATGAGACCCTGAAGCTTTACAGTGACTCCCAGTCTCTTCCCACTTCCTCACAAAGCAGGTTGAAGTGGCTGGAGGGAAAAGAGAAGGTAAGGGTGTACCTGTCACAGCTGCTCGAGCCAGCGAGGAAATTCAAAGCCCTGGGGTAAAAATCTAAATATATATCTGCAAGGGAAGCAGGAAAAGTCTCCGGGCAGAGGACAGTAATCAGGCACGGCCAAGTCACTTTTCCAGGTGAGCACATAACGGGGTCAGTCTCTGCCTCCCGAGGCGGGTCCTCCCCCAGGCCGAGCTGGCAGCCGGTGCGGGCAGGGATGGGCAGCACCTTGCAGAGCATGGGTCAGCCCGGCTGTGCTCGGGGAGCGGAGCGGGAGCAGCACGGAGGGGTGCAGGGAGGGGTGCAGGGAGGGGTGCGCAGGGGAGCTGGCAGGGCAGCACCCAAACCCCACCGGGGGCAGCGGGGGCTCCGGGCTCCGCCTGGCACGGGGCTCAAGCCCAGGGACCAGCGTGACTGCCCTCAGCAGCAGCTGCTGGTTGTTGCCTCCCAGCAGCAGCGATCTTTGCACCATAAATGTTTATTGCTTTAAGCATTTGCACGGTGCTTTTCCCCGGGAATATAAAAACACCTTGGAAACACCCCTGGGTACCGCTGATACCTGCAGGAGGAGGGGGGCAGGGGGGTCCTGTGCCCGAGCTGTGGGGCAGGAGGAACACTAAGCCCGAGGTGTGGGGCAGGAGGAGCTCCAAGACCACATCGTGTGGTGGAATTACCCTGGCAACTCTCTAATGTCCCTCCAGCCTGAGCCCCTCTAAGGTCAGGACCTTCTTGCTGCCCCCCTTCTGCAGGGGCTGAGTCAAGACCCAGAGAAAGGGCAGGGATGCTCTGGGCATCCTCAGCCGGTGGCCGAGGGCAGGACAGGCAGCAGAGCTCACCCCCAGCTCGGGTGGCACATCACCCAGTCACACTCTGCTCCAGGGGACACCCTGCTCCCAGCTTTTCCCAGGGGATGTGACAGGCAGCAAGAGCTGGAAAGGTGCCTTGTGCCTCCCCACACGCCTCTCACTAACCCTCCAAGCAGCAAAGTGCCTCCAGGAGCTGGAGATTCTCCGGATGGAGACACCACACAGCTCCCTCCCCGCTGCAAAACACCTCTCCGGGCTCCCTGGCAGAGCTCACCAGCAGCCAATTTCACAGAGACTTTCAAAATGCCAGAGTGATTCCCACTTTGCAGTTCTAAAGGACTCCAAGCCTTTTTTGCATGCCATTTTTGCAGCAACTTTGCTTCTGAAGCATTCGAATCGTAATGAAACACGAAGCACTGTTTACTTAATAAATGGTTCAAAGAGTTTCTGCTTAAGATGTGGAGAATATTAGCAGCTAAAAACTTTCTTAAAACTTTTTTGGTTTTGAATCAAAATTCCAAGAAAAATATCAACATTCAAAGAAAAAGGTTTGGCTTTGGGTTCTCCATCAGCTCTGCTAATTCTGTCTCATGGTAATAGTATTTTCTTCCCTCCCCAGGGTCGCTGGATCATACCAGGTACAATCTCCCAGACATTTTTGCCTTCTGTCATTACTCTTTTTGTAATACATTATATAAGACAGAGAAAATGGCAAGTCCATATAAAGATAAACTCACAATGTGCTGCAGAAATGAGGCATGAACTCCATGGAGTCTGTGACAGCCTCATCAGGGTGTGTGGGAAGGACTAGAACAAGGGGTTGTACCAGACCATTGATCTCCAAGTACGTTTCTTATTTTAACTTCAATGAGGAAAAACTTGCTTACCCATCCACACTGTGCTGCAGCTGAGAGTTCTGCTGTGAGACAGGAGTCCCTGCACCCAGGGGGTGTGCAGTTCCCAAGTCACAGCTCACCCTGTGCCCAGATGCTGTTGGGAGCTGACAAAAGATCTCTCTTTACACCTTCAGCCAAAAGCAGGGGGGAGCACTGAGGCATTAACTGCAGCAGAAACGTTTCCTGTGTGGTGCTGGGGCCATCCAAAGCACCGCGAGGAAGAGGCACCGTGCTCCCAAAGCCTTAAACACATCAGTTACACAAAGGTAAAGGTCTTTTACAAGGTACCTACCCCTGTTGTGTTCTCTGAAATCAATGAGGTGGGCACTGACTGTGAGACTCATCCCTGGGGTAAGATGCTCCAGGAAGCTCTGGTGCAGAAAACACCCTGAAATTCTCCCCTGCCTTGTGCCGAGCACACCCAGCCAGGAGCAAGAGCTGAACTAAAGCCCCACAAAAAGATTTTAAGTCATTATCCCTTCTCCTCAGCTTTTGGTTCAGCTCCCATGCCCAGCTCATCTGGTGGGAAGGGAAGATCCGCTCCAGGAGTCGGTGTGAGAGCAGATGCTGTTTCACGGGTGCCAGGTCTCCACTGCCTCATACAGTTACAGTAAAAAGCACACTGGAAAAAAAAATGTCTTGGCCTGTTCTCATCTCTCACATAAAGACAAAAAAAAAATTAGGCAGCAATTTTTTACACAGTGTCTCCTTAAAGACTGAACTGCAAACATCATCCTCTCCATTTATATCTGCTCTGGCCCAGCAGAAGCTTTTAGGACGAAAGATGGTTTAATAAACAGACATTTATAACAAGTGTCAGATCTTGCAGCTTCATCATGTGGAAAAGAGTCCATTAAACCAAGAGAGAAACTCCCTCATCACTAAGGGTGTCTAATGGGATTAAAACTAAATTCTATCATGATTGTGTTAATATCAGCACCAGCAGGCTCGGCTGTACTCCCTTCTCTCCCTAAAATATGCTAGTGGGAAACAGGGGGAAAAAGGCTTGGGGGGGGNAAAGTTGCAATAATTGTTCCAGCGCTCCAAAGTTTCTCCAGAAAAGCAGCCACCAGGTCCCAGAGTGGGGCTCAGAGCTCTCCTGTGCTCACTAACACACGCTGCATCAGCAGCACCTGCTGTGCCTTCCATGAATCATCCTCCTTCGAAAGGGAACGGGGGAATCACAGCAGCACATCAAACCGCGCTGGGAAAGGGCACGGGACTCATCCAGCCACGCATTTCAGCTGTCTCCTCATTCCCTGCAACAGGGAGGAACAGCCCTCCTTTGCCTCCTCCCTCCTGCCACAAGCCCAATCCACTCTCCCCTCACTTGCTCCTGCTGAAGCAGCTCAGCCCCTGCGGTTTGAGGCTGGGCTTTGCTCTCCATCATTATTTTTGGGTCTTTTTTTTTTAACCCCACACCATTAGGAAAGAATCCGCTCCTCAGACATGTGCAGGGTGGTTTGCACATGCCTGTCAGCAGAGACATTTGTGCTGCTGAAGCCTGGGAGGCTGAGCATTTCTGAGCCACAGAGCCCTGCATCCGGCACTAAAGCCATTTACAAGTTCTTAGCCCGAAAGAAATATTTCCCACTAGAGACCTTAACGAGAACCAACTAGAAATTGGTTTTCCTCTCCATTTTCACACAATAGCTGCTGGCAATAAATCTCCCCATCAGCACTGGGCAGTTCTAAGTGCAGTTTCTGCGTGGAAAGAACCCAAACAAAGTGACAATACCGAGCTTTAAAAGCACTTTGGAGAAAGATGAAAGGGGGTAACTGCTAAAGGCCAGCTCTGCAAGAGGCTGATGAGCTGTCATGGCTCTTTTTGTGACCATCTCAGACCTTCAGTGGCCCCACAGACCCATCTCATGGCAGTCCCTGTGCAGCAGCTCTGGGATGGCGAAATGGGAGAGCTCTGTGCTGGAACGAGGCTGTAAATTCTCTCTCCACATGGGAAAACCTCACAGTGCTGATTTACTGAGCTGGAACTGATGGGCCTTGAGGTGCCTCAGACAAGCAGGATGAAAGGACAGACAGACAAGATGAACACCCCCTTTCTTGCTGACACATGAGTGAGCACATTCATGCACATTTGTGTGTGTGAGCAGCTCAGGAAGGGGATGTTCCTGTGCCAGGGAGCTGGAGCTGCTCCGGATGACTAGAAAGACCAACCTCAAGCCATCTGAAGTGGGAACTGAAGTGACAGAGAAGGCCTTCACTCTCAGCAGCGTGGGAGTAATTGCATCAAACTGTAATGAAGCAAATCCATCTTCCAAACCCAAGCTCAAGCCCGGTGACTAAATAGCTTCCTCAAATAAATGCCTTTCCAGAGACCAGCTGGAACTCCTTGCTGGGAAATACGGACACCACCTCATACCCACTTCTGTCCTCCACCAAACACCGTGACTGCGCATTAGAAATACCAAACTAAATTAGCCCACTAGTGCCCGTGCCAATTATTTCAATTAAACTCCCTTCCAAGAGCCAATTACCACACATTTTATTAAATTAGAGATTTTTCAAATAATGCTCCCATGCGGAGCTTTTGGCCCCGATGCAATTATGCCCTTCACACGGTGACATGAGCACACTGGGCCAGCGAGTCTCTCTGAGTCTCTGCAGTGCAATCACAGGCACAGTTTGTCTGGAAGCAGAAGTTTCAGGCAGCGTTTTACCTTTGGAAAGCCACATTGAGCCCCTGTCTGCAGGAACCCTTTCTGTTGGAGCTGCTTTTTGCTCACCTACAAACCAGCACTCTCACGCAGGGAAAAGGCCACTCTCCAGTTAAATTGCTCTGGGGAATAATTACGGCATTCAGAAATAAGGCAGTGTGGCTTGGCCAGGTGCTCATGTCCTAATGGTAAGGGTTACATGTGCTGGAGCAGAATTCCCACTGCTCCAAGGAGCTCACGCTCTGAGAGCCTCCGTGGTGGAAAAACGCCCACTTTTGGCAAAGGCCCTCCGTGCTCGTAAACATTTCACTGGTGGATTTTCTGCTGCTTTCTGACAGGATAACACATTTCTCAGCAATGTCACTTCTGCCCACCGGATGGCAAGGTCTCAAGCTGACATTTGCTAAACATCTCCGCCACCTGCTCCCCAGAAACGTTCCTCTCTCCTAGACAGAGGAGACCTTTTTGGCAGCTCCTGCCACCAGGGAGACAGCACAGACCTGCCACTGAGCCACAGTGCTCGTGCTTTGTGTCCAACTGCTCCGTGCCACCCCGGCAGCAGGCACTGCCCTCCCAGGGGCACTGCCCCCAAGGCTCACAGAGGGCTGCGAGCAGCATGCCCGGAATTTGGAAAGCCCAGCTCCCAAATAAACCTGCCTGTAACAGTCTGAAGGCAGAAACTCACTGCAGCAAAGCTCAAGCAAGGCAATGACTTTGCGAAGAGTCACCCCCGGCTTAGCGGGAGCGGGTATGAGACACGCAGAGCTGCTCGATGGCTCTGCCCACAGCCCAGAAAGTAAGAGCTCCCTGCCTCGAGGGAGCTGCTAAATTTGCAGAGCCCCCCTCCCCGCGGGTGGGGAGCCCGCGTGGGCTGCAGGAAGCGCGGCAGAGGCACCGATCCAAACACAGCCCCGGCTCCGCAGCCTCCCGGGGCTGCAGGACACACCAGCCCCGGGGCTGGGGAGGGGGTCTGAGCAGCACAGAGCCCGACTGAGCTGCCCAGGGGAGCTACAGCTGGCAGAGAGGGCTCACCACGCAGAAACATCCCTGCCCCAGCTGAAAATCCTGCACATCACAGGTGGTGTGGTGGGGTTTGCCTCACCTGAAAGTGAAGCACCTTTAAAAGCCCTGCTGCTGTAGCAGAGGCTGACAGCACACAGTACCCCTCCACATCCCCAGGGGTGCAGGAGAGGGACAAGGCTCAGCTCAGAGTGACAGACTCACCACAGTCCTCTGCAAACCAGGACCAGGGAACAGCCAGTGTGGGAAGAAGCACAAGCAGCACCTGAGAAAAGGGGGATACAACCTGCAGATTCATATGTAACTCTGAGAATTTCAGGACCTGCAGAGAGGAGGGCACTTTCCTCAGTCCCCAGGCTGGGTGGAGAATCCCAGTCTCCAGCCTTGGCAGAGCAGCTGTGGCAGGGTGAGCACAGACATGGACATTACCCTTCCTCGCTCCCCCACACCCCACTGTTGCCAGGTCTCACATGCAAACACACCACACCAGTCAGCTTTATGCAAAGCTACAACCTAAAGCTCGATGGCAGGTGACAGCAAAGAGTCCTGGAGAGAACAGGAAAATGAGAATTTGCCTGGATCAGGGGAGGTGTTGGGCAGGAGTGATGTGTGTGTTGGCCTCAAGAGGGCCCCTCCACAGTGCTATGGCAGAGCAGCAGCAGCAATCATCTGTGACAAAGGGACTGCTGACAGCAATAGACATGAAATCCCACTCAGCAATCCCATGGCAGCAGGACACACGGTGAGGCACAGGCACTGGCAGCCCCACACAGGCCAGGGCAGCGATGCCACACGGCTGAGAGCACAGCTCATGCCCGAGATGGACACCCCGAGGTTTGCACCTGCCACAGGGAACACACACACTCTTCTCCATCAGCTCATGCAACACCCAGCAACCGGTTCAGGGGCACAAAGCCCTCTCTGGGTGGCAGAAGGGAAGAGACAAGGGCTTAGCCTTCCTTCTCACACCACAGCTGGCAGCAGCTCCAGTTGCAGGGAGCCAGGGGAGCTGCAGTGGTAGCCCACTGGAGCAGAACACCACATCCATTGGCATGGTGACAGGGCACTGTGGGCAGCCAGCACCTCACCGGTGCCCAGCTTTACAAGCAGCAGTTGCACACTGAGCAAAACCAGGTTATTTCTGCGCCAACACAGCCAGGTACAAAACCAACCCTCACTATTGCTGAGCTCCTGTCAGGCAAGACTCGAGTTCATCAAAACAGCAACACCACAGAGGGAAGAGGTGAATGATCCTCTCGGCTTCCCTGGGGGACACTTTGCTCTGTGTGTTCCCCCTCTCACCACACTCCAGCCCTTTGCCCTTGGAGCCAGTCACTCATCTCAGCCAGTTAGTTCATTGCTGTTTCTCCCTTTCCAGCACCGCGGTGACCTCGGGGGCCGCCCACCCCCGGCTGACAGTGCGTGCTGCTGGCCTTCTGCACAACTGCTCCTTCCTTCCTTCCTTCCCTCCCTCCCTCCGGCTGCGCCCACGCCCTGGCCCGGCTCTGAACCCCGAAGGCCGTGGCTACTCGAACATGGTGGTGCACATTTCTGCACACCCACACAACTGCTGCACAGAGCCAGGCAGGGGAACCAGCGAGGGCCACCCCTCGCAGAGAGCGCGAGCAAGAGGCACCCTCTGCACTGCCAGGGGCTCCTGTGCCATGGGGGGGATCACTCGGGGAACACACCCCTGGCAGGTGCCCTCACACAGCAAATACACCTGAGTGCAGGAAATACAGCCCTGAAACAGAGGGGTTGCACCCAGCACGTGGGAACTGGCCACAGAGCCACTGCTTTGGAGATGTCACAATCCCAACGTGCTGGCTCTGTCTGTGGGCTCTGCTTTCCACCTTCCACTCACAAAACGCCACTGCCGTGTCCTGCTTGTTTGGCAAACAGCTCCAGGCTGTCTCCTGGAGGAGGATGAGCACAAGACAACCAGATGGTCTGTCTCAAGGAAAGCAGAAGCAAGACCCAGCAATTGTGGCGCCGGTGCAAGTCCAAAGAGGCAAACCGAGTCAAAGCTCCTGGAGTTCTACCACAAGGCCACGGATGGCCCTTGCAGAGCACACCTGCCCCTGCACCACGTGGCTGATTTGGTTCAGAACAGAAAACAACTCTTAGAAACACTTGCAAGCATTTCTTTATCCACCACTCCAGGCCTCCTGTTTGAAGGGACAAGGTTTCCAAGTTTGAGAGGTTTGGAAAACATGCCTTTCCTTTGACTCTAATCTGCCAGTAACTTGCTAACATCCATAACCTCCAGGACTTAAGCCCTGCATTTCGAGTCTGTCACCACAAACTTCTTCCTTATCAATTATTTATTAGCCACAAAAATTAAAGGGGCCATGCTGAAGCCTATGAGGAGACCTGCAACCCTGAAAACCTCCTTCCAGCCCTCTGGCTATGCAGGGCAGATCTGAAGACACCCACAATGAGGTTGTGGGGATGGAACAGAGAGCAGAGACTGTCACCACAGGGACCTGCCTCCTCCAGGAGGTTGGACTTTGATCATCTCCCTGCAGTAAAACAGCCATAAATTTGCTGAAATGGTAACAAAATGCTTCACAAAGAGAGGAAATAAGGTCATGAAGCAGATGAAGTTCTGTGCTATTATTTAATACAGAACGTGATGTAGCAATGGAATCTGAACTCACTGAAAGATAAGAGAGAATGGAAGATAAAAACGTTCTTCTATTGTCAATAGACTGATAATAGAAGAAATCTCCTCATTTGGGGACTGGGAGGCTGGTGCTGCTTCCCCTTGCACTGCCAACCCACCACAGGCAACCCCAGCCAGCACAGCCCTGCTGGCAGGGGCTTTGCACAGAGCCCGTATGACCCACTCCCTGAGCTGTCAGTCAGCAGGAATGGGGGGTGTTTGATTTGCCAATTAATAGCTACAACTCTGCTGCAGACCCAGGCAAGTGCCAGTGGAGCAGAGGCAAATGCAGCGTGGCAGGGAAATCTGCACTTGCTGCAGGGCTCCACAGGCAAGGTGTTCACATCTGTCTCCATAACCAATGCTGAAAATAGCAAACAGCAAAGAATTAGTCCTCTCTGTCGGCGGAGCTTCTCAGAAACACAGATGTTTTGGTTCACATTTGGTTCACATTTCAGCCTTTTATTCCTCTCTAAACACCCCTCTGCTGCACAGTCTACCACCAAAGTCTCTGAGATGCCTCAGGGCAGAACGTATGGGGGGACTTATTAACCAAGATATTCAGGCTCTGCTTGGGCTCTCCTTCACCAGGACAACCCAGGGCCCTGTGGGAGTGCAGCTCACGCAGAGCAGGGCTGGCATTAGGACAGGCCTGGGTGCAGGAGGAGCCCCCGACTCCCTCGAGGCTGCGAGCGGGGGATGCCTGAGCTCTGACACTCCCTACACACAGTCAGTCACTGAGCAGGTTGTGCAGAGGAAAAGCAGCGAGCACCACCTTCAGAAGAGCAATAAATTATTTCCCTTGGGAACAAGGATGCAAGTGTGACGAGATGGAGCGGTGGGGAAACATGGCAGAAAAATTTAATGCGTTCCTTGCAATTACAGCCACAGCTGCCAAGTTGTTTCTCGTGCTGTCACTACAGCAGTGGTGACAACTCTGGTCTCAGCCTGACCTTCCACCCTCAGCCAAGGCAACACAAGAGCCCTGTGGGTTTCTGCAGGCACAGGGCTTTGCTGGGATGGCAAACACCATCGTTGTGTCAGCAGATCTGTGGACATACTCACACTCACGATACTCCCCTGGTGCTGAGGAGACCCACACCCCCATAGATCTCTGCCAGGCAGCCAGGCTTCTCCCCTGGCTCACCCGGATTCTGTTCCCTGCTCTTTCCCAGCAGGTTTAAGCAGCACAGGAGCTCCAAGAAGTCCCAGGCAGGAAGGGGCACCGGGGCTGTGCACAGCTGGAGCAACCAGCAATGCCCTCACCAGGCTTCAGCCTCACACCAAGAACGTGTGGAAGGAGATGTATCCCAGTTAACCATGGCAGGAGCCAAGACTCCCACATTTTCCACATCCTTCTGCACTCCTTTCATAGAAAACTTTTCAAAGAGGACTTTTGGTGTGTCCTGTACAACTAGTTGAGGGGATTAAAACAATTCATTTTGCCGGTGTGTTTAATTTCCCTCGAGTAAGGGCAATGCCAGCCCCCAGGAGCTCCCCTGGGAATGTGCCCACCAGTGCTCACTGCAGGGCTGTGAGGGTTGTCACTCCTCCTCGGGGTCCTGCCCTTCCCCTCTGCTCTTCCACAAAACAACACAAAACAAAAAGCCACTGTAAGTCTCAGCTGGGGCTGCACCTCCTCTCCCAGCAGGGCCATGACCCCCCTTGTCTCTGCTCTCCCCTTCACTCAGACAGATACTCTCCAGTACCTTGAAATGCTGTTTTCTCTTTCAAGCCAATTCTCCCAATAAATTGAAAAGAAACCAAGGGAAAGTAAATGGGGAAAAAACCACCCCAGGGAAGGATGGAAATCTGAGCCCATAGTGTTAAATTGCACTAAATAACTGAAAATCAATGTTGTTCTTCCTTTTCATCAGGGCACAGCTGTACATTCTGCAGCACTCCAGGGACACCTCTGCTCATTCCACCAGGCTGCTGTGTGCACTCACTTTTATTGCTACAAGAGCCCCTTCCTGGCAGTAAAAACAATATCCCTGAAAAGAGTAATGACCATTTTTTAAAACAAAATACTAGATATAATTATAAGAGAACTGCATTCCTTCTTTGCTCTATTACTTTCATAACTTTCTTAATATTCCTGCTAATGTCCAGGGGTACCTGCCTCAAGATGAATACTGAACAACACACCAATAGCTACAGGGAAACACCCATTTGGAAAACTCCAAAGAGCACTGCAATTAAGGCACCACGTTTGGAATTGTCCCTGCAGCCTTTCAGAACAACTAGAAGAGCAAACCTCAGTTAAGAATATTGTCTATCATTAAAAGATCCGCAGACACAAGAAAACCCAAATCAGTTTTACAAAGCTACCTGAGGCTTGCAACGCTCTCCATCCCAGTGTATCCCACCTGGAGCTGGGCTGAGGAATGCAGAGGCAGCATATGTTGATTTGGCTTTTGTTAAGGGTGAGGAGGTGCCGGAGAAACCCTTTGTGGAGAGGACCCAGGGCTGTGGAGCTCAGGTCTCACAGTCACTCTCCCATGGAAAGGGGGAATGGGATCGGCAGCAGATTTAAGAACAACAGCCCATCCCAGGAGCTTTTCCCTGCACTGCTCTAAGCTCTGCCAGTCTGGACCTACAACACTGTGATTCAGAAGAGCCATGGGGGTGCCTGGTGGCCTGGGATGCTCCTGCCCATTCCATATTCCAGGAGGAGGAATAAGGCTCACTGTAGGAGCACAGCCTAAGCTCTGGCACTCCTTCCCCAGCAGCTTAGGCTGGGGACTGAATTTGGTCTTGGCTGACACAGCACAGCTCTTTGGAAAGAGCTACCCCTGTACATGTCACCTGCCCAGCCTGGCCTGGCTCAGGAGCACAAGGATGGCTCCAGCTGGGAGCAGGTCCTGCTGCAGGCTGGCTGTGCTCTCAGCAATAAACCCTGGTACTGTCACACAGAAACTTTGTGACAGTGTTGACTCAGGAAAACAACCTAATCCCATTAATAACTGTTCTGGTTTTGCTTTGCCAGGTGGCAAAAGCAGAGGAGAAACAATTGGATTCCACTCACAAGTTTCTGTCTGGGATCCCACCACCCTGACCAGGGTTATTTATTGCTTGGTTTGGAGCTGGGCTCAGGCACCACAACTGAGCCACGCCGTGAGGGATTCTGCACCCGGGGCTGGGGGCAGGTGGGTGTCAGCAATAAATACCTTCATCCTGCTTTACAAGCAACCTACGCTGGTGAGGCACGAAGAATCCCTCCCAGAGGAATTTTGTGGCACACAGGTATCACAGCTGGATCTGCTAATTGCAGGTACAAACCTTCACTGGCACAAATGTTACTGCCTGAACAGACGTTGCAGTAGCTTAAAAGATTGGCCACTACCTCACCATCACTGAAATGTCTCTAACTTCTGGATACAACCCGACATTTTCAAATTAACATCTGCATCTTCCAAATAAAATGAGGGAAATTGCCCATTAAATCAAATGACAATGAAGTGGGGATTCAGCCTCAGCCACACTGAAGGAACCTGCCTCAGGAACACGAAACTGCCCAGCCCCATTAGTGTAATGATGCATTTGATGAGGAAGTCACTTGGGGCACCTTAGCATGAAATCTGCCAGGGTAAGATCCTACAGGCCTGAGATTGCAGCACTTCAGTTTGCTCACGACAAACAGAGTCTGATCTGTGATTTAGAGCCCCCACTTAGTGACAAATTAAAGAGACAAAGACCAGACATCAGTTCACAGAGAGTTCTCAGGCTCCATCCAACCTGGGAGCACAAACTTAAAAGAATTCGCCCCAGTTGCTAAAAGTCTCTTTTCTTTGTTATGTAACACCCCAAAAAATCTTTTGATTTGAAACAGGAGATGTTAAAATTTTTATAGAGACGTTGCTGGATTCTTCTGCATAAGCAGCTTTCACAAACATCCTCATCCACCAAAATGATTCTTTGCTGATAATTAGCCTCAGAAAAATGCACTTAATCAAAGTGACATGCATTACTTCTCATGACTGTAAATAGGACTGTGGCTTCTGACAATGATTTTTCTGGAAAGTGTTCAGACTATTTAAATTAGGCAACAAATAAGGTCCTAATGACACTTTTCTGAGATACAGTTTAATTTTATTTATGGGCTTTTTTTATACGTGTCCCAGCCCAGCTGTCAGCACCGTCCAAGAAAAGAGAACACAGGCGATCAAAAACTGCCGTAGTCAGGACAGCAAAGATCAAAGGGATGCCACAGCTTGTGGTATAAGACAATATTTATCAATTCAGCAGATGTGCTTTCTCAGCTGCCTTTAATCAGCAATTCCAGTGTCACTTCAGAACAGGAGCCCCCCTCACAGAGCTCGTGCTCGCAGCACCCACGGGATGCTGAGCTCGGCTCCTTGTCCCTTCCTGAGCACCCCTTGGCCTCACTCCTGCCCACCCTCCACCTCACAGGGGCTTCCCGTGCCCAGAGTCCCGTGCCAGGCACGTGAAAGGGCAGCCAGGCACCAGCAGTACTTGTGTGCCCAGTTCTTCACCTTCTTTTTGCTACAGGCTCAACATCTTAAACTCTGCCTTTACTGTTATATTCAAGTGGCTCTGAATGTTTTCATGTCAACAAAACATCGGTGAGAGAGGAAATGCAATACTGCCATGAGAGAGCAGAACAAATCCTTTTTCCTCCCAGTACTGACATTGACAGAACCTTCCAAAAGGGAAAGAAACTTCTGAACTCGACAGGACTAATGCCAGACAATGAGGAAACTGCAACATTCCCAAAGAGCACCTTCCCTTCCTACCCCCTCAGTCAGATTCATGGTCTGAGACAGCAAATTCAGAGCTGAATGGCAATTAATCCTCTTTCTATAACCAAAAGACCGGCCTTGCAGAAATGGCAAGCCCAGAATTTCCACGCAGCAAAGCCCAAAGCCTTTCACATGCCCCATGACTGTGAGTTCCAAAGATGAGTAAGATGACACTGGAAGGAGCACTTCCACTTGACAACTCTGGATTTGCTTGTCATTAGGCTTTTCTCTCCCTGTTTCACAAATCCATTTGCCTCCCACATTCCTCTTCCAGCCGGTCGTTTCCTATTTGCTTCCTGGCCCATTTATTGCATCCTCCACACAACACTCAGAGTGTGATTTTAATGCTCGTGTCTCTCAGCCTACCTGCCAAAGAGTAAGCCCTGCCTAGTTAGACTGGCTGGCTTCACCTTTCGCACAAACAAAATTCAGTGAGGAGCAGCCTACTTTACCTATTCCACCCCACATTCACTGATTAGTTCCTTCAGTTCCGGGGGTTATCTGGACATGCTCCCTCCTCCTGCTACACCACAGCTCTCTAATTATCTGCCTGTTCCAACAAGCTCTCATCTCCTCCAGCTCCAGCATTACCTCATTCCCTCAGCTCAGCCCAGTGTTGGTGTCTCCTCAGCATCCTCTATGATGAGGATGCACTAATTCATCCCTAACAGAACTGGTTTTAATTCTCCAGAAGCAGCAAAACCTGGATTTCCCTACAGCCTCCCATCCTTTTAGTCTGCTGCTGACCCCAGAAACCTCCACACTTTTATCATTCCAGGGTAGTTTTCAAAAGCAGATATTTGAGACACTAATGTTTTAGGCATTCCTTTCATGAGTAAAGGAGATATTCTGTGCTATGGGTGTTTCCCTTCAGTGTTACATCTGTAAGCCCAACGAGCTCTATTTCACTGTTCACAGTTCCCCACAGTGTTTCTGTGGGGGAATTTTCCTCTGCACGTCCCTGTAACAAAGCACTTCAAAGCACATCTCTGAGCTGCTTATCATTTATAAGCAGAGCAAAGCCAAAAAAGTCTTCCTGCTTTTCTCTTTCTTTCAGCTAACCCAAATCTGCTCCTGATCCAGCTGGTTTGGAACAGACTAATGTACTAGTCATAATTACACCAGTGAGCTTGATTCATCCATAAGGTCCCGGTATTATGAGTGGTTTGGACTGAAACCTAGGCCTTAGAGCAACGCTTCCAAAAGCCTACAGTTCCTCTCAGCTCCCAGGGAAGTCAAGAGGACTCCAGTGAACAGCAAATGTGGGCTCACAGATTTGCGTTCCCAAACACACTGAGAAATTATCAATATTTTCTAGATGAAGGGGAAATCAAACAACCAAAGAAAGCAGCACATAAAGCCAGTGTGAGAGAGATATCTTAAGAATTAAGGCTAATGAACTCTTGAGAAACAAGGCTAATGAGTTAACAAAATAATCCAGAGTATTCTCCACAAATAAATTAGAGAGACTGAATCAGAACCACTCAAATCTGGATGAAAATGAAGGTTAGGGGGTATAACCAGTGAAACACAGAAAGAACACAAACTGCAATTCCCGTCTTCTGGACGTCAGATGCTTTCAAATACTTAAATATGAAAACTGTTAAATCTTCAAAGAGCCAAATGAGCCATAGCATAACCATTCTGAAATCCAGACATTTTCTGCAGCATGAATTTCCTATCAACTTCTCACTTTATACCATAAAACTATATTAATGTTTAAGTGCCTGTTAAGGCAATCTGGGCTTTAAAACCTCCACGATTGCGGACTCATTTTCGAGACAGACCAATTTTATGTAGCTATAAAAGTTAGGAACACTTACATAGGACATTTGTAGATCCCACATTCACATTCTCAAAGCCAAATTCATTTTTTCTTTTTTCTTTTTTTTTTTAACACAGGCTCACAAAAGCCTTGATGCAGGTGTGCCAAACACACCAAAGGCTCACTCCCCAGCAGTTGAAAGGGTTTTTTCAACAAGAATTACACATCTCTGCGTTTGCATCACACAATTAATTGGTGGGAAAAGATAACAATCTCACTGACTCCCCATTAGCACTGCAGCTCCAGGGTATTTATGATACGAACAGACTTGCAGGGAAGGTTCTTGCTCCTCATTTAACTTGTCTGCCCGTGGAATCCACTTGCCACTCGTGGCATTCCTACTGTTGTTCACTCAGCCTGGTAATAAATCCCTGCCAGCCAGCCAGGAATAGCAGGCTTGGTGCTCAACACAAAGGCCATTTCTCCAGTCAGCCCAAGAAAGGGAGAGTTGCACCACAACCCCAGCAGCTCTTTAGAGTTTCTCTGCTCCCATCAGCATCCCCTGCTGCAAACACAGCCTGGAGGAGCCTCACCTCCTAAACAAATGGATGTGCTCAGCCCAAACTCTGCAGATAGCACAACAGGGAGTTCCACCAGCCCCTCACCAGCCCCATCCCATACATCTCACAGACATCCATCCCTTTTCCTCCTCTCCAGCCTCCGATGGGACCCCCGGCCACAGCGAGCTGCCCAGCACACCCACACAGCTCAGCGCCTGCTGGCCCAGCACCCCCCCCGAATGCCCGGCAGCTCCAGCACATCCCACCACCCTGGCGCACCCCGATGTGCCCGAGGCACCCGTGACCTCCATCCCCTTCATATCGCGGCGCCCTTCTCCCGGCCATGCCAATGGTTCCTGCGACCGCCGCGCAGCGCCCTCGGGCTCCGAACAGCCCCCGTGAGCGCAGAGCGGCCGCGGGACCCGCGCTCAGCACCGCGGAGAGCTCCGCACCGGGCGGGGTCCGGCCCCGCGCCCGCGGCATCAGCACCGCGGAGAGCTCCGCATCCCCCGCCCCGCAGCGCGGGGATCCCGGCTGTGCGTCCCCACCCCGGCTCTGTGTCCCCACGCCCGGGCAGTGCGTGTCCCATACCCGTGCCTCCCTCCCTCCCTCCCGGTGGGTCTCT
>VXBX01005629.1:230636-255111 GCA_013400415.1 Scytalopus superciliaris
AAAAAAAGAAAAAAGGCTGCAAGATCAAGAAAGTGCTAATTCTTGCTAATAAAGTGCTGGGAAAATCCTCCCTTCCACAACCCCACGCTGCTCCAGGCAGTGAGGGATGGAGCATGAAGGAGAAACTTCTCCACACTCCAGACCCCTGCAGAACAGTCCCTGCTACTGAAAGCACAAAATAATAGAGGGACGTGGGAGGAGGAAGAGTCTTTTCACACTGTTCAAAAATACAATGTCTTCCAGAAATAAACCCCGAGAGGGAGGGTTGTCAACGCACCTACCAGGCCAGGCGGCGATGGGACAGAGAGGGAGATGTCTCCCGGATCAGGAGACAGGAGACAAACAGAAGGAGAGCACTGAAGCAAATACCAGTGGGGTCCCACAAGGCTCTCTGATATTCTGTGGCTTCACAGGTGGTGGGTTTGACTGCAAATTACCCAGGATGGTCAAACTGAAGCCAGACTGTAAACAGTTGCAGGTGGATCTTGTGGCACTGATTGGGGCGATGATGAAATGTCAGACAGAAATTAGCATCAATAAATGCCAACTAATTCAAGGGCAGAGGGGGGAATGACCTTCCTGCACAGGCACCTGGGGGTCTGCAAATTAGCACTCACAAAAGAGCCAAATTCACAACACCTGTAAGCGGTGTGGTCAAAACCCAAAATGTTGGGGGAGGCTTTTATGCTCCGAACAACCCCCCCTGGAGTCCCCCAGGCTCCTGGCTCCCCTCCTCAGACATGACACAGCACAGAAAAGGGCAGCAGAGATAACTACAGGTTGAAAGTTTAGTGCAAGGAGAGGCCCAATAGATCAGGAGGAGTCTTTAGCCTGGCAAGAGAGGTGATGAAAGGCAGACAAAACCAGAGCAGAGGACCAGGGAGCAAACACATCACAGGAGCTGCAGGAGCCCGGGGAGATCACAGGGCTCCAGGGAACAGCAGCATGTTTTGTCACAAAGCAACTGCATCAGAGAAGTCAATCCTCTTGTGGAGGTAGAAAGAACCAACAGATTCAAGAGCAGGGACATCTTCCACTATCCCAGGTTGCTCCAAGTCCAGCTTTGGCACAACTCATCTTTTGTACGTTCAACAGCTGCAGAACATGGATATATATACACATACAGACATATATATAGATATGAAATTCCTGGCCTTGGACACTTCCAGTGATGGGAAATCCACAGCTTCTCTGGCTAGTCTGTGCCAAGGCCTCCCCACCCTCACAGGGAGGAATTCCTTCCCAACATTTGATCTAAACCTTCCCTCTTGCAGCCTCTGTCACCAGCCACTTTGAAAGGACACCAGGCCAGAGGCACCTGTGCTCAGTCGTGCCTCCTGGCCTGTTTTTATTCATGAGAAGGATGAATGAGATGTCCCACATTCCAGCCCAGTCTGGCAAGGATGCAAGAGCAACGTTGACAGGCTCCAAAACAAATTGCATGCAGCACTTGGGAACCAGGGATGGGGGTCAGGGAGAGGTCACTGGAGGAGAATGGGGAGGATTCAAATAGATGCTGTAAATATTTTTGCAGAGCAGAAAGAGCCCTGAGCACAGGCAATGACCTATTTTGTTGTCCAGTGAAGGATGACACAGCCATGCCAAAAGCCAAGGGCAGTTTCTGAGGAGGACATTCAGCACATTGGGGGTCCTCTGTTAAACTTGGGTTTGGGGGTCCCAAAACTCTTCCCACTGACCCAGGTGTGCTGGCTGGTCCTCTCCTGAAGCAGTCTAGAGCTGCACACTTCCCTTTCCCAACCATCTGAGAAAAACAAGAGCAGAATTCCACCTTTTCTCTGCTACATAAACACTCTGAAAATACAGGATGTTTGGCCCTGTGGTTTTATGGCTCCCTACTGCAACTTCTCCTGGAACAGCAAGGCCAGGATCCCCATGGGCAGCCAAAGCAACAGTTGTTGCACTCCACAAGGCTGACTTTCGGAAGCTGATGAACGTCCAAGCCAGTCATCTTGCCTGGAGGAACTGGTTATTAATTAGCTACACAGTCTGGTTCAGTGCAAGCTCTGCCAAAGAAGCATCCTTCCATTCAGTTCCAGAAAATGGAAAACTTAAGAGACAACAACAGGCTGTCAGCTGGAGGGACCATCGTCTTGCTAAACTGAGACAGCACCCTGGATACACCTAACGATGAGCAGGATAAACCATGGGAGAGCCATGCCAGGCCTGCACGAACAGTCACACTGAGCAAGAACCCCATTTAACCAATGCCTTTGGATTTTGGGCTCAGGCAGAGGCTTTTACCAGAGCGCCAGAAGGTGCCTCTGGGCATTTCTAACCTTGCTGCCTCTACTCCAAATCTTGCTGTGATTTCTAGGGCCAAAAGGCCTGTTGTGGGTGCCCAGCCAGGTGGGACTGAGGACAGACCCCACTGCAGCACACACAGCCCCCCAGCCCAGCCCAGCCCAGCCGGCATTCCACAGGCACATCCCAAGCCTCCAGGCCAGCAGTGCTCAGCAGTTGTTTACAGATGTTTACACACACATCTCCACACTCAGGCAAGCAAGAAGATGGAGTTTCTCTTTAACAGCTCTTAAGACACCTGTAGATTTGCTAGGTGAGGGACTAATGGAGGCTTCCATTTATTTCAGCCCGGCTGAAGTGCCCTGAACGTTCAGCAGAACGTTCAGTGAACGTGTTTCCCACCTTTGCTGCTCAGATATATCCTGCTTTTCACATCCTTCCCACACCCCTCTGGTGTCTGGCTGCTGCCCTCCAGCCCCCAAGCTCAGCTGGAGCAGCTGGGATCCCCCTTCCCTCCACATCCCGCTGCCAAACCCCCGCCGTGCTGCCCAAATCCCGGCTCGGCACATCAGCAGGGAACTCCGAGGGCAAAGAGCCCGGGCCGAGCACTGCGGTGCAGACGGAGCTTTGGCCGAGACAGCGAGGACAGACACGAGAAAAGCCACATACGTCTGATTCCAGCACGTGATGCTCCTAAGCAGCTGCTCCAGGTAGCACCGCCTGTGCCGCCTTCTCCCCTCTTTTCCACCTCAAAGGAGTCATCGCAGCGGGAGGAAAACCCAGGGCTGCTCTGGGCCGGCCCTGCCTCTGCCTCCCGCCCGCCCCCTGACTCGGGCAGGATATTTTTGTGTGAGTCCTTCCATCTGGCCGCTCATCCATCACAGCCTTGCCCAGAGTGCCCTTACATGGGCAAGGCGAAGGAAATCCTGTGTTCCCCTAAGTGACAGGCTGGCTCCTTGTACAAACATTTACCCAGATTTCCCATGAGGTAGGAAAGTAAAAATTAGGCTATTTGTACCCTCCGGGTGCAAGAAATGTGTATTTCCTCTCCAAACAAACTTACAAGTGCTTTTATAGTTAACCCCTTGCTTTCCACCTGGAAGGGACTTTCAGGGCTGTTATAGAGGGCCAGGAGGAAGCTCACTGATGTTTACACACACATCTCCACACTCAGGCAACCGAGAAGATGGAACTTCTCTTTAACAGCTTTTAAATACCTCTAGATTTGCTAAGTGAGGGGATAATCGAGGCTTCCACTTATTTCAGCCCAGCTGAAGTGCCCTGAACATTCAGCAGAAGGTTCAGTGAACGTGTTCTACATCTCTGCTGCTCAGAGATGTTCTGATGTTCACCTCCTTCACACACACCTCTGGTGACAGGTCTGCTTGTCTGCCATCACACCTACAGCTCTGCCTGGCAGCACAGAGAGGAGACAAGACAAGGAGACACCGCAGCACTCCTGAGCCCTGCTCTGCCCTGGGGACTGTGCCCCCATCAGACACAACCCCACACCAGACAAGCCCTTTTGAGGTGAAACCCACGGGCAGAGAGGCAGAGACTCCTGTACCAGGCAGAGGCTGAGCAATAGCAGGCTGGATGATCATCCACTGGCACTGATGTCACCCCCAGTCCAAGCTGCAGAAGAGGAAACCAAACAGCAGATTAGCCAGGGGGCCCCTGGGATCACCTAATGGGGGAGATGGTGCTTATTGCTCTGCCTGCTCCTGCCCTTTCTCTTTAGCCTGTTTACAATCACTTTCTGTTTCTTCAGATGAACAGCTCTGAAAAAGTACATTAGAGACCAGGCTGCTCCGAGCTGGAGCCGGGGAAATGCCGAGTCCTGAGGGCTCCTACAGCTTGTTTGATATCTCAGAAGGGCAGCAAAGGGCCAAACACAAGGGCAGGCAAGACAAGCCATGGAAAGCAATGGCATTTCAACCTCCCCGGAGCCTGAGGGGGTTAGAAACACATCGAGCTGTATAATAATAATTACAAAACAAAGCTCTTCTATCCAGATTGAAAGAGACAGGAGGGAGGACCTTTGAACAAGGATTTTGTTGTGCTTTGGATGAGGATAAATGACCCTGGGCAGGGCTGCAGTGTAACGAGGAGCAAGTCATCACCACCCCGTGGTGCTGGAGTCGGAGCCCTGTTCGAGCTGTCATCTCCAGCCTGATCCCAGCTCTTCCCACACGCACAGACACGCTCAATAACCTCCTCCAGGATGTCATTCCTGCAGACACACCGAGCACAGCTGCAGAACGAGGCAGGTGGCTTTGGGGAAGGCACCGTGCTCTGCAGCCACCCTGTGTGCCCAGGAGTAAGGGGGTCCTGGGACCTGCAACCCCTGGGCACACTGGGCATTGTGCCCCTGACAAAGAGGACAGCAGGGGTAACCATGAGGGACTTAATCCCAAAAAAACAATATTCAAGGATTTCTCTAATTACCCAGTCAATGGCAATGTACTGAGAGCTAAACAGCTCACAGTACAGACGATTCCTTCTTTTCTCATCTAGGTTTTTAGGAATAAAAGATTGGTACCCTAAATCACAGCGAGCAGATAGCATGGTAGAAAACCCCAGCTGAGCAGCCCAGGGCACAGACCCAGCCAAGGTCCTTATCTGCCAAGCATGAATTGATATACACACACTTCACTTGCTCATTTGAGCTGCCATTTGATGAGTGTGACAGTCATAAGAACTGCACTAGAAAATTTAATTGGAACAATGATAATATAAAGGATTTATGAGGAAAAGCTGGGACACTTGAGTAATGAGCACTCATTCCCTTACGAGAAACAGCTGCTGCTGCTGCCAGGCACAAGAGGAGCAGAGTACCTGTGATCCCCTCAAGCAGCCCTTCCCCTCCACACCACAACCCCTCCCTCAGACCGGACACTGCAACTTTGGCATAAAACCAGCCCCAAGCCGGAGCAGGGGCTGTGATGCAACTATGGAAATGCAGGGTTTTGCCCGCGTGTGTTCTCACCCCTTGGCTTTGGCGTGGCCTCGGGGCTCAGCCAAACCCTGCCTGACCCACACGCCCCGGAGCAATCGCCTCGCTCCGTGCTGGGCTCGACGGAGGAGCAGCACCGACGCTCTGCCAATGCGAGCCGTGACCGGGCACTGCTCGGGGGTCCACAAGCATCCCTCCCCACACCCAGGCAGCCCCCACTGCTCCCTTCCCACGGCGCTGTGCCCGGGGGGGGCGTTCGCAGGGACCCCAGCCAGGCCTGGGAGCGCCGCAGAAACTTTGCTCCGGGCTGGGGGCACGGGGGTCCCGCCGGTCCGGCCCGGCTCCCCCCGGGAGGGGAGGGGAAGGGAAGGGGCCCCCCCGACTGCACGGGTGGCTCCGCGGGTCCCCACGACGGCGGGCCCCGGGGGTCACCCCACTCCACCCCACCGCGCCCCACNGGCACAGCGTGCCCGGGGCGCGCCCCTCGCCCCCGGCCTCTGCACCACCCCCCGGGGGGATTGGCTCTCTCTATTCTCTTTTTCCTTTTCCCTTCCCCTTTCCCTCTTCTTTTCCTTTTTCTCCTCCTATATTTTCCTTTTCCCTTTCCTTTCCCCTTCCCTTTTCTTCTTTCCTTTTTCCTTTCCTTTTCCTTTCCCCTTCCCTTCCCTTCCCTTTCCCCTTTCCTTTTCTTGATTTTTTTCTTTCCCCTTTATTTCCTTTTCTTTCTTCTTCTTTATTTTTTATTTGGTTTTCTTTTCCCCTTCCCACACAAATATTTGCGTTNGACTGCACGGGTGGCTCCGCGGGTCCCCACGACGGCGGGCCCCGGGGGTCACCCCACTCCACCCCACCGCGCCCCACGCCGTGCCCCGGTACCTGTGGGCGCTGCCATCGTCGTACACGAAGGAGCGGTTGGTGTAGCACTCGGGGCAGACCGACCGCCCCTCCGCCGGCCCCGCGGGCTTGTAGATCCCCTGCAGGCTCCGCTCCTCGCCCGAGAACGGCATCGGCGCGGCGAGGCGGGGCAGGGCACGGGGGGCTGCGGGCAGAGCCGCCTCCGCCGTCCCGGGGCCGGGCGCCCATCACGGCCGCAGCCCGCGGGCGGCCCGGGCGCTCCGCATGGCNCTTGATTTTTTCTTTCCCCTTTATTTCCTTTTCTTTCTTCTTCTTTATTTTTTATTTGGTTTTCTTTTCCCCTTCCCACACAAATATTTGCGTTGAGCGCTGCTGCGCCTCGGGGTTGTGCGGAACGCAAACAGCCCGGCCGAGCCGCTGCCTGCGGGGGAATTCCTGTGCCGTGCTGGGCGCCCGGGCCGGGAGCCTTCATCCCCCGGGGGGGCCCTGCTGCAACAACACGGCCCCGCTGGGGAATGGCCCCAGCCCGGGGGCAGCAGGATCAGCCTGGAAACCAGCGGGTTGGCTCCAGGAAAGGGTTAACGGGATGGGTCCAGGGTGCCTTCCCCCGGCCCCGTGTGTCAGGAGTCAGGAGGTGCCGTGTGGCCAAGCATAGAGAGCGCCCTAAAACTGTGTCCACCCTCGTGGGCCAGATGTGAACAGCTGCAAACCCAGCAGCTCCCACTGTGTCCCCCCGGTGGGACCCAGCTGGTCCCGGGCAGGGGCGGCTGTGGGGCAGCAGAGCCCAGAGGGTGGCTCTGCCCCGGCTCGGGCACACCCACCTCATCGTTTGCTTCTGCAATTTCGGTTTCGGAGCCCCCGACACTGGGCAGCCTCTGGGGAGCTGCCCATGGTGCCGATCTGCGGGATCCCGGAGCTGCGGGATGACGGGGGAGCGGAGACCCCCAGCTAAGGAATTGCTGCCACAGAAACACAGCCGCCAGACAGCTCCTGTGCTTTGAGCAACGCTCTGCCACCTCAGGCACCCAAAACACCAAAGGCCACTCAGTCACACCCAGGGGAGGGTGACACCATCCAGGCAGGAGCTCGCTGCTCCAGAGGGAGGTGCCCCCTCGGAGGCGCTGGGCTTTACGCTTCTCGCCAGGACCGGAGACTTTGTTTCTCCCGCAGCATCTCTTCCTCCTCCTCTCTCTCCATATGGACTCTCCTACACTGGGAGTCATTGGAGAGAAAAGCAATTAATACTCCCCGTGCAATCCACCCGCGTGATGCTTCCCGACCCATCATGTTTTTAAGTGGGAAGGTTATTCTTCATTCACTAATTGCCTCACATTATCTGGTGCAAATCGTTAACTGCAGCTCTGGGAGGAGAGGGGTGGGTGGCACAGCAGAGTATTGACATGCTGGGTGATAACACAGGCGTGGAGGAGGAATTCTTTAAAACAGTTACGGCGGTGGGGAAGGTGAGAAAAGAGAAAAATGAAAGAGTCAGAAGAGAAACATCCCCATCCAAATGCTGGAGCTGGAGCAGTGAAGAGGGTCTGGTTCCACCTGCCCCCGCCCTGGAAGGGCACTGGTGCCATCCCAGCCCCTCTGTGGAGCAGGGAGGCTGCACAGGGACAAGCTGTCCCCCTTGGTGGCATCCCACCTGAGCAAAGAGACCCCTTGTCCTGGGGACTGCTCCCAGCTCCAGCACGGGCTGATTCCCTGCACCCCCAAACCACGGGGGAAGGTGTGGGGAAGGCACAGTAGCATTCTTAAGGTACCACTGGCTCTGACTGAGCTGATCCTCTCTGCCTCCAGCTGCAGTGCTCCCCAAAATGCCACCGATGCTACAAGTCCTCATTTCCCATTGAGAGAAATTAAGTCACCTTATTACCACAAAATACAATTAACCAGGATTTCAGATACCTACCATGGGACTGTCCCTCCTCCTCTCGACTCCCTCAGTATCCACAGCTCTGCTGGAGAGCCCCTTCAGCATCCCGGCATTCCCACCACAGCCCAGAGCAGGAGAGCACAGGCCCCGAGGGGCTGTGTGCTGCCTGGGCAGGGAGTGAGCAGCACACCAGGGAACGGCACATCCAGCAATGCCGAGTGCCATGTGCACAGCCATGTGCTGTGTCACAAGAGTTCTCCAGAGCAGACCAGGCTCAGGGAGCAGCACGGGGGGCTCCTGGGAAAGGCAGCCCCCCAGTGTGAGACCCCCCCCCCCAAGGGATGAGTGCAGGGAAAGACCCGGCTGCTTCAGCAGATCACAGCCCAGCTGCCCAAGGAGGGGCTGGCATGGGGACCGAGACTCAACTCTGCTGTTTCTGTGTCTGGGAGAGCAATAAATAAATCTGTGGGAGGCAAAAATGGGATTAGTCAGAGGCAGGAGGCAGAGAAAGTCATCTTCTGCAGAGCACATTCCCCGAGTCCAGCTCACCACAGTGCTCCGAGGATTTGTGTCTGAGGGTGTCCCCGTCCTGCTCAGGCTCCCCAGTAACACCCAATAACATGGGGGTGATGAGGGACAGTCCCCCCAGTGGGATCTGGGCCATGGCTGGGGGGCAGGAGCACCAGTGGGAGCACAGCTGGATCCATCCAGCACTCAAAGACCTGGAAAGGATTGGCTGGGGCAATGCTGGAGCCCCAGGACCTGCATCCAGCTCCTGTTTCCTTCCATGACCTCGGGCAGCTTTGCATTTTTGGGTGCACCGCACAGACACACACGGAACCCCCAGAAGCCCCAGGGTGAGGAGATCCCCAGGAGAAACACCCCAGCTGGTGCCCAGCACCAGGGCAGCCACAGAGGGGCCATGGAGTCGGGAACAGCGACATCGGATCTGCTCCCAGCTGTAAATATTGCCAGAGCGTGGACTGAATTTAATCAAAGCAGAGCCTGACTCAAGACTCCAACGCTGCGGATGTTGTGCGTGTCAAATGAATTTCGTGTGAATCCCGACATGCCAGGCACAAATACTGAGTGTGGCTCCAGGGAAGGAAAGGGCAAAGCAACCTGCACAGCACACTGTGAGGATGAATAACAATGGGGGCACTGCTGGGCGGCTGCAAAACAAGCAACTTTTCCATCAAGTTGACATCTTGGTGGGGAGGTCCCGCTCGGCCCGAGGGCTGGAGCCCTGTGGGCTCCCAGCTCAACATTTTTCACAGGTTTATGCTCTCATATTGAATTCAGCATTTCCGAGGCAGCAGTTTGAGACACACAGGCAGGGGGGGTGAGGCTGTCGCTATCCAGGAATACAGAGGCAGGCAGTTGTCAAGGCTGTTGTTAATCTCCAGAAGTAATAACCAAACATATCATACAGAAGGATAAAGCTCTGGAACTCTGAGACTGATGTATGTAAAGGAAAAAAAGGAATGCAGGGAACTTGGCTATAAAAACATGGGTTTAGTCTCGTCAAGTGAGCCATTTAATGAGAAGCAAAGACACCTTTATCTGCACACCAGGAGCTATTTGTCTGCTGTGTCAGTGCCCAGGTTTGTTGCCTTGATTTTCAGGTTTCTACTTATATTTAACACCCAAAGGAGCATTAAATATCAAAAACAAGTGAAACACACACTGTGGAACTCTTATAAAGCCTCCTCTTCCGTCATCTCCCAAACCCCATGGAGAATGTAAGGTGAAGAACTGCCTGCAAGAGCTGAATCACCTCTTCAAGCACAAACATTGCTATTAGGTGACTAAGACCAAAACAACCGTCTCTGTTTCTTGCAATTGATGCTGTTATTAAAAACCAGACAAGGCCCTTCACAGCCCCTCATGCTCCCAAGTCTGCAGAAGGCAGGTTGAAATAATAGTGGAGACCTGGGAGTGCTTTGTGTTCCCAAAGGAACCTGGCTGGGGACCGGTGGGATGGCAGAGGTTGTCTCTGACCCTTAAAATAAGACAAGTGGCTCCATGAGGGCACAGGGAATGCCCCATGGAAAGGGATGTTGTGCCTGAAAAACCACCTGCCTACAGGTGGGTTACACAGACAGGGTTCTGACCCTTCTCTGGAGCAGAAGGTGTTGAGTGAAAATCTGAAAACCTGCCTGTGGGAATCAACCCCTCTTTTGGGAAGAGCCTGAGAGCGGAGGGACTGTGGTGGGCACGGAGAGGGGTGTCCACCCTGCAGGGACGGACAGGGCACAGCACAGAGCAACCACATGGTCATCTAGGTCAGGCTGCGCTAGAGCTTTTCTACTTGAACAAATTTATATTGGAAAAACCCAATTTGCACTGGATTTTCCCAGCAAATCCCATTCATCCACCCTCTCCTGCACCGCCGCCTGAGAACGGTGCGTCATCCCAAGCCTTCGCATTTTCACGAAGCGGAATCAAGCAGAACTGAAACCAGCCAGGCTCTGCTCCCCCTTCCAAATGTTCCCAGCGTTGGGAGGGAAGCCAAGAGGCTTTAGGAGGTGTTTTAAGAAGCTGAGGGCTCAGCTGTTCCCCTGCAGAACATCAGACCCCCTGCCTGTCCTGGGCTCAACAGCATCTCCCACCAGCCTGCTGGCACCTCTGCTCTGAGCTTTGGACACTGGTACGTCTCTGCTCACATAACGAGGTTTGCCTGAACATAAAATTTAAGAAAAACATGAAAACATCTCACATAAAGCAAATTATAGCCCTGTGACTCAGGAAAACCTGCTTTCCTGGTTTGGTTTTGGTTTTGTCCCAGTTTACACCCACAGGATTGTGCAGGGTCTCAGTGCAGCTGTAGGAACAGCATCCCTACTCCCACTAACCTGACTTCAGCCACTCCAGGGCCCTGAATTCACTCTTCTCCAGGAAACTCTTGGCTCTCCCTGGGAGTGAGGATTTCCCTGAACAAGCTTCTCTCATCTGGAAAGTGAGACAAGGTCACACGTGAGCTGCTGTGTGTTGCCTTTGCCCAAACCCTGGGTTTAAAGGCGATGGAGAGATCACTCCCAGGCAAACTCCCCGGAGCTGAGTGGCTTTAGGAAACTCCCAGATGAGTTGTTTTATCCTTCAGGAGCCTTTTCCTTGCTGTTCCTCAGCTTTCTCCCAGTGGGACTCAGCCAGGCTCTGTGAATAAACAAAATCCCACATCCGAGAGCTGCCCGTGCTGCGGTTGGGGAGTGTTAATCTTATATATGTGATATCAAAGTTCCTGCTGCCACCACAAAGCAGAGCTGAAGAAATGCCTTTAGCAGTGCTGCAAGCAGCACGCTGGGCTAATTGCAGCAGGGATGATACACATATGGGGCTTATAATTATTATTTTATCATTATTCTAAAGACAACCATTTTTAATGTAAGGGGTTTGAAACACCAGTATTTATTTGCTTATTAAATGGTTTAGTAGGAGACAGAACATCTTCAGACAACCTTTTCTTTTCCCCAGGATGGGTACCTGGGGTTGCAGTGCTTAATATTGTACATGAAAAATATTTCCTTATTAGCTTTTCCTCTCAGAGCACACGTTGAAGTGGCACTTCCCGTGCTGACAGCTCAGCTCACCAGGCTTCAAAGCACAACTTCTGTGAGGATTCCAGAGCGTGAGCCTGGGCTGGATGAAGCTGTAGCCCAGCTGACACACAAGCTCTGGGAAAGGAGTTTTCCCTCTTTGTGGAAAGCCTAAAGCAGAGGGGCACACTGGGCTGTGTTTGGGGGGCTCTCAGAGGGGCAGGATGCCCTCCCAAGCTGTGACCACATTTGGGGGAGCTGTTTTCTTCCATAATTCCTCTGCTCTCTCAGATTTCCCAAGACAGCTGTCAGAGCTGAGGGGCTCAGCCAGAGCCCTGGACAGTCCAAGCCAGAAATCAAAGCTCTTCTCCATCTCCCTGGGACATCTGGCTGATCCAGACTCCCCTAAGGATGCTTCAGGGAGGTTTGGAATAGTCAGAGCAGATATCCAAGCCAAACCACAGCAATGCTCTGTTCTCCTTGCACCCTTTGGCCCAAGGACGCAGGAACAGAAACACACCCTGACCTATGAGAAATCTTTTCAAGATCAAAAAGAAATCATGATTTCCCTGCTCCCACACGAGGCTGGAGTTCCCACATTGTGCTGATGAAGGCTGACACCTCCCACCTCAGTTTAGCCATCAAACCCCATCGTAGCCACCGTCCCCTGGGGACCCAAAGCCCCTCTCCCCTCAGTGCTCTGCAGGCTCTCCACACCCTCTGCCAAACCCAACTGTCCCCCCTGCTGACACCTCCATCCTGTTTGTGGTGTCTTTGGCACTTTCCCCTCCAGCCCTTCCAGTCCCCTGCAGCTCCCCAGCCCAGCCAGCTCCAGCACAGCCCAGGGCTGAGCCAATAGCAACACACGGAGGCTCCGGCACAGCCTGTCCAGGATGTGCTGGGAACAGCCCGGCCCAGCAGCACCCACAGCTTTGGGGTGTCCCCCACGACCCCACACAAGGCAAACCCACAAACCGGCCCCCCAGTCCCCAGCTGAGGAGCTGCAGGGTGCTCAGTGCAGGGGTCACCTGCCAAGGACTGGGGAACCCTCACAAAATGTAAAACACAGCCCCAAAACCCAGCAGCAAATGGCAGATCAAGAACAGCTTCACAACAGCATCAGGAACTCCTTTTATCCATTGAGCCACAGAAGTTGCTTCACTTACTGCTCAGAGACCCCACCTCAAGTGTCAGAAATTCATAAAGGGGAAGGCCAGGGGTTTGTTTGCTTTGTGTTTTCTGTGGCTGCAACACGATCATCCCCTGGGATCATCTTTCCTCCTCCCAGACAGGTGAGGTGGAAGCCACAGTCTCCTGGCACTGGGCAGTAACTGGATCCTGCAGACCCAGATCCAGGCACTGCCAGGGAGAAGGGCAGACACTGCAGGGACAGCTCCCACCACCATGCAGGTAAGTGCTTTGGCCTCTTACAGCTGTCAGGGGATGGTTTGGGTTGGAAGGGACCTTAAAGATCATCCAGTCCCACCCCATGCCCTGGGCAGGGACACCTTCCACTATCCCAGGTTGCTCCAAGTCCTGTCCAACCTCATCTTCCCTTTGGATTCTTACCCTGCCAGCTTTCATAGGGCAGCGTGAGGCCACAGAAAAGCTCTCCTGTGAGGACACATTAACATTACAGGTCCTCAATGGCACCTCAGGCCTTCAGTAACAGGTCAAAAATAGTCAGAAAATATTAATAGCAAGTTATTCCTTACTATTTAAACACATGGATGTAGAAATAGAAGCCTTCTAAAGTACAGCATGGCCATGTCTTCCTGAGCTTGGGATGTCGCTGTGCCACAAGAAGTACATTCCTTCAGATTCCTTCAGTTTCTAGGAGAAAAGGAGCCTTAAACTGAGAATACAAAGACCACAGTCTGAAAGTTGTGATTGCTCTGCATGAACACATCATACAGTGAAGGAAAACCTTTTAGTTTGAGTGGCAAGAGAACTGAGTGTGCATGTGTTCCCTTCCCCAGCCCACGCTGTGCAGGCTCCGGACACACCAGTGGTGCTTCATTCTCTTTAACGTCTTGCTTTTCCACGTGCTGCTTTTCGGGGCAGATTTACTGGAGGAATACTTCCTGCATTCCCTGCCTCTGTCCTACACTGATGCAAAGACTCTGGAGATCAGGGAGAGGGCCAGGAAGCTGGACACGGCTCCTCTAAAGGCCAACCTCTCTCACAGTGGCAGCAGTGCAGCGACGTGCCCCGATCCAGAGGTGTTTTTGCTCATCCTTGTGTGCAGCAGCCCAGAAAACAGGACAAGGCGCAACGTGATCAGGCAGACGTGGGGCAACGTGACAGCCACCAGAGGTTACTCTGTCCTGACACTGTTTGCTGTAGGAAAGGCAGCGTCAGAAACCACCCAGCTGGAGATCAATGAAGAGGCTCACAAGCACAGGGACATCATTGCAGGCAGTTTCATCGATTCCCCGGAGACGCAGACACAGAAGGTGATGCTGGGCGTGGAGTGGACGGTGACTTTCTGTCCCCAGGCAAGATTTATCCTTAAAGCAGACGAGGACGTGTTTGTGGGTGTGCCCAGCCTGGCTGGGTACCTGCTGGGCTTAACACAGCTAGAGGACATCTACCTTGGGAGGGTCGTTCATCAGGGAGTGCCTGACAGGGACCCCCAGAGCCCCTCCTTTGTTCCCCTCTATCAGTACCCCGAGGAGTTCTACCCCGATTACTGCCACGGCAGTGCCTTTGTCATGTCCCAGGACGTCGCCCGTAAGGTGTACGTGGCTGCCAAGGAGGTGCCACTGTCAGTGCCCCCCGACACCTTTGTGGGCCTGTGTGCTAAGAAAGCTGGCATCACTCCCATGCACAGCTCCCGCTTCGCCGGGGGGAAGCACATCAGCTACAACCGCTGCTGCTATAAATTCATTTTCACCTCTTCCAACGTGAAGGAGGACGAGCTATTTAAAGACTGGGAGGAAACCAGCGGTGGGGAGGATTGCTCCTTGCTGGAAACCTACTACAGCCTGGTGTCCTGCAGGGTTCTGACCTACATCGATAAGTTCAAACAGCTTAACTTGGACAGAATAAAGAACGAGGTCCTTCATTTTGTCAATTAAGACCCAGCTTCTGCAAAGGGAGGCTGAATTTGCCTTGAGCAGCTGTTTTATCCTGTCACACTCAGTAGCAGAGATGCTCTCCCAAAGTTAGCTCTCCTCCCTTCAAATGAATTCCCAAAGCTGGGGTGTGTGACAGAACTGGATGTGCTCATCTGTGTAAGTACCTACAAGAGCATGCATAGAAGTAAAGTAGAGTATTCCAAGAAACTTTGTCTCTATCCAGTGTTTTTCAGACTTCTGAGTCCTCAAAACACCTTCTACATTTTTTTTACCCAAGTGAGGCATCATCTACTTCCAAAGGATGTTGTAACAAAGGGGAAGCTTTCCACCCACAAAAGGAGCTGCTTCTGAGCAGGCTGGTTTACAGGACCAGTGGAACAGAGAGGAACAGACGTGGAGCCACCATGGAAATTGCTCAGGGAGATTCTGGGCAAAAACTTGCCTGTTACAGAATCTTTTATTTCTGTCAATTATGGCATCAGGGACACACTCACAAGGCAGCTCCAGGACACATCACACAGTGAGGTCTGAACAGATTCACCAGCAAACTGCTAACAACAACATTACTCAAAATGTGAAAATTCCCCAAAGTAGGAACAAGCCCCAGAACACAAAATCCATCCACGCTTCCCTCCTCCAAATAAACTCTTCCATATCTGCTCTTTCAGCAGTAGGACAGCTGGTCAGGCTTGCCCTGCAACTGTCAGACACACACGTACCTCTGACAGCCCCAGCTACTCTTCCCACTGGGACTCAAAGATCTGGAGGTGTTCCCAAGGATCCACAATTCTGAATTACCAAGCTATGCTGCTTGTTAACCTGGGTCAAATGATGAGTTTTGTTTTGGGGTTGTTTCAGTTTTTAAGCCAAAAGTTTAGCATGTTACCTCAATTCTCCTTCTCCATCATTCCATCCCTGTTTTCCCCTCCATTACCTCCACCTGTTACTTTAAGGAGGGGATGACAGAGACAACACACTTCAATTTTTTCATTTTTCTCAAACATAGCAGCAGCATGTAACCCATATGGCAACGTACAGCACGGGCAGGGAACTGCAAGTGAATAATAAGGAGAAAGTGTGTGATCAATTAATCAATGTTGAGCTCAAAGCTCAATAAAACAAAGCATATGTGCATACATCAAAAAAATCCCCTTGTTTGGCATAGCTGCCTATTCTAAAATATTGTCTTTGGCAAATGTACCATGCAGAGCAGATGCTAAAGACTGAGCACACGGAGTAGCCTTCAAAAGCAACAGCTGAAAACACACATCGAAGAGACTCATGAATTGCAGAAAAGGTTTATATATTGATTTCTTTTACTGAGATTTTAGCATATGGCTCATACAGAGCTACCAGCACACAAAGCCACCTAAAATAACAAAGCTGAAGTGCCCAAAACAAGTGCAAACTAAGGACTTCTATACTCTCTTCGTTTCCTTTTTAGTGCTTTGATGTTTGTGCTGCGTGCAGGACTCGAAGCTCCCACGTCCTCTGTTCACAAACAAGACACTGTCGTGTATTTCTCACCAGCAAATGTTTTTGGGCACATTTGGGGTGAAAGCAGCAGCAGTGTCGTGGAGGAGGACAACTTCTGTGCATCTTGGATCGTGAGCAGCGAGGCAGATCCCCTTAGCAAACATGAAGGGATCCTCCCCAGCTCCTCTGAGCCCACCTGGGCTCCTTGGCAGCAATTTTTGGCAACACCAGCTGCACCTCCACCTCCCACATGCAAGGAGTCGGTGCAGGACTAGATCCTCCTGCTTCCCCTGGCACACAGGGACATGGGGTGAGCACTTACACAGTTATACCTAACACAGTCCTAAAATAAGCCCCAAAGTACTAATTCCATGGTTTACTATGCCCCCCCCAGCTATTCCTCAGATTTGTTTCTCATGTCCTCAACAAAAACAACCTAAGCCTTTGACATAAAGTACACTGTGGTCTTTGTTTGTGGACAAAGACACATCTTGATTCTCTCCCACAGCTATCTCACATCTTCCAAAGAAGATTCCAGCTTCCTAAGGTGCCACATTTCCCTCTTTTTGGTTCAGTCACGCTCCTAAACACGAAAGCTTCATGTTCTTACCCTTTTTAGTCTAACTCAGGCAACTAAAATCATACATTTTTTTAAATAACACTTAAAAAAATTTATCTCTGTTAAAAAATAGTATAAACAATTAAAGATTTGGTTCTGAAGTAGCCTTGTAGTGCTACAGCTCAGGCTCCTTTTGAGCCACTCAACTGAGCTGCCACACCCTGCTGCAGCCAGGGGAGACAGAGCTCCACTTTGATCCACTACAGCACTGGCTTGTTTTTAGAAAGGCTACAATTTTTTTTAATATCCTCAGCATAAAATGTAAACAATATTTAGGATTATTTATTCAGGCAAGACTCACATCCAGCAGGTTGAGAACAGAAGAGAATCCAGTTCGTACTCCCTCATGTGGACAGAGTGTGGCTTATTCTTAGCAACAGGAATCTGACAGAATAAAGGCTGTGTTCCATGCAAGGGTCAACTTTGGCAGATATAAAAAAGAGGGTTTTTTTTTTAAAAAAAAAAAAAGATAAAGTATGGCAGCATCTGAGGTTACAAACCTCGAGGTGTTTTGGTGTCTATTGGGTTTTTGTTTTTTTAATTAAACTGGAACCTACTGAGAAAACACAATAGAAACTCCAAACCCAAGAACAATTTAACCAAACACCAATAAATTCTGCAAGATCAAACACAGCCAGCAGTTGGGAAGTGCTTACCTGGGTTGTCTCATGACAGCACACAGAGAACTTCTGCTGTGACATTTATGGGCAAACATTAAAGAGGCTTAATTTGCTCTCGTGACTCATTTCAAAGAGAGTCAAAACACCTTCACGTTCCTTTAAAGACACTCCAGTGTGGAGAGTCTTTGCACCCTGTACCTCTACACCTGTTTCAGGAATAGGTTTTGCAAGAGGGGGACCCAAGACATCAGTGACCTTATTCTGCCCCTTCCACAGCTGTGGTAGAAACTGCCTTGACATAGTAGGGGCCCTCCTGCAGGTAAGCCCTGAGCCTCAGGTAATACTGATTCCCAAAGATCTCTGCAATTGTCTTGGAGTTCACCAGGGCCTTCACCAGTTCGTATTTAGCATCCTTGGAAGCTTTGTCAGGCTCCACAGATCTGTCCACAACGTACTCCACAAACCCTGGGCTGTCCAGCATCAGCTTCTGGGCCCATGGTTGATTGGCAATGGCCTAACAGGAAAAGATGTGGGAGAAGGGAAACGTGTCATTTTAAAGCCCCCAAAAGCAGTAACACAGCAGGGTTTTTTGGCAAATAGCCAAGGAACAGGAAAAATTAAATGAGATATTCATTGCACACAGTGGTGCCACAACTCAAATCAAGCAGCAGGGTTTAACACTGGAGAGCAAGTACAGCTCAGAACTTATCTGCCAAGTTTGAAGGGGATTATCACAGCAGTGCCTCTGGTATGGAAGCAGCACCCTGGAGCACAGCTGTGGCCTTACTTACCCCTCTCCAGTTTACCAGAAAATTAACACTACAGACATGACATTTAAATGAGGAATGCAAGTGGGGCACAAGGGAAAAGGGCTATTTCTGACCACTTCTGGGCTTCAATGAAGTTTGTGGCCTTCACTTTATAAAACAAATAAACCTGAGACTGAATGGCAACACAGTTCACTGCCTGACCTTTAAAGGCAAAAGGCACTTACAGTGAAGACCCGCAGAGCCCCACAGTGGAGGTCAGGGAATGGCTGAGTACTGATGCTCCTGAAGAGTTCCAGGGGCTGGCTAGACAAGGATGTGAACCAGGATTCTGTCATTCTTAGGAGGTCTTCTGTCTGCTGCTCTGGCTGCACAAATCACACCCGAAAATGAAAGGTTTGATTAGGATTATGAAGAGCTTTGAAGTTTTCAGTGAGTGTTCAAATGGTTTGCTCACTAATGTAGAGCTACACAGGGATTAGAGCAGTTGTCAGTCCCTTCAAGCACAAGGATATTAACCTGTTTATTCTCATTCCCTTGTCAATGAAGTCTTGACTTAATATTTTATAAACATTTCAGAACAGTCACTTTCTTACAAACAAAGTAAAACATTAAGCTAACAAACACACCAGGGAATTTCAAAACAGTAAAATCGGTGACTCAGAACACCAGAAAGCACCAGTTCTACCCAAGCCAGAGGCTGCAAAGGGTCTTCTCACCATTACTCAGGTGCAGAATATTTCATTTGTGTAGATTTAAAGGGAAAAAAACCCCAAACACCAACTTACAGGCAAGTACAGCAGAGATGCAACGGCATCCAAGCAGCGCAGCCGCAGCTCCGTGGGGGCATTCCTGGCCTGGTGCCCTATTCTGCTCAACAGGTTTTGAAATCTACTTCCTGTCACAATAAACACAAAGTGCTTGTAATGAATTCAGCCAGACCTCTACAGGAGTGCAGAGCTACCAGTCAGCCACATGATAAAGGTATGTATTAGATAAATACGCTTTCCAATTCCTTTCTCTGCTACATCAGATCAATTCACTGAGAAAGTTTTATTAAATTTAAAGAAAAAGATACTAACTAGTTTTCTGTAAAACCTGTTTGCCTTCCACATTTGATCCCAGGATTCCCAGTGTGTCCACAGCCACTCCAATCATGGTTGGATCCTGACTTTCTGCCATTTCAAAGACTTTTTCCATGAAGACAGGGTATCGCTCACAGATCTGCTGGGGACTGTCCACCACTGCCAGGTTCCCAAAAAATTTAACAAATCCTGAGAAAACAAGACCAAAATAAAGCACTGAGTGGAGGAACATCAACAGCAATGCCAAAGCTAAATGTGAGATTGTTTTGTTGCTGAACTTGTGTTGTTAAGTCTGAATAGTGTTGGTAAAAGGCCTCAGAAAAAAGACAGAACTAAAGAAAAAGTCAAGATTTTGTCAGTTACTTTAATTCATGACCTTTACAATCCTAGAAAAAGGCTGCAATAACACACACTTCAAAAGATACAGCACCTATCTGTACCACCACTATTAATGAGCAATATTATTCACGTGTCAGTCTGTCCTCCAGCATTTTTACACATCCAACACTTTATATACCAGATATTTTATATATCCAACCCAATGCTCAAAGATTCACAAGAGCTTACAAAAAAGAGGCTCACCAATTCAGCCCATTAACACAGGCAAGCAGTGAACCCTGGAAACAAGAAGTGCTGCTGTTACCTGGCAAATAGAAGGCTGAGAAAGGATCAGACTCTGCCCCCAGGATGATGTTTGAGATTTTATCAATCACTCCTTGCTGAGCAAGATACTGGCGCCCGTGTGGGGTGTGGGCCAGAGAGGTCACCATCTCTATACAGGTAGCTCTGCAACACACACAGACACTTTGGCTTGGTTTAGAGTTCTCAGTGATTAAAAACACCCCAAGGTATCTGTAAGACAGAATCCAAGCAAAAAGCCAAACAGGAAATGAGCCCAACTGCCCAACACTCCCCCAAGCTCACTGAGCTCTTACTTGAGGTGTAGGAAAGAATTTGAAGTGTCCATATTGCAGCCATTTTTACAATTATAATTAAATCACAATTGCAATAGTTACAATTATCACATCATACTGGGGAAGCTTCATCCTGATTCCAAAAATTAATGCAGAAAGCATTTTACACTCAAGGTGGTTTAAGAAGAGGCCGAAAAAGTGTTTTCCTGAAAAGGGTTCCCCAGAAAACACACTCAGATGTGTTTAGGGAGTGTTGTTGTAGGACTGGGTGTCAGAGCTTTAACAGGGGTGGCAATCCCAACATACCTGACCAGCACATCTTCTCCAGTGAGCTCCCCAATTAGCTCAGATATTAAGCCACTGTTTGCACAGTAATTCAGGGACTCTGCTGACACTGAAGAAATCTCAACAATTAACTAAATAAAAGCAAGAAGAAAGGATGACAACAATTCACAGTAATGGCCAAATACATCTTACAAAGCTGACTAACCCTATAAACATTAGATAGAGAACTCCACAACATTTTCATCACTAAGACAAATGTTTGCCTGAAAAATGTTCCTAAGGTATCCTAAGTTTATAGCACATGCTTTTGGTTTCTATTCAGTCAATTTCCCCCCTGCTATTCCCACTAAGCTCTAGAATGGCCAAACTGTACTATTTCTGCCTTGCCACCCACCTCCAGACTGGCACTCTTGGCATCTCTCTCATCTCTTTGAGCAACACTTCACACCCACAGGTCAAGAGACCACGGCAGTATTTGAGTTTGGCCTTGAGCCAGCCCCAGAGCAGAGCTAAGTGCTGATTTCAGAGCCCCAGGGCCCTGCAGCCCCACGTCCCCACCTCGTACACTCGGTAGCGAACGATGTCACTCATGGCCATGACATTTCTCAGGTCACTCAACAAACTGCCCCCAAACAGAGCCTCCAAACCAGCCTGGCTCTGGGCTATTCTGGACAGAGACTTGATGGCCTGGAAGAAAAACAGGAGCTTGTCATTAAGCAATCAAAAAAAAAAACATCCTACCAAGATTATCAGGCTTAGTTAGAATGTTCTTTATTAACTTCTTAATTCATCTTCCACTGATGAGAGCGAGTCATGGTTATTGCCATCCAAGTCTCTGGCACCAAATTCTGATTTATGAGTTCACTTTGGCATCAACACCTACTGGAAGATGCCAGTTCTGGGTCAATTTTCTGCCACAACTAATCAGTTTCTGGGTTTAAGGCACCTACACACTCATAACACCTTGCAAACACCATGAGCTCTCTTTTCCTCAGGGAAGAGCAGAAGTTTTCCCCTTGGACACATGGGAAAGGTGGTTTGTGCAGAGGAATTAACAACAAGGCCCAGCTCACCTCCTTGGCCACTGCAATCTTCTCCCCACCAATGCAGCTGATGATCTGCCGTAGCAGCTCGGGGCTGTTGAGAATCTCTGTGACAGCACCTGAGTCTTCAACAATCCTCCCAACCTGACCAAGTAATTACACAAAGTAACATTAGCACAAGCTTTTTCCACTGTGGGGACATTCAAGCTACACAGACTGCCAGAATCACCAGTCTGGGGGAGCAAAACTCCATTGGCCAACACCCCGAGCAGCTGCTTTCAGCTGAACCTGAACCTTCCAGAAATCCATTCCAAACCACATTATCCTGTACCCTGAATATCAAAATGTTGCTGCTTTTAATTCTTAAAGCACCTGCTGGTGGTGCTGGCCCGGAAAGCTTTAACCAGAAGTTTCATTTACAAGTTACTCTTGCCAAGACAGAGTTTTATACATTATAACCGACATACCACAAAGTATGACTGCACAGTAATGAGCCTAAAGGGTGAGAGTGTGGAATTCCCGCAGGTCACACCTGCTGTGGGGCTTTAATCACGAATCAGGGAATGAGGCAGCAGTAAGAGACGAGGACTGACCCGGCCTGGCTGCACACAGGGCTGGAGCGCCCCCGTACCTGGGCTATGGAGAGGATCCTCACCGCGTCCTCGGGGTGGCAAAGCCCTTTCTGGAGCTCCTCCCGGAGGTTCTGGATCACATACAGGGGGTCCAGCGCCTGCAGGAGCCTCTCCAGGATGGAAACACACGCCGATACCTGTTCCCTGGGCGGCACGGAGAGAAAACCGAGCCCCTGAGTGCGGGACAACGCCGTGCCAGCCCCGCCGCGCCGGAACGCGCAGGGCCCGGCAGAGCGGGGGGCGGCGGGGCCTCTCACCGGTCACTGACGCTGAGGAGGCCGAAGAGCGCTCCCAGGTGGTGCTCGGCGAGGCGGGCGCGGAGGGCGGCGGGCGGCACGGCCTGCAGGGCGACCCTGAGGGCGCGCAGCTCCTCGAGGGCCGCGNTGGACGGGGCGGGGGCCCGCTGAGGGGTTGGGCCACGAACGTGTTTTAACAGCTTATGGGGAGTGACAGGAGCACAGCGAAGTTATAACAGGAGCGCCGTAAAGTTTCAGCAGGGACACGATCAAGATACAACAGGAACACAAGATACAACAGGAACACGGTGAGGGTTCAATAGGAACGCAAGGTACAACAGGAGCACAATAAAGTTGTAACAGGAGCATAATAGCGTTACGACAGGCACACAATGAGGTTGCAGAACGCAGTGCTCGGTTCCTCCTTAGGGGAGGTTTTGGGCACAAACACCACAATAGAACCTGGCCGATGCCCGATGGATTCTCTCCAAAGAGTACAGAGCCCTGACAGCATTAAACCTGAGAAAATAACTGGTTTATGGGTGGGGAAATCCAAGGCGAGAGTGGCAAATGGCACCAGCAGCTCTCAGAGCACCTGAGAGGGCACTGGGAGGACTGAAGAGTACGGAGCTCTGACATTAAACCTGGGAAAATAACTGGTTCATGGGTGGGAAATCCAAGGTAGGGGTGGCAAAAGGCACCGGCGGGTCTCAGAGCGGCGGGCACAGCCCCCATGGAGGGGCAGGTTTCCCCACTGTGGGTGCAGGGGTTGGAGGGTTCGATGCCCCCCCAGGTGCCCCCCGGGTGTGTGTTTGTCCCTGCCACGCCTGGCCCCCAGTTTGGGGCAGCCCGTCCCCCCCAGCTCCCCAGGAGCAGAGAGGGGGTGCCCAGGCTGGGGGTGGCAGGAGGGCACAGAGCACTCTGCTGTCCCCCGTCCCTGCCCCTCGCTGGGCAGGCAGGCGGGCACCAGCCGGGGAGGAAGAGGAGGAGGAGGAGGAGTTAGTGCTCACATGGGCAGCCTGCCCAGGCAGCATTCCCAGCTCGGGCAGAGCAGGTGGAAGGACGGAGGGGACGGAGATGAAGTGGCTGAGCCAGCGCTGGCCATGCCCACCCACTGCCCAGGGCTGCCCCCAGCCAGGCAGGGGCACTGTGCTGCTGGTAAGTGGGACCCCCTGGCACTGGGATGGGCATGGGGGGGACAAGGGTGGCCCTCTGGGGACATCAACCCGCTCCGAGCAACCATGGACATACTGCAAGGGAACCTCTCTGCACGAATCCAGCTCGCAGGAGGAACGTCCTGCCCGGCTCTGCCTCTCTCCAGGGAGGTGTTTTTGTGCCCAGGGAGCTCAGGGCAAACTCAGCATTGCCACGGGTTGTGTGTGGGGGGTGTTGGCTGGGGGGTGTTTAACAGAGTCTCGTCAAAACTAGGTGGGAAGTCCTTACTGGTGATTCTAGAGCTGGGTTTGGTTCAGCAAAGCCAAAGCAAATACTGCAGGAAGCTGAGTCTCTCTGAACTCAGCTGTCATTTTGCTGCTCATTTCTTTGCAGCGAAATGCTTAAAATCTCACACAAAATCTCAGTTTTGTTCAATATTTTGGCAATCATGAGTCTGTTTGGTTTATCAGGCAGGAATCCTCAAGTTTCACTCCTCTTTTCCAGCATCCCTTAGCAAAAACAGTTATTCTAGGGGGTGAAAAAATAGTGGGGGTGTCTTTTATCTTTTTTTTTTCAGAAATAAAAAAGGGGAAAAACATCCCTAAAAACAAGAGAGTGCTCATATTTGTACTAATATTCAATCACAAATGATCCTGGGGATTTATGCACATACATCTCCCAAGAAGATTAATGATCACCAGGCTGAACAGGTTGGATTTTTTTTTTCCTGATTACATTTTAATCTGGAAAAATAGGTACGCCAGCATATCTCTGTTTGGCTTGTAACTCTCTGAGTAGCTCCTGGGATTTGTTGTATAATATTTTTTTAAATGGCTTAGTGGGGAAAAAAGAGCACAGAAGGAGCTCTAAAAATTATTATGAGAAACCTTGTGATAACAAAGAGCATTTCCCCAAATGGATTGGAAAAGAGGAGACAAGCAGTAGAACACATCAATCATTTTCCAAATGGAAAGGAACTCTTGACTTTGCGATGACAGGAGAGATTTTTAATTCAATCTTTTTTTAAAAAAAAAAAAAAAAAAAAAAAAAAAAAAAAAGAATTTGACACTGGGGC
>VXBX01005629.1:255122-270024 GCA_013400415.1 Scytalopus superciliaris
AGGAAATTTTTAATAAAAATTTTTTTTAAAAAAAAAAAAAAAAAAAAAAAAAAAAAGAAAAGAGAAGGATTTGACATTGGTGCTGTAAAGGGAGGTTTTTCGGAGGACAAAGGACGGTGGAAATAAGGGGGGAAATTTATTCTTAGTCTTATAAGCGTTTTTTAATGAGTGTAGCTGAGCCAGGGCCAGATGCTGTTTGTGTCAAAAGACAGACAAAAGACAAAGGGAAGAGCAGCTGGGAGCCCTGCGAGTGCTGCAGCCCCGGCCCTCCCTGCTCCTCAGCACTCCCCGCCAGCCTCCCGCTCCGGCAGCAGCCCTGCTGGGATAATTATGTGTTTTTATGAGTCTGTTTATGGCATGTGAGCACAAGCAGCAGCCCAGGGGCTTGCCAGGAATCGCAGCTCATGTACAGCAAAACCCACTTGTTGCTGTGCTCTGCCAGGCCACGGGGACAGCGCTGCTGGGTGTGCAGCCCCGGGCTGTGCCATGGGGATCTGTGGGCCTGAAAGGGTCCCATTGCACTGGTAATATCAGATAATTGAGATGAAATAAACTTAAAAGCTGCCGTGAAGTCTTGCCCTCCCTTGCGGGCTGTGTGAGGCTGCAGGCGGGGCTGCACAGCAGCCATGGCAGAGGAGAATAATCATCCTGGGCTGACAGGGCAGGGTTAAAGCTCTCTGGGGGCACAGGCTGGGGCTCTGCTCCCCCAGCAGCCTCCAGTCCCAGCCTGCTTCCCGTGGACAGGTCCCTACCCCTGCCTGACAGACTGCTCCTCTCCTTCCCACATCCCCAGGGAGGCAGAGGGTCCTGTCCCCCCGTTTCCAAGGGGAATGGACATGCCTCACCCCGTGCACACGGATAAAGGGTGCTGCAGGATGTGTCCTCAGCAGGAAAGATGTGCTTGGTGTGGGATCCATCGCCTCCTTCTTCCTTTTTGCATAGAAATGGGTATTTATTCTTCTTCAGAAAACCAGTCCTGGATGCCGAGCCACGGGGTGGGGGGATCTGTAATGCGTGTTAGTGCAGGGGTGACATCCCACAGCCGAGAGGGCTGGGGAGCGAACCCCCTCTGAGCACATTCCCCCCTAAATCACAAGGCTGAAAGCAGAATGGGGATGTCCCCTGAGGCGGGGACGGTGCAAGGGGGGAGATTTCTGGGCTGCAGCGTTTCCCTGGTGTTCCCCCGAGGTGCTGACGCTGGCGGTGCTGATGTTCCCGGTGCTGAGGGGCCTGGCCCTGCAGCTGCACGCGGCCATCACGGGCAGCTACATCCCAGGGACCCACTCCTTGGCCTTCATCAGCTGCCTCAACGAGCACATTGCCAAGGATATCGCAAGGTACGAGGTGTGTCCCCTGCCTGACTGCTTCCATTGGCCCAAAGCCGCTTCTTGTGGAATAAAGCTTTCCTTTGTTCCTCCAGAGCATCTGTACCCCTGTGGACTTTGCATCTCTGGCACAGGTTGCCCAGGGAAACTGTCCCACCCTCGGAAGTGTTCGAGACCAGGCTGGATGGGGCTTGGAGCAACCTGGGCTAGTGGAAGGTGTCCCAGCCCAGGGCATGGGGTGGAGCTGGATGAGCTTCAAGGTCCCTTCCAACCCAAACTAGTCTGGAATTCTCTGAGCCATGCTCCTTTTCCCTGACACTCCTTCTGTGTCACAAACCCCCTTCCCAGGGGCTGTTCTGTCTCAGAGAGAGCTGACAGTTGCCTCTGAAGTCAATGCATAGTAACATCAGGCCAATTCTCCATTTATTCCACTGCCTCTCCTTTTCAAAACCCATTTTCAAAGCCATGGCCCTGAATCCCCAGGTCTTCAGGGGGGTTAAGGCCCACTCCCTTGTTCTCTGACCTGCCACAATTTTTCTCTAGAACCACAGATAACAAAATGCCAAAAGGGGTATTTATAGAGAGAGACAAAATACATGCCATGAAAATAAAGGAAAGATGAAAGGTGGTCCACAGCAAACACTTGTGAGGTCCCACCTGGGAGCTGCACTCTGCTCACCACAAACTTCAGGGAACCAGGGCTTTACCTTGACTTTTTTTCCCCCCTGTTTTAATAAATGAGATACTCTGCATGACATTTTGCATGCAGAGTTTTTTTCACACATCTGTCAGTCCCTGACTCAATAGATGGCTTGTTCAAAGTACTGAGCCCGTGTTGACTGGGGAAGTGTTTATGATGGACCGTGAAGTTTCCTGCAACACCTCCTGCGCTGTTTTGCCTGCTCCTCTGCTGCTTGCCAAAAACCCTCCCTCTCCAGCAAAGTGCTCCCAAAGAGCCGTTCAGGAACTGACAGGCTCCTGAAAGGGATTTTGTGTCACCTTAAATACTGCAACTGTATGAAGAAATTCAGATAGAATTATGTCTGCACTGCTCCATGTCATCTAAGAGAGGGAGTGACTGTACACGGCTGGTGAAAAGAGCCTCAGTTCCTGAAAGTGCCTCATCTTAACAGCTTTGCAAAGATTTTCCACTCTTTGTTCCTCATCTTGCAGGGAAGGGAGAGGAAATAAATCACTCCCCATTGCTGAGATATTTGTACTTTGATTGTGGTTTTACTGGTGGAGTAGTTATCCCTTTGTTCTGGAATCTGGATGGATGAGCCATGGCTGTAGGGATGCCACAGGCCTTTACACTCATTTCCCCACACACCTTTTTCCTGTGCTGTTTATTCTTCCCTGACATTGCTCAGTGCACCACTCACCCTCATGGCTCAGTCTGCAAGGAAATTTTCCACTGGTTTTAAGGAAAAGGGGTTTTCAGGCTGAACAGCTACAGGTAGAATTCAGCACCTGGAGCCCTCCTGGCCTCTCCTCTGTGCCTCATGAGGGGAGCTGACCCCCCTGGCTGGGGGCTGTGGCCACTGCCCCTCACACAGCTTACCCAACACCCGAGCAGCCTGTCAGCCCCCACTGCTGCCTCAGATCTGTGCTTATCATTTGCTTTGCTTTTCTGCTAATTAATATTTAATCTGTCTCAATTCTGAGCCTATTGTGAGGCAAGGACAAAGAAACACACATTAGGGGCCCAACCCAAAGCTATCATGTATTATGCAGGCTTTTTCCACAGATCACGTTCCTCTTGTTCTGATGGTGCCCATTCCCGTGGCAGCCACTTGTTCCTGCTCAGCTGGCTGGAGCAAAGCTCAGCATCTCAGTTAGGACCTCAGTTCCCTGGGACAGGGCACCCAAATCAAAAGGGTCCTGTGCTAAAGTGACTTGCAAGTTGCAGGCAGCAAAACCAAAACGCTTTGTGCCCTGTGTGAGGTGACAGTCACAGCAGGGCTGTCTCCGCTCGTGCTGCTGCACTTGGTTGGTCTAAAGATTAACTCAAGATGCTCCACAAGCATTAAATGCCTGGAACTGCCTACACATGGTGAGAGCAAACAGCCCTCTCTGGCCGTGGTTGCCCTGAGCCACCAGTCCATGTCCATAACCTTTGTCTTAAACATTAAACACAATTCCAGGAATTATCCAGGTCCAGGCACTGGAGAACTGCTGAAGTGGCAGGATGTTGTAGGATCACTGGGAAGGGCTGCTTTCCTCCCATCAAAGAGTTCCTTACACTTTGTTTGTAGGCTCTTGCAGGTTGTACCATACCTTGAACGTAAGGATAAAAAAATTGTAACTTGCTCTGAGCCAAAAACATTCCGGAGAGAGTTTTGAATTGGAGCAATAGTTAATTGGAAGGGGTTTCATTTTTTACCCCACCAAGAGTTAATTTCTGCAGGTTGTTGGATCAAGCCCTCCAGTGTCTCATAACTCCTGTCTCCTCTGCAGTTCAAAGTCATCCTGAAGTTAAATGCATTGCCAAAGCCTTGGTGCAAAGCAGTGCCTGGGGAGGTCAGGGATAGGGAAAGCCAAAGGGGAAATCACTGGTGCCCCAAACAAGCTGCCTTCAAGGGCTGGGGCTGCATCTCTGTGAGAAGGGCCAGACATTTCTGTGGTCACAGAACACATCATTTGCCCCTTGCTTCTGAAAATCCACCCTGAGATTGCTTCAGTACCCTGCAATCACTTAAATATCACTTCCACTGGCAGAGCCAGGCAGCTCTGCAATAACAAACCAGCCCACAACTAACGGAGGCAGCTGGAGGGAAGGAATTTGTTTGGGCTTCAGATTTCTAGGACATTTTGGGGAGAAAAACCTTGATGTTGTTAAGATCCACACTGAGGCTGCTCTGCAAGGAAGAGGCACAGTGTGACAGTGTGACATGAGTGGGACACAAACCCCTTCCTGTCCATCCCATCCCTGGTTCTTGTGGTCCCACAGCTCAGCCCCTGCCCTGGTGACCTCATGGCCAGAGGGGCACAAGGATGACACTGGGCAGGGTCCTTGCCCCACCCAGGCCAGGAGAAACACCCAATGGTGAAACATCCACATGGGAATGGCAGGGAGGGTCCCAGAGCCCTGCTGGGGAGCCTGAGCTGAAGGTCACCTTTGCCTCTGGTTTCTCAGGGTAATGAGTAACCCAAAATTCCATTTCCCCAGTGTCACAGCTGCTGGTGGCAGTCCAGGGCAGCATGAGGGAATGTCCCCTGGCTGGGGGTGAGCGCTGAGCTGGGCTGGCACTGACTGCCCTCCTGTCTCCCCCAGGGCCATCATGGATAAGAAGCTGGCTGCCTCTGTGAACATCCTGCCCAAGAGCTCTGCCTTGTAAGTTGGGCTCAGCATTCCCCCGTGGAGGGGCCAGCCTGGGCTCACAGGGAGGGAAGCAGGAGATGGACACCCTGTGGCCCCAGGGAGAGGAGACAGTTTCCAGAAGGCTGCTGGGTCTGTTTGTTGCTGCAGATGGTGGAGATGAGCCTCCCGTGCTCCAAGCTGATTAGGGAGTGCAGATGCTCCCACTGCCCGTGGGGACCATTCGTCTCTTGGTTACTTGGCTACACGAAGATCCAGCAATTTCGGATTTATGGTCCTGAGAACGTGGTGCCTGCTATTAGAGACTCTAAAGAGAAGCCAAGACAGAGACCAGAAAAGGCCTTTAGAATATTAAGCAGCACTTTTTCCTCATAGAAACACCTTGCCCCTGCCAGAAGAGGGGAGCAGATCCCACCTCAGCCTCCCCACAGGAGAGATCATCACAGTGCACCCCCAGACTCTGCCATAGCCCAGCAGAGGCTGCTGAAAGAGGGCAAACCAATACCCTTCTTTCCCTTATCCCTCCTTCCCTGTGAGCTCCAGCAGCTGGAGCAGAGTTGCTCCTGCACAGCCCTGGCTGCTCCAGGTTTCTGCTCCAGGCCCTGCTCAGGAGACACCGCAGCGCCTCTGAGTCCTCCTCACGCAGGAGCCCAGAGCTCAGATGAAATCCTGATGGCCTTCTGGCAGTGCTTGGAAAGGTCATGTCTGACTCATGAGAAGTGCATCTCCTCTCCTGCAGGGAAAGAAAGGAAGAAAGCAGGATGCTGCCGTGCTCAGCCCCCCAGGCACAGTCCCCCAGCCACGGCCACAGACCCCCCTGAACACCCCAGTCCCATCAAATTTGCCCTGGCACCCCCTCTGGGCAGCTCTCAGGAGGCTGGCACAGACAAGGGGGCACTCTGAGCCATAAATCTGGGGTGCTCAGTCATGTGCTCAGCAGTTTTGGGGCCAGCGATGCTTCTCAAGCCACTTTGTAAAGAAACATCCACGTGCAGAAAGCTCTGAGCAGGGAAAATAACCCCTGGAGAGACTGGCATGGCTGGAGGCAGATGTATTTGCTGATGCTGCTTTTCTTCTGAATTCAGGTCCTTCTGGAAAGGGGAACTGGAGGAATCCGTTGAAATACTGCTGGTAAGAGATCATTCCCTACATCCCAAAATCCCTGTTGCAAGCAGCCCCAGCCAAAGGGGCTGCAGGGAGGTTTGGGGGGGTGGCACCAACCTGCCCGAGGTTTGGGATGGTACCCAGGGCCCCCAACCCCCTGTCTGTGCCCGTGGCAGTGATGGATGGGAGCAGTGGAACTGGAGGTGCAGCATCACCCCATCCCCTTCACATCTCCCTGGGGTTCTGTTCCGGTTTTTTTCCCTCTCCACAGGTAGTGAAAACAAGGACGTCCAAAATAGGGGAGTTGTCCAACTACGTCAGGTGAGGCTCTGGCTCTGTGGGAGCACTGGGGCTCCAGTCCAAGGTAGGCTGTCCTCTCCTGCCCAGGCTCGGGGAGTTCCTTGAGCCCCTTCCCACTCACAGTGGGGTGAAGTGCTCCTGCTGTACTTGTGAGCCCAAAAACCCAGAGATGGCACCGGGAGAAAAGAAAAGGTTGGCGGAAATACCAACTGTTGGGTCCAACCAGCCCCTCCGTGCTGGATACGAGGAGGGATCATCGTCCTCCTCCTCCTCCCCCAGGGTATCCCCTGGGAGCCTCCTGGCAGGATTTCCTGCTTTCCCCAAGCACCGAGGGGGGAGCACAGCCAGCCCTGGGCCAGACCCCCGGCACTTGGCTGCTGCCTGCGGTAAACCCCAGACTCAAAGCAGAATTCCCACATGGCAGAAAGGAGCTGCGGGTGCTTTGAAGTCGGTGGGGAGCGCGGGGCAGGGCTGGGATGTGCGGCTGGGAGCGCAGGGCTCGGCTTCCTGCGCCGGGGCTGTGCTGACACTGCTCCTCCGCGCCTGTTCCCACTTCAGATCCATCCACCCCTTTGAAATCCCCGAGATCATCAGCCTGCCCATTGACCAAGGAAACCCTCTCTACCTCAAATGGATCGGGGAAAACGTCCCACGGGACTGAGGAGTGCAAAGTGCCCCTCACTTTTGGGGACACCTGCTGAGCCACGCGGGTCCCCCCGGCCAGGCAGGAGCTTGCTGCAAGGAGGCGGCTTCTGTCTTCTTGGCTTTGCTGGGACACAGGAGTCTGGGACTGGGAATTGTCTGCACTAGAAACATCTCCTTCCTGGCCTGACCAGGTAGCACTGAGCAGCCCCGAGCTCCCCGCAGCGGCTGAGGATACACGGAGATGCTCGTGTCTGAGCTGCGGGATTTGGGGGCTGTGTCGGGCTGCCAGCAGCAAACTCCATATGGAAGCCATGGCCTGGCAGCTCCCCCAGTGCCATGTGTCCCCACAGGCAGTGCCTGAGCCCTGCCTGGCCCCGCTGCTCCCCCGCAGGGCCGGTCCCCGCATCCTGCGCCGCTCTGCCTCCTGTTCCCCAGCCCGGAGGCAGCAGGATGTGGAGGGCACCCCGCGAAGTGCCGGCTCCCGCCCCCTCCCGCTGTCAGGAAACTGCTGGGCTCTCACAAAACCCGAGGAAGCAGCGAGCTCGAGCAGATGCCGCAAGGATTCACCACGTGCAAGCAGCACACCCTGCCCTGCCGTGGAGCTGGGCAGAGCTGGGCAACATCCCTGGCCAGGCCACTGAACCCAAGTGCCAGCAGGACAGGACACTGCTCCAGCCCTGCATCCCTTACCCCAGCCTGAACAGTGGCTTTCTGCCCAGGCCAAGCTTAACCTTGGTGCTCATGTTAATGGTTTAATGGAATATAACTTATGGAGCAATACAGAGCTTTATGTGACTGGGAAGGGAATAAACAGCAGCGTTTCTTACCTGGGCAGGCTCAGGTGTGGTCAGTTCGAGGTACAGACTGACCTCCAGCTCAATAATCCTCACACTATAAAGTAACAGTGATGTTAAAAAAAAGAAAAAAGTTTTTAATTGTACATTAGACATATTAATTACAACTTGGGGATAACGAGAGTTGGTTATTACAAGCAGCGACCTGAACTCAGAAATCAGAAGGTGCACAGAGTCGTTATAATCTCTATTACAGCAAATGTAAAATATACTCTGCAACAAAAATACTTTTGAAGGCTCCACATTCAATTCTCTGCAAGAAGCCAGGAGGGAACGAGAGGGAGCAGAGAGGGAGAGGGGAGGAGCACGGGCCACGTGGTGTGGGTGCTCCCGTGAGGGTGATGTCCACTGGCACATCCTGCAGGAATGACCCTGGCACAGCTCTCGGCAGCCCCTCGGACAGCGACAGGGGCTCCACAGGCACTGGAGAAAGGGAGTTATTTGAAGTGATCCTTTGGTGACAAAGCCAAGGCAGGACAGGGGGTGATGCAGCTGCTGCAGCCCTCCCTCCAGGGATGGGGGTCCTGGCAGCAGGTCTCCCAGAAGGACAGGGCCCCTCTGGAGACACTTCCCTCAGGATGAGCCGGGATGCTGATCCTGAGGGTGCCCAGCACTGCACCCCAAGGCACGTCTGACCCCCCCAGCCAAATACTCAGGCTCCTTCTGCAGGCACTGAACCAGCTCAGGCCTGGCCCAAACCACATCCTGGGCTGCAGAGAAGCTGCACCACAGCACGGGGTGTCCCACTTTGTTATCTCAGCAATATCTGCAGCAGTTTATTTTTAAGGACCACACTTTGGCCTCTGGTTTGCAAATGCCACCTGCTCTCTCACGCCGACTACACTGATGAATTCTTCTAAGCACTTGTTCAGTAAAACAACCTTTCCTACTCACCCTCTGATCAGCAGATCCCACAAGCACAGGTACAGACAGTGATGGGACTGCAGGACAGGATCTGCTGATGGAGCAGTGCCACCCAGCCCACCCTCCCTCCATCCCACGGGATAGCCATGGTGGGATGGGGGAGAGACGAGGAGGACAACATTAAAAATATATATATCTCTTAAGAAAAAAAATCTAACAAATATATCTGATATTAGAATCTTTTTTTAAAAAGCCAGCTGCTTTGCTCCTGCCCAACCTGGCAGTATTGCTTTGTTTAAGAAGGGCATTGTTCCTTCTCTCCTGCAGACAAATCAGCCCCATGTGCTCACAAACATGCACACTGCACTGCTCTCCAGAGAGGCACCAGTACAACCCCCTCCCCATGTCCCCTCTGTCCTCTTCAGCCTTTTTGGTTTGTCTGCTGGTTTGGCACGTTCAGGATGAGGATTCCTGTGAGAACAAAGGCCTCGGGCTCCAGTCTGGGAAGTGCCCGTGGTGGTTTTAAAGCCAAGGAGGATCTTTAGGTCGATCTCTTCCAGGATCATGATTGTCAGAACAGAGAAATGAAGCTGGTGCAGCATCACAGGCAGTCCAGGCTGGGAGCTGAGAGCAGCCACCTACATCTGCCCTGTGGCCATGAAAGCCACATGTGGCTGTTTACAGGGCATTTCCCCCTCATTTAAAACAAACCACATTCCTTTAATGAATGGGATGAGGCAGAAAAGCCCCAGAGTGACCCCCATTTCCCACAGGCACAGTGAGGGCTGTGAAGGCACTGGGGTGAGCAGGGGCTTTGCTTTGGCAGCAGGACCCCCCGAGGCTGCTCCATAAGGCTGGGACACAGGGATAAGCCAGGCTTTGAGAGCACCAGCACAATGTCCATCTGTGTGAGCAGATTGTGGGGTGTCTCCCAAAGCAGCTTCCCCAGCTGTGCCAGAGAGACCCTTCTAGAAGGGCCAGAGCTGCCCACTGCTCCTTCCACCACCACGATGGTGCCTCGGGCTTGGCCAAAGGCTCCACCAGGGGAGTGTGGCTTGGCCACACTCCCAGCCAGGAAAAAGACTGGCCAAGAAACTAAATATTGTTAAAATGAAAAAACCAAGAGCATCAAGACTTGAGGTTCCATTCCTGGGCAGCACCACTGGCGGTGCCAGCTCGGGCACTGCCTCCACCCACGGGGGGCACCAGCACCCCTCTTCTGCCTCCCGGGGGGGGCTTCCCCATCACCCCCACCTCCTCCACTCTGGCTCCGGGAGAGGTTTCGGGGCTGGCAGGGCTCAGTAGGGGGTCGTGCCTTCCCACTCCACCAGGTACTGCACTTTGCCCTCCAGAGTCACCCGCCGTGCCAGCACCTGGTACTTCTCCCCGCACACCAGGCGGCCGGCGGCGCCGAAGTAACTGCTGATGGAGGACTTGAGGTGGGAGAGGGAGGAGTCGTCCTCGCTGATGCTCTCGAAGGTGTGGCTGTCGATGCCGTCGTCGGGGCGCTCGGGGCCGCCCGTGGCCTCGCTGCCCTCGGGGGTGCCCGTGGCCGGGCGCCCACCCGGCTGCCCAGCCCTCCTCTTCGCCCCTGCCGAGCCGTACGCCGGCGCTGCCAGCTTGCGCTTGCGGCTGCCCACGGTCCGGTGGCTGCCAGGGAGGGACAGAGAGGGGTGAGGGCAGCACACAAACGGTGCCCCCACACCGGGCTGGGAATGTGGGGGAGCCCAGCAAGGGCTGACGGCCCTGACCCTGCACACCCAGCAAGGTGCGCTGCTGTGGGACCATCAGCCTGTTTTGGGACACAGGGAGCAGAGGCTTCCTGAGGTGGGACATCCCAGTGCCAGGACACAGGGGTGCTGTGGGGGAGAAGGCAGCCCCTCACCCTCCTGGCTGTGCCACTGGGACCCCTCTGGAAGAGAAAAGGGGCACAGCCCTCACCTGGACTCGTAGGAGAGGCTTGTGGTGGCTGAGCCTGAGGTGCTGGCAGCATCCGTGGAGTCCACATCTGAGAGGAATGTCTGTCCTGAGCTGGCACTGTGGACGGGATGGGATGGGATGGGATNAATGGCACCCACGGCCCCCCCTCACCTCCCCAGCCGTGCCTTAGCACTCAGGTGTTTAAACCCCCCCCATCTGCCACCCACACACCAGGCCTGGCTGCACTGACCTTTTCAGGCTCTGGATCTCATCCAGTGTGAAGTCGAAGATGCTGGCCAGGTGGTGGTTGGTGCTCCAGGCAGAGGTGAAGTCACTCTGTGCCACAAAAACCAAGCTCACTCATCATTGCCTGTGCCCCCTGGCATTGGCAGCACCGCGTTCCTGCCCATGCCCCGCCGCCCCCGGGAATGGGCTTGGCACACAACACTTCCCAGGGGCAGGACAGGGGCTGTCCCTGCCCACAGGAGAGGGACAGGGCTAGGGTGCCCCAGTCAGCTGCCACATCCCAGGCTGGTCACACTCACGCTGGGAATGGCATCCTCCAGCAGGAACTTGGCTCTCTTGCGCCGCGCCGCTCGCCGCTTCTGCTGCTGGAGCTGCCGCGGCAGGAGGCTGCAAAGAGGGCAGTGAGGGGGGCACGGGGCAGGGCTGCCAGGGGTGCCAGGGCCAGCGTGCCCCCTCACCTGTCCTTATGGTCACATTTGGCCTTCCCCCTTTTCTTCAGGTCGCAGGAGCCGCCGTCGCCCTCGCCGGGACCCTTCTCCGGCAGCACCTTGGTGGGGGGGTTGGGTGGGACGCGGATCCGCAGGCGGAAGATGCATTTCTTCTTTTTGATCTCCTTCCCACAGAGAAATCTGGGAGGGGAAGGGAGGGGACAGCCCTCAGCCCGGGCAGCACAGGAGTGCCCTGCATCCCACCCCGTGCCCAGCCCTCGCCCGGCACTCACCTGCTCTTGTAGCTGTTGAGTGCATTGAGGAGGTGGGGGCCGCGCTCAGAGACGGGGGTGCCCGTGAGCTGTGGGGAGAGGGGGGTCAGGCAGGGCTGGGGACCCGCTGGGGTTTGGCAGAGGTGCCCAAGTTTGGGGGGGGGGGTGCTGCTGGCACAGTGGCACTGCCAACACATGGGTGTGTCCCTTCCCGCTCTTTACCCCCTGCCCACCTCAGCCCTGGGAAAAATCCCTCTGCTCTGCCCGGGGGCTGACACCACTCCCAGCTCAGGGATCAGCAGGCTCCACCACAGACACTGCCCACTGGGCACACTGCTCTGACACTGTGTTTGTACCTTCCCGAGCTGCAGCGGATCCCAGTGGTGGTTCACGAAGGCCAAAATCTCCTCAAAGTCAAAGTACTTCTTCTTGCTCTGCACACCCAGGTTGTAGAGGGCAAGATGGACCACATCCACCCTGCAGCAGCCAAGGGGGGCAGAGGGTCAGCAGCCCACCCTCTCCCCACAGGATGGTACCCACCAGGATTCCCTGCTCTGCCAGTGCCACTCCAGCTCCCAGAACCCACCGCTGGAACCTGAGACCACTCCCACCCCTCACAAGGGAAGCAGCTCAGCCCAGAGGTGCATCCTGCAGGATGCCACAGCCAGGAGAGCAGCCCTGGAGCTTTGGGGAGTGGGGAGACACTGCAGCTGAGGGGAACTCCAAGCACAGAATCCCACAGGTTGGAAGGGATGTTATAGATCATCCAGTTCCAACTCCCCGCCATGGGAAGGGACACCTTCCAGCAGACCAGGTTGCTCAGAGCCCCATCCAGTCTGGTCCTGAACACTTTCAGGGATCAGCCAGCCTGCTGCCCCATGGCCACCCTGGCACATCCCAAAGGAGACAGGGCCCGTTTCTTACCATCTCAAGGGCAGGCGCTTGATGTACTCGGGTCCCTGGTTGCACACGGAGCAGAAAAACACATAGAACCTGGAAAAGAGCAGGGAGGGAGAGTGCTGGGGGTGGGGATAGTCCCACAGCCACACAGGGCCTGGGGGTGGGTCAGGGTGGGACAATGACCCGGGTGCCAACAGCGACAGCACAGCCAGGAGTGCAGGATGAGGCCACCCACCTGCCCCGGGCTGGCTGATCCCTGTCAGTGCCAGATGGGTCAGGGAGACACAAGTGGGGACGTGTCCATGTGTGAATTCCCCCCTGGAAGGCCAGAAGGGACATACCTGTCTCCGAACATCATGGGGTCGCTGAGGCACTGGGTACAGGCTTCGTGAAACCACTGCCGGCAGCGGTAGCACTGCAGCATCTTCAGGTACCACCTGGGGGGGCAGGAGGAAGGTGGTGGGGAGGGCAGCGTGTTGCAGCCACCAGCCTGGCCCCCTCACCCAGCCAGGGGGAGAAAGTCTGTCCCTAATTTGTATTTCCTTCAGCCCCTGAGGTGGGTGCAGAGGGTGCCCCTGGAGCGAGTGGAGACCTGGCTGGCAGTGCCTGCAAGCCGGGGGCTCCTCTCTTGGTGTCAAACACTCCCACCCCGACCCCGTCTTCCTCCTCCTCACGAAAGCAATCACAGCAGGCAGGCAGGCAGGGGCTTACTCGCCGGGGCCCCCGCAGTAGCAGTAGCACTGCTGCTGGTTCGTCCGGTGTGGGGAGTCCCACTCCAGCAGCTCGGGGTTGTAGGACAGCACCATCTTCACAGCTTGCAGCGTCCTGGCAATGGCTCCCTTCTTCAGGGCACCCCCTTTCTGCGGGACGGAGCGGGATCGGGGTCAGCACATCCCCGTGCCGAGGGTGGGTGGCACAGGGAGCTGGGAGGGGCGGGCAGCCCCACTCACCCGCACGGCCAGGGCAAAGATGCAGCGGCGGCAGAACCAGGGCGTGCCCAGCGGGCTCTCGCCGCCGCTCGCCACCGGGATGTGGCACTGCTGGTGATAACCTGCGGGGGGGCTCGGCGTCAGCGCCGCGGCCGGGCCGGGCACACCCCGGGGCGCGACAGGGCAGAGCCCAGGGCCATGTGCCCACACTCACCCAGCCCGCACTTCCCACAGATGAGGATCTCGTTCCTGGGCCCCGAGGTCTTCCCCAGGCAAATGCTGCACTTGGGCTCCTCCCCGGGGACTCCGGCTGTGGGACAGGGATGGCAGAGTCGGAAGCGCTGGGAAGGGTCCCACAGCGTGGCAGTGGAAAGGCAGGACGGGGCAACACTTACCATGCTGAATGTCCTTCCAGAGGACCCAGTACTTGGAGTTGTCCTCAAATGTGACGAGGCAGCTCTGCTTGGAGCCACTCACCTGCAGGAAAGAGCAGGAATAACCACCGTTTGTCAATTCCCATTCCCAGCGTTTTCTCTGGTGACTGATCCTGTCTCTCGGGGCTGCGGGAAATCAAGTTCTGGGCGTTGACACTCCGGGGGCAGGACATCAACCCAAAATGCCCAGCTACCCAAAGGCACACTGCAGCCTGAGCCAGAACCCCTTGAACTGACCCAGGGAATGAATGGCACCGGCTACCACCGGCACTGGCACCACTTTAGGTGCTCCCGTTACCCTCCGAGTGCCCACATTACCCTCTGAGTGCCCACATTACCCTCCGAGTGCCCACGTTACCCTCTTGATCTTGCCAAGGTAGTAGAGCCCGTCGGTCCAGCGGCACAGCACGTACTGCCCCTCGGTCAGCCTGACCATGAGCTCCCGGCAGCCGCCGCCCCTCCGCCCGGAGCCGGCGCCCGGTGCCTGCTGGGCACGGCCCGCGGCCGCGTACACATCCTGGAGGATGGGGCTGAGCTGGGGAGTCTCCATCAGCAGCGCCTGCAGGGGACACACACGCTGTCACCTGCCCGTGTGACACAACACGATGTGCCCACCAGCATCCCTAAGAGTCTGCCCTAGGAGGACCAAGCTTGGGGGTGCTTCAGCCCCACCAGCAGGGGCTCAGGACCTGCAGAACAAGTGCCAAAGTTCCTTTCCATGAAATCCCGGGAGCAGCCAAAATCTTTGCTGCTGGTGAGTAAGAGGGAATTAACCCCTGACAGCTCCAGCTCCCTCAGCACCGAGCCGCCCGAGCGGGCAGTGCTGGGACACACGGTTCAGTTTTGGGAAGGGGCATGTGAGGGATAAAAGCTTTAAGTTCACTGTGATTTTTAAATCACAAATTCCCAGCAGTTTCGCGGGCTCCCAAACCAGCGGGGCTGCTGCAGGAGCAGGGATGTGCCAGCACCACCCACAGAGAGCGAACCCAGGCGGCCAAGTGTCACCACCACGAGGTTTGGGGTGCAGGAGGCGAAAGCACCATCCACAGCAGAGCTGCCATCCCAAAGGAACACCACGGGAACCGCTGGAAAGGGACTTTTCTCCCCTCCGCGCTCCCGTCACGGCCACACACGTGGCCCCGTGGCACCACGCGTGGCCCCGCGCCGCGGATCCCCGCGCGTCCTCCCCCTCCGCCCGGGCCCCGCTACCCGTGAGGACTCCCCCGTTCCCGGGATGGGCATCCCCCTCCGGCAGAGCCCGGCGCTCCCGGGATGGGCAGCGGCGCCGCACCACGAGCCGCGACTCGCCGGGTCCCGCATGGGAGCGGCACGGAGCGCGGCGGCGGCTCCGCTCCCGTCCCG
>VXBX01005629.1:273989-285661 GCA_013400415.1 Scytalopus superciliaris
TTTTTCTGTACCAAACCCCGCCATCACATCTCCAAGTTGCTCAATTCCCTATTTTACACTGAAAATAACACCCCAACCTTTCTTAAGTTAGTGAGTTTATTTAGGAAATAAATTAAATTGTAAGAAAATATGAATGATTGTAATAAATACAGCGCTTGTCAAAGCCACGAGAAGCATAATATTTTTAGGCAAATTACTCCAGTGTGGTTACAGGGGCTGGAAAAATAACCTTCTGTCCCTGAAAGAACAGTTTAAATATGGAATAGAGGAACAGACAGACAGACAGACAGAGAGACTCTGTGTCTGTGATGGCAAAGAATATCCAGTTCCTTCCTAAACAAGCTTTGGTAGATACTTGTTTATGGGGTGGGTGTTTTTGAAATGTGATACTTTATCACAACTAATTATTTTAAAGGATGCTGTCAAGATAGAAATGACAGATCTTGCAAACATCCAGACAGTCCCAAGCTGCTTTTCCACATAAAAAAAATCATTACTAATTTCTTACTTCTATTAAAATTAAAAAAAAGGGAAAAACACTTCTGCAGTTACTTCTGTTTGTGTGAAAAGACTTCAACAACAGAGCACATGAAAGGAATTAAGCAATTAAAAAAATGAGTAATTTCCAATTAGTGACTTGCCTTGGAGGTTCAGGAAGTGACTGGACACTTTCAACCAAAGCCCCTGAGGGGTCCTGGTTTTCCAGGGGGTGACAACCCCCCGAGCTCCAGATCTGCAGTGGGACAGTCAGACAGCTCCTCTGGAAATCCAAGAGTCATTCCCCCAAGGCACAGTGTAATCTGGCCCTGGCTGCTGATGCAACATGTCTCTTTAGAGGGCACATAAATAGAGGTCTAAAATAAATATAGACATAAATCCCCCAGTGCAAGGGTTGGAGCCACCAGTGCTGTCCACAGCTCCTGAGGTCATCCACGAGCACAGGGAGAGACACCCGAGCAGGGCCCTGGGGGAAGGAATCTGACCCTGTTCGTGCTGGGGGACAGCCAGGATGCCACACTGGGGCTGCCAGGCAGTGCAGCCTGGCAGGTGCTGGCTCTGCACCTCCTGCCAGGGCAGCTCTGTGGAGGCTGGGGAAGCTCAGCCTTCCCACTGCACCCCCAAACCCGGCAGTCCAAGGGAATTGAGCCTCACTGTGCCAGGAAACCCAGCAGAACCACCCCCCCAGCTGGGCAGGTGTGGGCAAGAACAGTGCCCTCCCCACAAGTCCCTCTGCGGGGCTGGGGGTGACTGTGACCAACACCTAAACCAGGGAAATGGGCTGTTTCAGTGAAATAACCCCATTCCCACGGGCAGCAGCACATTCCATGGGCACTGGGGGATGCCCTTGGTAGGCACCACACAGGGGCATCTCCAGGAGACACGAGTGGCTTTTGTGTGCACACCAAGCCCCCCAGAGGGTCTCAGAGTGATGGTTTCCCCCCGTAACCTGTCGGCATTCAGCAGGTGAGTTCCTGCAGAGCGGCACTTCAGGCTTTGCTAGTTGGTTTCTATGATGCACTTGAGGAAGAGCGTGTCCTCCTTCACATAGGCATGTCTGGGGGACTGCAGCTTGGCCAGGGGCAGGAACATGGGGCAGCCACTGGCCACGTTCATGTCGTGCACCGGCCTCTGGAAGGACGCGGAGCTCAGGTCGGGGCGGAAGGCGTCGATCACGTGCTCGCGGTTATTCTGGTCCAGCAGCATGAATGTCACCTGCAAAACAAGGGGGAGCTCCAGGAGGGGAAAACCAACCAGCTGATGCTCCACTGGTAATCAACTCCAAAGTGCAAGGAACCTTCCCAACCTACAGGTGCCAGGGTGAAAGGTTTGAAACTTCGCCACCCGTACGACAAAGTCGAATGAAATCAAATATGGAATTATTTCTTGGTAGAGAACTGCACAGGCCAAATGATTTTTTTTCCTCTCTCCCAACAGCCTAAGCAAATCCTGGGTTTGGTTAAAGCCATTAAATTTATCCTGTTATTGTGGTTTGGAATCAGAAGAAACAGCTCAGTTGCCTGTGCACAAATATGGAAAAGACACAGCCTAAATATCAGTAGAGAATCTCCCCATCTCATTTCCTCTGTCATTAACTCACTCTTCTTTAGCTTGCAATGTGAAATGTATGCAATAATTTTTCAATACAGTGAGGATTGGAAACTTCGATTTCTAATTTTTTGGCTGCTATCTAGGAGTAATCCATTTATGTGAAAGGGTTATTGGAAGGCCAGAGCAGAGATCAGGCCCTGCTGTGGTTTCACGGCTTTTCTAACCATTGTTGCCATTATCAGATCACACTTTGGAGAAAAAATAAGACCAGGATCACACAGGACACCTGTGGCACCTTTGTAAGTGAAACTCTCACCTCACCCTTCTGACACCTCCAGGCAGCAAATCCCCTCATAAATTGGTATTACCTATGTTTGGCAAGAGCCAGGAGGAAATGTGTCTTTGGCTTTAGACCAGCGGGACACAGGTTGGAATATTCTGGTGTCTGAAAGTCCTACCAGGCAAAGTGTGGAATATCAGCAGGAGGAGCTTTCCCTGGGAGTGACTCCAGTCAGAGACAAACTATAACACAGGATTACAGGATGGCCTTCGGAGAGGAAAATGGGAAAGCACTCCAACGTCCACCACCCCAGAGCAGAAGTGCCCTTGTGTTGCCTGGGAGAAGCAGTGGGGTTAGGCTGGGATCAGGCACGGAGAGGTTTCCCTCCTTACCTTGTGCCTGAAGGGCCAGGGCAGCAAAGCATCGTAGTCTCCTTTCATGACCACGAAGAACAGGGACATGTGTGTCCCCTTCCCTGTCCCGTCCCCGTTCAGGTACACCCTCAGACACACCTTGTAGCCGTACTTCGCCGTGTAGAAAGCTGGAAACCAGAATTCTTTGTTAACAAAGCCCCCTCTGATGAAAACCAAGCCACACAATGGGTGTCCTGGCATGTTCTGCTCTCATGCAGAGGAGAACAGGCAGATCAGTGTCCCCTGGGGACCACAGGCAGTGGAAATGCAGTGGTTGGAATCCTGTCAGTGCCTCGTGCCTCAGTGAAAAGTACCTGTTATTAGCCACACAAGTGTGTTTTACCTAATCCAATTACATCCCACATGGGAAATGGCTGCAGCAGGAAGCCCTGCAGTGCCACGGGCACTGAGCTGTGGGGTGGGAGGGAGGGATCCAGCAGATGTCACTGCAAGGAGCTGTGCTGGAGGGCAAACTGCAGAATGAGAGCACAGCTCCCTGGAAAAGCTGCCCTGGATTACAGGTCTTTGCATAAACAGCATCTTGGTTTAAGGGCATGGTTTAAGGGGCTGGTTTAAGGGGCTGGTTTAAAGGTCCCACTAACAGGAGCAGAGAGAAGCAGCGCCCTGGAGAAATGAGGGTTTGCAGACACACAGACCCACAACGTGCCTTACCTGGTGAGTACAAGCCCACAGTTCTGCCAGTCACAGAGTCCTGGAGCTTCCTGCCCACGTCAGTTATTTTCCACAGAAAGATGCCATCGTAGGAAGCCTGCTCAGAGAACAGCAGGCTCTTGTGCAGGCTGCTCAGCCCCGCGTCCTTCTGCGTCAGGCACCGGTGCAGCTCTGCAATCTGCAGAACAGAGAGCAGCCCTCAGGCAGGGCCCCCTCCAGGCTGTGCTGCAGCAGTGGCTGGAGCCTTCTGGAGGCCTCATGTGCTCCAACTCTGCTTTGATTTCTTCCTTAAGTGACAGCCACGTGTCAAAACAACCGGAGGGATGGTTGGCTGGGCCTCCAGGCAAAGTGCTGCTGTAGGATGATCAGTCAAAGAAACAACTGTCTTGCTCCTCACAGCCTGATCCTGGCAAAGCCTGAACACTCAGAACCCTCAGGAATATCTCAGTACCTAAGCACGGATTTAGAGAACAAATACCAGAGATTCCCAAATTTATCCAAACCAACAAAAGCATCCTGCAGATGTGCCCAGAAGGTAACACGTCGCAGCTCACGCTCCCTGCCCTGACCCCTCTCACTGAGAGGTGTCAGTGTTTGTTGTCTGTGGAACCAGAACACAGACAATCCCTCCTGGAACTATTTACCTTGAGCTCGAGCCCTCGGATGATATTCTGGTCCAGCTCGCTCTGCCTGCGGAAGGCCACGATCTCCATGTTGGAGCTCTCCACCTCCTTGTTGAGCACGGCCACGATGTTCTCAAACACGTGCAGCTTGTTTTCCAGCTCTGAAATCACCTTCTCCCTCACGAGCTGCTGCAGAACAGACTCCTCCTCGGGAGCAGAGGATCCGGGCAGGCAGTCCACTTCCAGATCCCCGCCGGTGTCCAGCCCTGCTGGGATCTGCAGGCTGGAGATGCTTTTCCCTGCCCCGTTGATGTTCAGCTCTGCCTGGGGGGTGACACCCCGGGCAGCTTTGGCAGCAGAGCACAAGGTTCCCTTCAGCTGCCTCATGTGCTGCAGCAGCAGCAGCATGTGGGCCCCAACTGCAGACTTTTCGTGCTCCTTCAGCTTCTCTTTGCTTCCCTGGAGGAAGGTGACGCTGTCAATACCCTCTCTGTAACCACCACAGCTGGCCTGGGGCCAGATCCAGCAGTCATGGAGCTTTTTGGGAGGGACAGGGGTGGAAAAGCTGCAAGATGCAGATGAAGCTACATCAGCTGGCATCAGAGGAGACATGCAGAGGGGAAAACCAGGAAGCCCCCTAAGTTCAGGCTACATGTGTGGAATCATAGAATTGCCAAGGTTGGAAAGACCTCTAAGATCTTCAAGTCCAACATGTGCTACATAAAACCAAAAACAACTGGTGGCAATGTTGGTATTAAACAGGATGCCAGGCAGGGTCCCAGCAAGATTCCCAGGTAAGCCAATCCTTAGTGCACAAAAGAGGGGATAAAGCCACTAAAATGCAAAGAAGTGCTGTTTCCATTTTAAGGGGCAGACCCAAACCAGAGTGGGACATTTGGGACCTTCCTGAAGGGACCTGTTTCACTCACCCTAAATGAACAGCCCACTTCAGAAAAGCGACACCCATCCTTGTTGGCTGAGCATGTGGAGAGGCTCTGTTGACAAAAAGGAGATAAAATAATCAATTACCAATTGAAAGTGATTGTTTTATTCCCCTACAAACACCCAGGCCACAATCCCAGCAGCTGTAAATCAGGTCAACTCAAGGCACTACCACAGTTTACAGCGTCCAGCCAGCTTTGAAAATTGATGGGAAATCAATTAAGACGTGGTTGATGGCAAGTTCCTTGCACAGTGAATTATCCATCTGACAGGCCCCAGAATGACAGAACATAATTTAACAACCCACAACTTCTCATCAATAAGATGCTTTAAATACACTTCCCTACAGCACACTCCTCTTTGGCTCATGTGGGTCTCCCTGAATGTAGGAAAGGAAACAGGTATTTCCCCTTCTTATAAGATTAATTGAGGGGATAATTTAGTGAAGTTAATTGTGGGAGCAGGGAAGAGAAGGCAGCAGAGCTGTGCTGGGATGTAAAGAGCACCCAGACACAACTGTTGTACCTGAAGGTGTTCTCTGATGCTCTTTAATCTCCACAAACAAGTGATAATTTTATTAATTGCAACAAAACTGCATTGCACTCACTCATCTTTTACCCACCTTTTCCTTTGGTGCTGTTCCTGTTTGCACAGGTTTTTGTTCCTTACATAAACTGCCTTCACATGAGTGTTCCTAAAAAATAATTCAGTGCGTGGTTAAATTCTTGACCTGCAAGGTCACCCTTGGGTTTTGGATGCCAGACTGGCAATGTACCAGTCCTGCCAGGTCAAACCATGGCTATGTGCACACACACACACACACACACACACAGACATACATGTACACACACATGTGTGCAATGACAGGCAGGTGTGTTACAGAACAGGAAGCAACAGTGACAAGCAGAACAGGAAATTCAAATATACACACACACACACATATATAAATATAAACAGGTGAAAGAACAGGAAACTCAAATATAAATTCAAAGACGATGCAAATATAAACTCTTCTTGTATTGACTTGATGTGGTTTGCTCAGTGCAGGCCCTTCTTGCATCCTGCTTATGAGCATTTTGAAGGCTGGGATCCAAATTTTCCATCATGATGTGCTAATGCAAAATGCATCTCCACTAACACGAGGCTTCCTGCCATTGCTGGCTCCAAGGAGGGTAAAGTAATTCCCCTGCCATGGGTTCATGTCTGGAATATCTGTATCTAACACAGCACTGTCAGCTTTCCAGGCACACAGCTCAGGGCACTGACTTTATAAACTCCTTTTCATACCAGTCCTGAGGTTTCTCTTTTCATTCTCAGAAATGCAGCCACAGGGTTTTCTCCCTCTCTGACTCAGTTTTTAGCAATCTTTATCTTGCTATTGCACAAAACATGCCTTTATTTCCTTCCTTTTCTGCTCTCTTAGCCCTCAGATCACTGATTTCTTGAGAGGGAGAGGGGCTGGAGAGAAGTTCCTTTAAAACAGAGAAGTGCAAAAATCCCAAGACCTGTGTGTGTGTAAGATGGAGACAGTGAGAGCAGTGCCCAAATCCTACTTGCTCCCAGAGGATTTGGGGCACACGCAACACACACAAACCACCCACACCCTGCAGGTTAATAAAGCCGAGCCTGCACCCAGCAAAACTCCCACCTCACAAACACCAAAGGAGGCAGAGAAAAAGCAACACCTCAAGGCCAACCCCCTGCTCGGTTGCCACGGTTTCCGGACCAAAAAAACTACAGAATTAGGTGCCAGCGAAGCGGAATGAGTGGGAGGGGAGAGCTCTTGGGTGGCGGAGCCCCGCGGACGGGGAGGATGCTCGGGGCACACGCACGGCTCAGGTTCCCCCTCCAGCCTCCCACTGCCCTCCCGGGACGCTCCCAGGGATTTAGTGTTGCCACCTTCTGGTGTTTGATCTGGAAAACACCCTGGATGGAGCCCCGGGAAGCCGTGCCTGGGTCCGGATACTCCTCTTGCTCTGCAGGGCCGGGTAAGGCACGAAGAGCACGCGAGAAGCTTCCCAAGGAGCAGGCTGTAGTGAAACACCTTGTTCTTACCCCAGGGCAAGTGGTACCCCCTCGGTGAATAAACCTCACAGCCCAGGATGTGGGAAGGCACTGAGTTGAGACAGCTCGGACATGCAGAGCTCCCCACTGCTATTCACACCTTTGAAATATTCCCGACCCTCCTGTCGGGTGGGTCTTGGATCACTCTGTCCCCATCCCAGGACAGAACCCCAGGGATGGCAGTTACTCTGAATCATTTGGAGGGAACACTGTTCATTATTTTGAGCTAATAACATAATAAATACAAAGTAAATGTGTTTGAATAGCCACTGAGAAATCTGTGGTGGACTCAGAGTATGATCTTGTATCTAATAGAAATAATATCTGACAGAGTCCTGCCTTACAAATTTGTGTGTAGTTTAGTCTGAATGAAACTCCAGCCCCTTTCCAGATCTCTTCCCTGACACTGTCTGTGCTTTTCTGCTTCTCCCCTTCCTCACACTGGGATGGGATATGTGTTTTTAACCCATTAAAATGAGGGGTTGAGGTTTTCTTTCCAGAGCCAAAGCATGGGCTGCCCCAGCCCTGGGAGAGCACACAGGTATGTCCCTCTGTGGGAAAGCAGCTTATCACACCCAGCCCATTTTCCCTCCAACACCCAGCTCATTTTTCCTGGAAAAATGAGCAAACTCAGGAAAATTAAATATTCTCCGAGTGCAGTGAAACCAGGATGGGGAAATGGCATGACAGTTTGTCTAAGATAGTAACACAAAGCCCTGCTTTGCAAGAGAAGTGTTCTTACTTGGCATTCGGTGCTGGGCAGGCTGCGCTGGCACTGCTGGCACACGGTCACGTTGTTGGCACAGCCGTTCTCCAAGTGGTCTGCCAGTTTCTTTCTCATCACCACGTGGCCACAGCCGGTGTGACAAGGGATCAAGGCATATTCACATAAGCTCTGGTGCTCCTGGAAGTCAAAAGTTACAGGGCAGCTGCTGGTTAATGAACTGCTGATTCATTTCCTCTATAAATAGTCCCGTCCTGGCAGCCCCAGAGCCCTGACCTGCATCCCTTCTGAGCCTGGGTAAAGTCCCACTGCCCAGAGGCAGCACATCATTGGTGAAAAATTCACCAGCCTCACTGGGCCTTTTTTGTTAATTCTTAACTTAAAAAAACCCAACAAAACAAAAGCAAACAGCTTTTGGTAAGTCCAAACACGGGGTCTGCCTTGGACTGCCTAAGTGCTTCTGTTTGAAAACAACATGATCCTGGTCCCATTCCCTCCTCTGTATTCATTATTTTAAGTTGCAGGGCAGATTCACAAATCTTGCCCATTTGAATATTTTACCTGGGGCACTCCAGATCAGCCTGAAGAGAATGCTTTAGATATTTTGCTGGTATAAATCACGGTGTTGTCACTGATTCCCATGATGCTGCATTAATTTGGGTTTGCTGAGAACCTGCTTTCACTGTCTCTCTGCCCCCCTTCAAGTAACTCTGCACGTTAATCTAAATAAACTGTCTTTAAACATACTTCAAAATCTTTCATGATACCAGACCAACTGCATCCAAGGGTCACACAGTGGACTTTGAGCTCAGAAATCTCTTTATTAATGGCAGCATCACCAAAAGCCTGGAAAGCAAACACAGTAAGGAGAAAAACATGGTCAGAGAGAGTTCCACTATTTTCATTATCTATTTTTTAAAATTTACTGTACTGCCGTAAGACTCTAACCTGGCAGGTTAATCTTGGTGTAGTAGGAGCCCAAATAATTATCAAATAATTCCTTATTGTTAAAAACCAAACTACTTGACTCCTTTTAAAGACACCCAGCCAACTACAGCTCTTATTTTACATTTCTTTTCACAGAAGCCTAAAATATGTCCCATGCAAGGAATGTGCTGACAGAACCCTGACTATGGGGTCTCTTAATGAATGCATTTAATTATCGAGGTCATTAACACCTCCTGAACGTGCTGCAGAGCGGACTGAGGGTGCTCTGCGGACCGGGGCTGTTTCCATTTAGCAGGCACAGTGTGCTAGAGCAATGTGGACCACATGGGAGTGGTTTGGGGGGTATTTTTTGCACTACACAGACTTGTGCCTTTTGTTAGCCATGAAAAAATTTATGTACAATTGTTATGCAAATGATGAAATCCTGCACACTTTTAATACCACACCCTGCACAATTAAAAGAGGTGCCCTGATGCAAGAACAAGGTTTTGGATACTCTGGAGGCCATTCCAGAGTCAGACCTCTGGAGGTTTGTGTTTGGGATATAGAACAGCACAGCAACTGCCCTGAAGAACAACCCCACAACAAGAAATCTGCCCCATTAAACGACAGAGGAAACATTTGCCACTGCACAGTTTTTGTCAGTCATTATGTTCAGCTCCATGTGTGAAGGGCATAAGAAGCCATGAGGTTGGAAAATCCATTATGGTACTTCCTAAGGATAATAAGTAACAGCTAAGACATATTATTACAAGTAGGAAAGCAGCAGTTACTTTGAGACAATAAAAAGTTAATTATATGGAAGAGTGTGGGATATCACACTGCAGACCCCGGACTTGCAAAGTCCTAGGGCTGCCATTACTTTCTAAAATCACAAACTGTGGGAAGTCCAAATTACTAAAGCCTAAGTTAAAATGTCTAACCATCAGCTGCCATCACAATTTGCATTATTCCCCCCTGTAGTCCAGTGATGACTCCAGGGTAGCCCAGATAATAGTTAATGATAAATTAATGACTGAAGAACTCACCCTTTCTTCTGACAGTAGGCTTTCCTCACTTAAAGTGTTGGGATCTTCCTCCTTACATTTCTGGCAAATTGCATTTTTATTGTTTCTGGAAAAATGAAAGAAGAAATAGCAAACAGTCAGCATAATGTAGTTTAGGAGGTCTTTGTATAGGCACTGACACAAATAAACCCATGAAAATGGTAATTTCCACTCAGAATCCATATCCTTGTTCAGTAAAGGGCCAATTCTTGAACACACTGATGTCGAAAACCTCTGCTCCTCTATCCTTCTAGACCAGGACTAGACCCATACATTTTATCTTTGTTTCAGTAAAGTAAGAGCACCCTGGATCATAAACAAGAATAAAGATGGAAAACTATCTCATGAATTATACAAGACCCCCATGTAGGAAAGGTAACACGAAAACTAAAGTCTTTTAAACACTGAAAATGCCCATTTTGCCAAGACAAATACAAAACCATAGGAGAAATTATGTGTGTTAAAATTCTTTGCCACCATTGTCAAATGACTAAAAAGTCCCAGGGAAGGATTAAGCAAGCCTTGGACTGGTCAAGGTTAGATCAGAATTATTATGTCATAAATAGAACCAGTGACATCTGTCATGCCCAGCAGATTCCATGGTGGGAACAAGAAGGAGGCAGGGAGTATCCTGCAGTCCAGCAAGGAAAATCCTTCCAGAGTATAAAATGACTGTGAGCTCCTGGAGCCACAGCCTTGTCCCTGAGCTCAGTGACAGCTCCCAGGAGCCCCTGGATCCATGGAATGGCCCCTGCCCAGGACGTACCGGACGATCCAGGCGAGGCAGGCAGAGCAGTACCTGTGCCCACAGAGCGTCTGCAGGGCCTTCTTCAGGATGTTGTTGCAGTTGCTGCACAGGTACTTGTGCCCAGGCACATCCTCACAGATGCTGGTGGGGTATCCGAAAGGAAACTCGTTTTCATCAGGAGAAGAGCCGGGCAGGTCCTGCAGGCTCCTGCTCATGTTCTCAGCCATCTGGAGAGGATGTTGGCAGGGGTGAGGAGAAAAGCAGCTGCTCAAACAAGACACTCTGATGTATCAAAGTCCGGGAGCAGCTCCGACCCCAGGCAGTGACAGAGATGTGTTTGACTGGCTCTGACTAAATGTCACAGTGGGGTTTGACCAGGTACGAGCAGGAAATTACTGTACACATCGAAAATTTCCCTCAGACACGACATGAAAATGGACAATGGATTAAAATGAAGGGTTGGGGTTTTCTTTCCAGAGTTTTTTTAGCCTGTAGAAAGATGAGCTACAACCCTGTCAGTCCCCATCACACACAATTGTTTCCTGTACGGTAAATCCCCGACCGCATTCAATTCCCTGCAGCCAAAATCCGCGATTTCACTCCCTACGTGCAGAAACTGAGCAGCTGGTGTGTTGACAATGACCCTCCTGGAGCTGCAAAACTAGTGCTGAAATGACAAAGGAAATGACAACTCTACAAAACCTTAGCACTTGTGCTCTTCCCAGGTTCAGCTGGAGCAACTCGTGCCAAGGTGTCCTGCACAGCCACTTTGGGTTTGGTAACGAGCTGTGCAGTGGGATATTTTTGGAAATGCAGCCAAAATGGATTCTGGTGTCTCCGGGAAAGTTTTGATCATAATAGCACTGTTTTTTTTTCCTATAACAGCACTGACACACCATAACCTGCCTCAGTATTACCAAAAGTCACATGGACTAATAAATCTGGGAAAAAACCAAAGCAAGGCTGCCTGGGGCAGGCCAGGCCTGTGGGGTGAGCTCTGTGCGGCGGGCAGGGCATGCCCTGGGCTCAGGGCTGTCCTTTGGGAACGGCGAGCGGGGTTTCCATGGCCCGGCTTAGCCGATTCCCAGCCATTTGAAGGGGAGCTCGCCAGGGAACGCGGAGCTGCCAGAGCCAGAAATGAAACCCGGCAGGACAGCCGGGAT
>VXBX01005629.1:285677-343715 GCA_013400415.1 Scytalopus superciliaris
CTCGGGGGGTCCCTCGATGCCCATCCCTCGGCTGAGCGGGGCGGAGGGCGGGCAGGACCCCGCGGGTGCTCCCGGGACACGCTGCGGGGCTGGGCCCGTGTGCCCGAGGGGCGCGGGAGGGACNGGAGGAGCGCGGAGCAGGGACCGCGCCCCGCCGCCCGCACCCGCACCCGTGGGGCTCCCCCCGCTCCGGACACCGCCCGAGCCCCGGCACGGGGGGCACGGCGGAACGGCCAGGAAATGCCCCAGGGAGCGAATTCCCCCGGGCCGGCCGAAAGGGAGGGTTTGGTGGCCGGTTCCTGAAAGCCGTGTGATGTGCTGTCTGACATGGTGACCCGGCGCTGCCGCTCGGGCAGAAAGCCCTGAGTGCAGAAACTGTGTCACAGCCCAAAATATCCCCGCACAGCCCGGAGTGCTCGGGGGAGCCCCTGCCCCGAACACGGGACGGGAGCCTCGACTCTTTGGGACTCTACGGGAAACCTCGCCCGGCAAACCCCGCTGTGCCTTCCCCTCCAACGCAGCTCAGCAGTACCACACCAGGGCAACTCAAGGCACTTCAGTAATATATGCAAATCCTCCTAAGAGTGCGGGAAAGATTCTACAAAGGAAGGTTTCGCTGCCAGCAGAAAGTCCTCCTTTACCTCTGACAAAGCTCACCCTATCCAGGTTCTGGCCGGGGACCGAGTCAGGAAAACAGTTGCAGATGTAAATCTGTTCGCTTTTCCTTGTGCCAGAGACTTGGGGGATACCCCTGGGGGTGGGCTCTTGCTGAAAATCAAAGATCAAAAGCAGAGGTGGCTCTCCAGGGGCTGCACTGACAACTGCGGCCCCCTCCAGGTAGCTGGGAGAGCTCACAGGAGGCTGCCGGACATCCCTGTTCCCCATTGTGTGCACAGGCAGACAGACCTTTCGTTTGCACTTCCCTCTCCGCTGCTCTGTGCTGTGAAGTTATTTGTGGGTGCTGATGGGATGTAGATCCGGGTGTAGATCGGGAGTGCAGAGCCATCAGGGCCCGGACATAAGTAAAGTTAAAGCCTGTGAGGAAAGTGGTGCAGCCTCATCAGCCCTCGGGGCCCGAACCGTTCGATTTCATGAGGGTTGTTTAAAGTCATGGCAAGTTAATTTGGCCCAAGCCCTTTCTGCCAGCATGTGAGTTAGTTCCTAAAAGAGTTTTTAAAAGGATTTCTGGATGTGGCTTTTTTAGCTCTGGGGCTATAAAGAGGTGTAAGATGTTAATTTTAGGAAGCTGAGTGTTGCACCACGGGGTCAGGCTCCGGTTGGGGATGAAGGGGCAGCTCTACCCTGGGCTCTCAGTTCACTCCTTTTCTCTTGCTTTGAGACTTCTCAGAAGTTTCTGTGGTTCTATTACACCTCTGCCTTCAGAGGTGCTGAATTACACAAAGGAACCCAAGATAAGGTTTGGTACTTTCCAAACTCGAGAGATTTCCTCTGTTAAATTTCCCCTTGATGAGATCAGTTAACTGAAAACAGGATGTGGCTCAGAGAGATTAAAATTTGAAGCTTGACTTGACTGTGGAGCCATTCCCCCAGTGCTCAGCATTGTGCTACTATTTAAGGTGAATGATCAGTTTTATATCCAAGAAGAAAAGCTCATAAGGGAATATATTAAAAATAGACCAAGGCCTTAAGGTTTTTAATGCACAGATTTCATAGAACATTTCCAGTGGAATTTAGGCTCAGATGCTCTGCATTTTGAAGATTGTAATCAAAGTGTAAATAGTATTTTCAGGACCAAGAACTGCATTTCAGAGAGATGCCTGAGATAGGAGTGTCTCATTCTATAAAACATAATTTGCAGTTGGTATAAATTACCTGGGAATGGGCACCTGCTCTAGGAAACCCTGAAAAATTGGTGAAACCCAGGAAGGAAAACTCGCTTTCCAAGCAGACGCAGCCCCTCTGAGATGCAATACCCCTAGAACTGGAGGGAGTGCTCAAAGGTGAGAGTCCTGCCTGTTCATGGCTCTGGTATTAAGCAGTTCTGTAACTTCCTGACTTAGACTACCCATGAAATAGGACTCCAACAGTGTCTGAGATTTTATCAACTCAAGATTAAAGAATCAGTAAGTGTGATATACTGTTGTCCTCAGCAAATTTGCCACAATTCAATCTCTCATCTACATCAAAATCTTTTTCCATGTTTTTGTTCTATCTGCCTGTGCCTACTACCAGTTGTAACTCTGCTCCTTTAGGGGGATACCCTGAGGACCAACCCACCCCCCATGAAAGAGAAGGAAAGTTTCCCCACTAAGTTTCATAAGAGTTGGACTGAAACCCTCAAAGAGACATCAGGAATCAATTTGATTTCCTTCATTCCTGCTCTGCCTCCGGATTTTTTCCAGATCATGTTCTCTGTAAGACACTATTACCTTCAGCTTCCTAGGGAATCTCTTCCCCCAAAGAGTAGATGCTCTGGAGCACCTCTGGAGCATTTGTCAGGAAACAAGCCCCTGTAAATGCACACTATATACATACATATCCATCTTATTTCAATCCCTCACTAAAGCAGTTTCCACAGGACAAGCCAAGAGATCACTCTGAGGAGAAGAGAGAAAATGAAAGTGTTTCTCTGTGGCACAGTGGCCTTGATGGTTCCCTACAAGCAGTAACATTTCAGGGGAAATCATGAAGAGATTTCTGACCCTGACTCTGCTTTTAGGCAGCCAGGCAGAGGTTTTTTTACACCAAGAAGCTGCCTGGTGGTCTCCTGTCCCAGTCACTGCCCCTGTAGCAGGGGTACTCCTGTGAACCCAGCACGGACCAGCTTGGGCCAGTTTCCCCAGCTGGAGCTCTGCTGCAGCCACATGAAGGGTTTATGCTCTGCTTGTGGTTATGCTTCTGTTGCTCTGAATGTACACGGGGCCTGAGCTAAACTGGAAAATTCTTAGCTCTTTATTTCCATTCTTAATGCTTTGGAGGGAACTCTGGGAACGGGCACTGTGCCCGGCGGGGAGGCTGCCAAGGCTCTCCCCCAGAGCTTGGGATGTGACATGAAAAAACAAGTTCAGATTCAGCATCTTTTGACTCTAAACCAGCTGGGGAAATGTGGGTCTCCCATTGACAGCTCAGGCCACTTGCACAGTTGGCCACAGAAAGCGATCCAGTGATCAGAAAACTCAGGGAGATTGACCAGGAGTAATTAGTGCAAAAAGGAAATATCAGGGGGTTTTAGTAATGTCTTCATTAATTCTCGTTAATTACAGGAATTGAGGGAAGAGGGAAGGTCATGGTAAAGCTCCATTAACCCTTTCAGAAGTTATTAATTTTGCTAATAATAAAAAAGAGATGTTTAGGAGATGATGTTTAGAAGCAGAAGGAGACTGACTGTGCCTCTCTCTTCCACTGAGACCATAATCCACTTCGGTGTTGTGGGATGACTAATCAGGCTCAGCTTTCCAATAGTATTTCTCAGCATGATTCATAATCTTGAATAATTCCACACTGCCACTTCCAACGTCTGTTTTTACCTGTATTTTATGGGCAATACACCCAGGGAACACAGGGGTTCCAAGGGGTTTCACAGGAGGAAAACTAAATACTCTTTCCAGGTGTAAAGAAAAACAAAACACTGCTGCAATAAGAAAGGAAACTGAGTGTTCACAAATCAAAGTGATTTAAGGAGGAACCTGGAGAAAGGAAAACAAACTTTAAGCATCGGAGGAGCCTGAATGAAAAAGCTGGGAGTGGGAAAAGCAGGTCTAGAGAGTAACAGGTCTGTATTCTGAACACAGGTGAGCAGATCAGCGTTTGAATTCCTGCAGAAAAAGAGTCCTCTCACGGGGCCAAGTCCCCTGCAGCTTTGGCAGCGGTGGGACTCCACAAGCACATCACCCCAAACACGTTCCCAGCAGCGTCCCTGGAGTCCAGCCAAGAAAACAACACTTGCGGCTCCACACGGAGCGCCCGACTCGCGGAGTGGGTGTTGAAAGCCCCGAGGCCGTGGGGGAGGCACAGAGTGCTGAGGGAGGGAGCGCTCCCACCTGAGCACTGAGCTTTCCTAAGCTCAGCTCGGGCTTTCCTTGTGCCCAGACACAGAGAGGAGGCAAACCCAGCATTTCTTCAGCCTGGCTACCTAAAATCACATCCAACACTTTCTCTTACCGTGGATATTCTGTTTCAAAGCCCAGGGAAGCGTTTCTGGGCTGGGGAATCCTCTGCAGGGCCAGCCCAGTGCAGACCTGGCACAGGGGTCGGCAGGACCACCATGGACATGGGGATACACAGGGCTGGAATTCCTTTGGACCTCATGCAGGTTTAAACACATTTCCTAATTGCTGGTAACAATCCATGGACTAAATCCATGGACTCCTGTTAAATTACATCACAGATTACTCTGATCCCTCCTGTTTCCAGAGGAAGTTTTTGATCCTTGTCCTGGGTTTAAGATTCCTGACCAAAAGAGAAGCTTAGAAACAAACCACCTTTTAGTATCACATGGATTGGTGACTCCAGACTTTTGGAATTACACCAGTGGTGGGAATGGATACCTATTTCTACCAAGCTGTCAGAGCCTGGGATGAATATTATCTAGGACCTTCTAGGAGAAGGTTTTTATGGAAAGTTTTATGATTTAGGCAGTAAAAATGACATTTTTATGGCATTTTGCTTTTATAAATAATGAAGGAAACCTGGGTAATCAGAAACCCTGGCAGAGACAGAGAACTCAGCCATGTGGGAAGTGAACAACTCCAGTCACTGCTGCCATTTATGCCCAGTCTGCCCCCAGCAGCAGTTCCTGTCTATATACTGCAGATCACTTTTCTGCAGGTAAAACTGGCACAGTGAGATGGGAATCTCCCTGTGTGTGCACGTGGGAGGTGTTCCTAAAATATTTTCTCTTTGAAAAGCAGTTTCCCCACTTACTTTCTGTGCTGCAATGAAAGAAATGCTGTATCTGCATATCCAGACATCAAGTGTAGCTCCTCCAAAATAATTCTAATGACAGTGGTTTGCTTTAGCTGAGGATGCTCCAAGGCCTCAGGATATAATTGCAGGTGAGGTTCCTCTTGGAAAGCCAAATTAGCCAATTCCAGTCCATGCCAGGGCTCCTTAAAACCAGCCTCAGAGCACTAAACCCAGCTCTAAACCTCCCTGTTTCCTTTGGGGTCCTTTGAACTGTCACCAGCAGGGCTGCTGTCTTAAGAAAAAAAAAGGATTTTCCATTGGAAGCCTCAACTCTGGGGGTTTAATATCTCAGCTGATTCAAAGAGCAGCAAATATAACTTTTTGTTTACTTTGCTTGTAAAAGAAATTGCCATTCTGGTGGTCAAGTAGCAAATAAACAAAGGAACTATGGTCTGAACCACAGCACTTCAGGGATAATCTGCATTTCGTGACTTGAATGTGGGTAAATATATTTTACAAATAACCCCCTGTGTGTAACAAATATTTCCCAGGATAGAAAAGAAAGGGTTGAATGCAACAAGATTTACTCAAGATTTCTCTGCTATTGTTTTCCGAACTTAAATGTTCTTTTTATGACAGTTGTGGTGTGTAATTCAGATCAGTATTTTCCAGGAAACCAGTTGCTGCTTAAACATGTATCCAAATTCCAAGTTCATTCAGAACTTGAAAAGCAAAATTTAACACAAGGACTGGAATTCTGTAATGATCCAACAATTGGCAAAAGCAAACCTTGGTTCCCAGGAGAACAAAAGAGCCAAACCCAGATATTTCTCTTAATTAGAGATGAAAACATTATTAAATATCTTAAAAATTGGAAGCATATGTAGCTCCTATAAGGTGGGTGTTTTACTGGAAAATAACTGAGGGCCATGCCAGATTTCTGTGTGTTCTGATGGAAGAACTCAGGAGATTGAGAACACATTTTGCTGGGAGACATCCCAAACATGAGCATTTACACAGGCTCAAAATAAGCCCCTGTAGGGTCAAGTCAGACAACTCGGGATGGATGAAAATTGGCAGCTCTCAGAGAGTGATTATTTTTAATTACAAAATAATACTCACTTGACAGAAAAATGGATTTCCTTACTATGTGTTTGGTCACCTTTTCCACACCCTTTCTATAAATGGATCTACAGAGCCCTGTCAGTACATTCCACAACTCTTTGTTTGTGGAAATGGGTGCTGGAGATTATTTATTAAGAAAGAGTTTTGATCTAGAGAGGATTCAGTCTGAGGGTTCTGCACTGCTCTACCTAAGGCAGCATTTCACTTGCTGACTAAGAGGAGAGGCTGTGCCCACACTGAGCATCCTCACTGCTATTTAGAAAGTCATTCTGGTGGGATATTCTGGGTTTGCACGGCCCAGATGCACTGGACAAACTCAGGGTGATGAAGTGAACATCTCTCCTCTTCTAGATGATTGCAGATGTAAGTGCAGCATCACAACAAAATAAATATTATGGGGTAATTTGGACTTGCATCCCCCTAACTCATGTAAGCATTTCTCTCTTTCACAGTATTTAATCCATGTTTTCAGGTCAGCCAAGAAGGAAATATGACAGCCACTCCTGAGGTGTTAAAAAGCAGGAAAGGAGCCTGCCACAGGGATTTAGCATTCCTCTGCTGAACTTGGAGGGGATTCCTAACTCCAAACCATTTTTGACAGAGCACTGGTGTGGGTAAGGCTGCTGAGGGCTTGGGGCATATCCTGCAAGATTATATCCACCCAATCCTCTCTCCCCTGCCAGTGGAACAATGGCCAGAGAAAGGCACCCTTTGGCTCGCTTCCCAAATTAGTCACAGCAGTTAAGCACAGCCCAGCAGCTTTCAGCCCAGCCCAGAGTGTGAGCTTCATGTGTCACTGTGCACAAGAGGGTGGAATTCGGGCTATTCAAGCCACTTCCCAGCTTGGATCAGATGAAATGAAAAGAGAAATCAGCTCATTTTGTGACACTTAACTGTCTAAACCCCAGTGAAATACAATTGGAGACGTACAGAAATGCATATTTTTGATAGAGGTAAAGGCTCATGTAGTATTAACCCTTAGAGTTGTTACAATCTCAGGAATTCAAGCAGTTTGGGTCTTATCCATCTGCCAAGAGTATTCAGGGACAATCCCATCAGAGTGACATCTGGTGAGTTTTCTGATTCAAAGGGAAATCCATGAAAAAGGAATAAAAGTATAATGACCACACTTATTTAATTGCCTCTAGTGGGCCCTGCTTTCAGAGACTCTCTGTGCAGGCAGGGCCACTCATCCATGTTCCAGGAAACTGGGGGGATACATTTGGCTGGAGGCAGAGCTTTCTGGGCAGGTTCATTAACATGGAGGCAGAGCAGGCACTCACACACAGGGCTGGGAGCACCCCAGGAGTGCAGCACTGGAATTCATGTTTTTCTGGAAGCACTAAAGCTCTTGGCTGGTGATTCAAAGCCTGGAACATTTGGAGGCTTGCACATCATATATATAAACAACTCAGAACAGAAAACACTGTGTACAACTCAGATGTAAAAGCAGCACTCTGGTGTCCAGAATCCACAGCAAGCTTGGAAGCACAGAGTGTGTTCTGAAATCATTTCCATCTCATAATACAGATGAGTCACATAGGCAGTGATTATTCCAAGAATTACCATGTTTGCTGGGATTAATCCTGTGAGTTGCTCAGTACCTCAAGGCTCTCTGACTACAAGTCACTAAAGTCATGGCAGGGAATCCTAAAATCAATTTCCATCTTCTCTTGCCCTGCTAATTGGGCCCCATGGAAATCTGCCAGTGCAATTTGCATGTGGAAACACATGAAGACACAGACACTCTTTTCCCCCAGGTGGTTTTCATGTGAAAGTCATGCCATGCCACACAAGGAAGGTAAATCTTCCTACACTGGTTTATATACACACCCCCATCCCACACGTGCCTAAATATATCTTAAAATGTACATGTAAAATACACATACTTAAAATATTTTGCTGATCTCAATGACACATATTGCAGAATCAATTCTGCACAGAAAGAGATGAAACAAATAAGCTTAGTGATTTTTTTGTTTAAACTAGAGGCAGCATTTTTGTGTGTTATTTTTAAACCAGGCTCCTGGTCTCCAGGAGCAATGCAGCCTTTCTGCAGTCTGGCTCACTGAAAATCAATAGAACTTAAATGCCACAAGTCACCTGTGAAAATAAGACATGCTCCTTGTCATTTGAAGAGGTAATTAGGTCTTATAATGCACAGTTACCAGTTCACAAGTAGAAATGCTTTCATGTCAACTGCCTGGACAACCTCACTGAGCATTTCATGTGCTTCCCCCTGCAATTTGAATTTATATCCAGTTATTATTGGACACAGTGGGACCTTCTTGTGCTTCTTAGGAAAGTTTGTAGGATTAAAACAAGAAGTAAAATACTCACAGAGCCAAAATTAAAAATTGCATCATCTCTGACTATCTTCTTTCCACATCTTAAATGCTCTGGATCAGGGATATTCCTAAGAGAGAGGGAAAACAGTAATTTTAAAGTTCTTGGCCGTGCTGCTTTTGGGCAGCTCTTCAATAAAAATAACGACGTGTGCAACTGTGCCTTGTACCAAACTCCCCTCTCAGCTTTCCTGGGAACCAAAGTGGTCTGTGCCAGGAGCTGGGAGAAGGAAATCTGGCCCTTCAGCTGCCACTTTCCTGGAGGCAAGGCAGGATTTTGAGCTGTCAGACTCAGGCAGCAAATGCCAAAGTAACAGTTGTTTTGGTGTACCCGAGTTACAGCAGACATTGGTTCAGTGACTGAAAACACAAACAGTGAGTGGCACACGTGTGAGCTGGGAACTTTGGGGGGTTGCAAAACAAGAAAGCAGAGCATAAAAACAGCAGCAGTCGCTGTCAGGAGTGGGAATGCAGGAATTCAAACAAAGAGTACAAGAGGAAAACCTAAGGAATGAAGTGGCTTCTTTCACAGAGAGCTTGTGAAGTGGCTGCATGTATTTGTGGTTTAATAAGACATGGGATTTCATGACAAGACAGTACTTTCCATGTTTGTTTTTACACTTGATCCACTTCATCTGCCTCCAAATGTCTCTGCAGCATTCCCTGTTATTCTCCCATCCAAGCTTAAAAATCATATTTGAACATTATTATGTTGTAACAACAGTGCTATAAAATACAAGCAAAGATCACTTTTCAAGGTAACTACTAATGAATGTTCAGTTCAAGAAAAAATTGCTAAGCAGGTGAGGGTTTTCTTTTTTTCCCCATGAGATTTGATCTGGATTTTTAGTTTAGAAACTCTCCAGGTGCATCAGCAGCCACTGATGATGAGATCTTCAGCAAAGTCATCCATTGTGTTCAGGAACTCCCCACAGAATGTACAGGCTGCATTTGAAGGCCACCACTCGATCCAGGTGCTGGAGTCCAGAGGGTACTGGAATCTGAGAAGACAACACAAAATGACCATTTGCTGCTGGGATTTGGGAAGGAAAACGTCAAACAGATAGAAAAATCCAATATGAAATTGTGCACACACATCTGACAACACATCGTGTAACTGTTGGTTGTAGTAATGCTTTAAAAATTAAATGATTTCTGTATTACACAAGAATTATTACACACAACCACTTCACACTCTAAGATTAAATCTCTGCATATTCTGGGGGCAAAAGACTTACTTGAAACTGTACCCAATGCTTATCTTCAAGGCTTCTTTTCCCATGATCAGATACTGCTCTCCTGGGCTCAGTTCAACATCTGCACAGGTCTTCTTTTTAATAAAGGTTATTTCACTATTTTTTTGAGCAAAGGCCTGCCCTGAAGTAGAATGACAAGAATTGGACAATTTCACAACGAGAATTTCCAGCAACTCAGATAGAAAACACTGCAGTGTCCTACAGTCCACCCAAGGGATCTCTTTGCCACCAGTTCTGTAACAGCAAAATTTGATGATATAAACCATGTTTCTTTTAAAAGATGTTTTCCAGTTAAATCTGAATGGCAAATAAACCTTGTGCACATTAAGTATTTGTATATTATAGTCATTTTAACGACACATTGGATGCTTAAACTCTGAGGAAACACAAGTGAGTATCAGCTTCAGTTTTGCAGCACCTCCAAAGCATCTGCCTTTGCCCCAGGTAAGAGTGAGTGCCCAGAACCATTCCACCCTTCCCCCAGCAGCAGGAATGGAGCAGGACTCTCACCTCTCTTGTAGAGATCCAGCAGAGTTGCAGAATACTTCACAAAAGAGCCTTCCTCACTGCGAGACAAGATGTCCACCTTGTAAACTGCAGAACAACACAGAGCAAACCCTTTGTTATTCCTTGTTCCTGAATCTCTCACAGCTGCTCAGGACAACACAATATCCCCTTACAACTCTGATTTCTGGGAATACCATGGCTGTAGGGCCAGGAAACACTGACAGGTTCTACCCATGTCTAATGTGATACCCCACAACTTCCTCTGGCCCCAAAGCCACACAGATGGTGCTAAGCAAGAGAAAACACAGTGTTTATAAGCAGAGCTCAGTGTTCATTAGCAGGGCTCGGTGTTTATCAGCAGAACTCATCAAATCAGGCTCCTTGGGGCCCTGAATTTTGGGTGATGTGACTTTCATTCAGCAGAGTGTGGGCAGCACTTGCCCTTCTCTGCTCCAGTGTGTCCCCTTCCTTCACCCTTTGCCACTGTGGACCCTGCTGAGCTTTTAAGCACTCAGGATGTAAGTGGAACAGTGTGTTCTGCAGCAGCAGTGAACAAGCAGCCACCTCAGAGCACACGGAGTAGGTGGTGGCAAACATTACCATAGGCAATGTCCCTGTGGCAGGCAGCCTCTCTCCTGGCCTCAGCAGTTATTGACTGATCGAGTCTCTTCTGGACTTTACCACACTCAGCTAATGGAGAAGGAGAAAAGTCAGTGTTAAGAGAATGTCAGCACATGGCCTCAAATAAAACCTCATGGATCTCCACCTGCTTGGGGTAATTACCCTGAGAAACACCTTAATTATGGGATTGCATGCTGGAACAATGAATATTTAAAATTCAAAATAACACCCAGTCAGAATTCCATGATCACACAGCACACTAGGGTTTTTTAAAATTTTTTTTAGATGTGAAATTTGGAGAGGAAACACCTGTGTTCTCAGGAGGACTTTTTCCTTTTCAGTGTGGTTTTTGTCCAAAGCACTACCCTGCATTCTCCCACCAACTGAAATAAAAAACAGCTTAAAAGAAGTTTACCTTCCATGCATTTGCATTCATCTCCTTCACACAACCTCACAAGCTTTTCATTTCCATAGGGGTTATAAAATATAGTGCATCTTTTTTCTAGAAGAAACAATAAATACATACAGAAAACCAAAGTCCAAGAAGCCAACGCTGAAACTTCGAGTCAAAAGTTAACCAAGCTTAGAACCAGCACGGATTAAAAAGCTGCTCGAGAAGGACAAATGGAGCCTCTCAGGAGGAACACAGAATGGGAAGGCAGGCAGGGCTGGGAGGCCACGGGACACATACCTGGGGCATGATACTCATACACAGTGAACGTGGCAGGGTTGAGCATTCCAACCCGGAAAAGCTCACTCACTCGGAACCCAACACACAGAAACCTGTCAGCTGGCACCTGTTTGACAGACACAGCAATGAAGCAGCCCTAAAGGCAACAGAGCTCTTGCCAAGAGTGATGGGAAGGGGGACATACAGAGTCCATCTGCAGGATAACGTGCCCATCTTTTAGCTCATAATCTGCTATCAGCTGGTCAACTCCACTGGCAAGCTGCAGGGGACACAAAGACATGAAGAACAGTAAATATCAGAGCTCTGTCAGAGAGTCAGTAGGAGGGAAAAGTTCTCTAATACTTGCAGTGGATAAATCCTCTGGATTTGCCTCCAATCCACTGACCAGCCCTATGTCCATCACGGCGTGAGCAGACCCTGATTGGGGCTCCCTTGCACTGGGCCTGTACCTAAAACAGATTAAATGCAGTATCAGTTAGCCATGACTAAAATGAAAAACATTTGAATGTGATCCCCGGGAAAATTCTGCCAACAGGCAGCCCACAGTAAACTCATAATGAAGCAAAATAGCCCAGATGAATCATTTCAGATTCATGCCATGGAGAAGCTTCACTTAATCCTTATGGCCCAGCAGAGCCCACATATAAACTGAGGAGACCCCAGAGACCACAACCTTTGGCCATAATTCTGTTCACTCACACATACAAAAAAGGGAAGAAACAGGAAGAAAAGAGCAGAAGAGCAGGTGCAATTAGTGACAAGCCCACCCATGAGCTGCACTTACTTTGCACAGGCCTCCAGGCGCCCCAGGGGCTCCCCTGCTCTTCTGGTGTGACCTGCTCGTGCCAAGCAGAGCCAAACAAGTCATTTCAGAACCCTCAGAAGCAGCAACCCAACATTTGCACAGAGCAGTTTCATAACTGGGAGATAATTCTTTGAATTGTTTTATGGCTCATTGTCTAGGCATGAAAAAGTAACATTTACTTCTTCTGCAATTCAGGTGAAATCACACCTTTAATGTCTAATGTAGTTTACTGTGCATTTATTTTATTAAAAGTGCTTCATGGCAAAGGCTCAGAATGTGGATCTATACCCTGGTTTAACTGGACTAGGATGCTCAGTATCTTGTAGAACTCATTCTCGTGCCCTCCCCACCTCCATTATATTTCTTTCTTCTCTTATCCCAAACTGCCAAAACGCTCCACAAATGACTAAAAATGCACTTCACAGACATACCTTAAATATTAATTCTATTCACAAAAAGTTTCAAACAGGGCTAAAAAGGCTTTTAGCGATTCCCTTTCCAGTTTCTCATTCAGAAAGTGGCAGAATTTATTTTGTTCTTAACAAGAAACACTGTTTAAAAAGCAAGGATTTCATCCCTCCCTTGCAGCGACCTGAGCAGGGACATTTAAAATGGTATTAACCCTTTACCATCATCTCTCTTGGGGACAATCTTCAGATCAAAGTTACAGGACTCCTCAGAAGTACCAATTGTGTTAAACACTGTCCTCACCTGCACATGAGACAAAACAGCAGCAGCATTAAACAATCCTCAAAGCAGCCATGAAACACTGAAAACTCGTACTGGGGAGAGCACAGGCAAATCTGGTTTACTGCTATTGTAAAAACTCCAGCAAAGCAGAGTAAATAAATTATCAGCACAGAAAGACATGGGGAATTCTTGAGCAAAGCCACACCATCCTTGCTGGTCACGTTTAGAGACTAAATATACTGTGTAAATAATTCCTGGTAGTTTGTGACTGTAAATACCAATACACAGGAACATCTACATCTCAGGTTTGTCTAAATTTGGTGCTAGAGGAGGCTATGAAAGATTAGAAAATATTTCATGGCTTAATATTCAGGCACACAGAAAGCATTCCTTCAAATATTGCAAGGAAACAGAGTTTCAGTGACATCCTTAATGAGCTAAGAGCAAACACCAAAATAACAGAGAATTATTGCTCAAAATTCATCACTAATTTGGGTCCTCCCTGTTTGGCTGACTAAGCAAAGACAGTAAAATTGATAAGCATGAAAATCAAGTTGATGATCTATTTAAAGTGGACTTGATGGTCTTAGAGGTTTTTTCCAAATTTAAAGATGCATGGAAAATTTATGGAACAGAAAACCTTCAATGGGAAGGAAGAAACTCCCCACCTTCTCTCCCAGTAGCCATAAGTCATACAGTGGCTTGTTCTTAACCTCAGATAGAGCCACAATAACATCCATCACTGCAGCCTGAAGGTCAGGGTGGCGAGTGGAATAGTTTGTGGGAAATTTCAGTTTATTTTCATGAACAAACCAGAAATCCCACTTCAACAAACCGAGTGCTTGCTTACATTGACTGTAGCTATGCCAGTGCTGCTGCCAGTGCTCACATAGATGTCATCTTGCAAAGGGGCCTAAAGGATTGAGGACAAACAAGGAGTTATAAAGGAATAATAAAGATTAGCAACAATCAGCAACAATCCAGGTCAGATGATCTGCTTGTCTTGTTTACACTCCAAATACATATTAAGATCTAATGCTACGAACAGATTTTGCAAAAAATGCTTCATATGAGCAAGCAGAGATATTAAAGTGAATATTCAAATGCATTAAATGTAACAAATAAGCAAAGTCTTGACAAATTTGCTAAACCAAACTACTTTATTAAAAGAAAAAGCTACTTCAGTAGCAAAGTTCAAATAATCATTTAACAAATTGCTAAGTATTCTGTTTTCACTTGAAAAGCAGAATTATTTACTCACTGTCAGAGCTCTTCCCACAAAATTGTCTTCTGTCAGTTTAAACACGTTCAGGGGTCCGTTGTTTTTGTAGGACACTTTCACATCCATGTCCAAATGGAGCCGTTTGACAAGAAGGGAATACTCAGTCAAGGCCTCAAGGGCATTAATTGTGTCCTGCCAGAAATCAATCATACAGAATTAACTCCTATTAAAATCTATCTATAAATTTCCTGCTTGCAGTAACTCCATGCAAAGAAGTCGTATTTTCCCAGAGACAAAGAACATCTCAGCCATGGAGTCACTTGATGTGAATCCCATACACAGGACACTGAAGTTGTCAGTGTGGTCCTTTAGTTATATTATCCTTTGAAAATGTTTATATGATAGTTTAGGTTGGAAAGGATGTTGAAGCTTATCATGTTCCAGGTGGGACATCTTCCACTAGACCAGGTTTCTCAGAGCTCCATCCCACCTGGCCTTGGACACTTCCAGGGATGGGGCAAAATGTCTCAGGTTTTGACACTTGAAGAATAAGGAACAAAATATTTAAAAGCCCACCTGAGTTGAATAAAATCCTCCACCATATCTTTGTTGCTCAGAGAGCCATTTGATGATGGGCTTGGCATAGTTTTCATCCCCTCTGAGCAGAGTAGTGAGCAAAGCATATGCTGTAGTTTCGACCATCTGTGCAGTGACAGAGCTGGGAGTGTGTTGGTCTCCTGCTTTGGAAGTGTCTTTCCAGAAACGGTAAATAGGAGGGTCACCTGCACAAGGATGAAAGGAAGGGTCCAGACTGAAACACAGCAGCAGCTCTGCAGGCTACACAAGCTGCAAGTGACTGAAAATGCACCTCACAGAAGTACACTGAAAATTAACTGCATGCACAAAAAGGCAGCAGCTCCAAACAGGGCTAGAAAGGCTTTCAGCAGAAAAGCTTTCCAGTGGAAGAATTTGTTTTATTCTTAGTAAGAAACACTGCTAAGGAAAGTGTACAAAACACAAAAGTGTTTAGAATACAAGTGTTCAAAAGACAAGTGTTTAGAATACAAGTGTTTGGAACACAAGTGTTGAAAAGACAAGGTATTTCCCCCTCAGGGCAAGGAGGAACTCACTCTGCACCTTCCAGGAGATGAGGACACACTTCTCTTGCACTAGAAGGTCTGCTGTTTAGACTAGAAAGTGATGACAAGCAGACCTTCGATGGGATTTGCTGGTCATGAACAGCAACAGGGTGGCCAAACAGAGCAGACACCACTGAAATTCACTCTCCAAGCAGTGCCATCACATCAGAGAGTTTAAAACTACTAAAAGCCCAGGCTGTCTGGGAGCCAAGGGCAGTGCAGAGTGAGGGGACTGAGCAGTACCTATGACAAAAGCTTCCTTCTGGAGGTCAGAGAAGGCTGCCCGTGCTGAGCGATGGTCGGGGTCCACGAGGGCCAGGGCATAGGAGGTGATGGCCCTGGTGAAGGGGCTCTGGGCAGACTGCAGACTCCTCATCAGGTAACTTCCTGCTTTGTTTTTAGCATCGTGGATTTTCTGTAAAGGTGAACAGGCTCACAGCTATCAGAGGGAAAGAAACACGTGCCCTCTATCAAGGAAATAAAGATATATAATGCCTTCCGTATCTTATTATAAACTGACCCAGAAGACAAGCAAAGCAAATAAAACTCTGAAACTAAACAAAGCCTTTTGGTTTCTTTGAACAAATGTTAAAGAAAATGAAAGATATTAGAACCCCAGAATGTCCCCACTGGCAGAAATAAAAGTAATATTTACCTGAGTAGGGCATATTTTAATTGACTTGACAATTCCAATAACAGAAAATGCTGTGAGATACAGAGATTTTTCTTTAGCTTCTCTAGGTAATGTACCCTACAAAAAACAAATAATAAAAATAATTGAATAGAAATTAAAGTTGATTTAAATGAATAGAACTTTTCATGGTTTAGGTGAGGAAACAAACAGAAACTGCAGTAAGAAACATCAGTTTGGTTTAACCTGAAAATACTTCGACTCTTTGAAGGTAACAGCTTATTTGTCAAAAAGGAGACCAAAAGATATAAAATTATTGACAAGCCAGGACTATTCTATTGTAAATTTACCCTCCATTATTTTTTCTAAATATTAAGAAGTGGCAAGCAGCTACTTCAAGTGAGAAGGCAGAAAGGTTTGCAAGATTCTGTTGTTTTGGAACTGAATTTGCAAATCTAGCAGAATTATCTTGACTGGGTGTTTGGGTGAAGTGCAGCCCAAAATATCTTGCATTACTACAGCACTTGATCTCCTGGTGACTTCAGCTTTGACTGCCCAAGCACAGAAAACCTTTGGGTTTCATACCTGGAGCTTCACCGGCTGGTAGTTTGAAAATTCACTGAAGGACCCATCTGGCATTTGACAGTCATCAATCAGCCACAGCAAGGAATCACAAATGGAAATCTGATCCAGATTGATGTACTGATACACTTGCCCAAGAATTCTTAAAGCAAATGCTGTCAACCTGCCAAGGAAACCAAAGAGCCCATGTCTGTTTAGATTAGCAGATACTCCCACACTGCTGGGGGGCAGACACCAATCTGCACTGCTTGGGACTGGGGGATCCCACACACTCCCACACCTCAGAGAAATAACGAGGACTTATCTTACATTTAACTCAACGAATGGGCAGTAATTCCTGAGACAATTTTAAACCAGGATCAATGCCCATGTTTCAGGGGATGAACCCAGCACATCCCAGACCCATCTTGGCTGTCATGGTGTGAGATGTGCACATGAATGAAAGATTTGGCAAGTGAAAGGAAGGAAACAGAAGACCTTATTTAAAGTCGTAACCTCTGCGTAAATGTGGCATCACACTCAGCTCTCATGCTTATTAAAAGTATGAGAGCAAAGGAGTGAAATACGCCTTTTTGATGAATTTCAACCAAACCCCCCCCTTCTAACTCACCACGTGCTGGCTTGCCCATTCTTCCACATGCTGTAAGAGCAGTCAGCATTCCGGAACGACAAGATGCTCACAATTCCTGAGGGGCACATCAGGCACAGAGTAAGCTGTGAGAACTGCATCTGCTCCCTCAGATGTACTACCTTTCTCCCTCACTTATGCCACTCTGAAGCAAGAGAAGCAGGGTTTTCTACCTTCTTTCATCTTCCTCCTCATCTGAGTCCTTGCAGTGATGGTCTCAGGGCCCAGCAAGTGCCAGTTGTCGGACTCCTCCAGGTAGCGGAACACGTAAAACACGGGGGCGATGCTCATGAACTCTGCCTCTGCACTGCCCCTGGGCAGGCCAGCCAGCACCCTGAGCCCACTGGGGCTCAGCACTGTGGCCATCACCTCACCCATCAGGTGTCCTGGGGGGAAAACATCCACAATCTACTGAAATGAGATCAGGAGAGAGGATCCAAGGGCAGTCATAGAGCACTCGAAAGCAAAGGCTCTTCATGAAATACTTAAATTCCTACACAAAGCCTTTTCTCACAAGAGAAAGAACCCAGGAGTAAATTAGAGAAATTTAATACAAAACAGGAGAAATACATGCAGAAAGTACACATGCAGTACACTGAAAGTTTCACTTTACCTTTTACACTGACACTCCTGTCAATCTGTGTTTTAGGGACCAGATTCAGTGGGACTTTGTATCGAAATTCCTGTTTTCTCTTGATTGACCCTGCAATTGAAAATGTGTACATGTGTGTCGTGCTGCAGAATCCAAACCAACAGAGGCAACAGCCAGATTTAAAAGTCACAACCACCTGATAAGCTGCAACAAAAATAACCTGGAGAACTTGAAAACCAGAAATATTCCCAATTGCACAGGCAAACTACACGAGTCTGTGAAAAAGAGCAGGTACAAACTCTTTGTCTTCCTTTTGCCTCTTTTGTTACAAAATAAAATTTGATCTAGACTTAGACTGTGGTTTCTCTGGTTAAATGAGAACATGTTCTATTTTCATTAATAAAGCACCTGCTGATTGGTTTTCAGGCACACTGAGAAAAACTTAGTATTACATCACACTAAAAGAGACAAATAAAGGTTCCCTTAAGAAATTAATTCAAGTAAATTTTAAAGACTTGCTATTTTGAGATGGATTTGAAGTCAATGAAAAGATAGGATATCCTTGGGATAGGGCATATGTACAATATCCCAGGAAGGAGAAATTCCTATTTTTTCACATTATGGAAAACTTGATCCTCACAAATCGAGAATAGGAGAAAATAATACAAAGACACAAGATAATTCTCTCACCATAAACACCCTGTGGGTCCAAAGTGAAACCTGCATGAAGTTCTTTCTTGAGGCCTTCTGGCTGAAATCATTAAGAGGGAAGAAGGAACAACAGCTCAAACCCACAGTATTTTTGCCTTCTACACCTTTTCCTGTAGCTGAGTTTTACTTCACTGTTCTACAGCTGCTCCACATAAATTTAAATCAGAGTTCTATCTCCCAAGATGCTTGAGAAACTTTAACAAAGAATTTAAATAAAAGCTTAGGAAAGTAAAAAGTTACCAAACAAAGCATCCTTAAGCAGCTGAAAATGCAAAGCAAGCCACTTAGAATAAAGTACTTTCCTTGCTCACAAAGTTACAGTATTATCTATTCATACATGTAATCTGACAATTCTTAAAATCAGGGTTTAAAAATCTGTATGTTCCAATAGTCAGACAGGCACTTTTCCACTGCACACCCCTCAGGGGATTCAGGGACATCACGGGACATTTCTGGATGCTGATGGTACGAAACCAGAGCAATAGTGACACAGCGCTTTAGTTCCTGCCCTTGCCAGGCCTGAACCAGCGCGGAGTCCCAACCCCCCCGACACTCCCAAACCCTCACCACGACACGCAGGGTTTTCACCACCGTCTCCCCGCTCCTGGGCCCCAGCAGGGTGAAGTTGACGGTGTGCAGCCCCAGTTCCAGGGGCAGTATCGGGAATGCCAGGGGGGCAGCGGAGCCGCCCGGCAGGCTCCTCAGTTTGCAGCTCCCCATCCTCGCTCCGGCCGCGCCCCCGAAGGTGCAGATCCCGCTTCCAGCCGCTATTGTAACACAGAACTGCAACAGGGGAAGGGTTTAATGTGTCTCCTCCACCACAGGTACCACACCAGGGAAGTATCAGAGCCACTGAGATACTATTAATTACTATAATACTATTTTCCCTTTGCAATACACATAACACCAGCTTAAGGACTGGAGAAATCTGATCCAAAGATCTCTTTGTACTGGCAGGGGAAAATCTTTTTGAGTTTATTATGTTAATCTTTCCCCGGAACTCATTAACACTCATTACCTTAATTGTAGAGGCTTTGTGGTTATAAACTGATCCTTTTAACTCAATTTGTTCTCCTCGTACCACGGAATAAGGAACATAAATGCTCAGGAAAATGTCTTTCACAACGTGGATTTCCAAAGGTGCAGCAACACATATACCTAAGGAAATTAAAAATATAAAGCAGTGTCTTATCCACCCTCACTGAGAGGTTCTGCAAAGCTCCCTAATTCTTTAGCTCCAAACTAATTGGGTTGCAGTTCTTACCTTTCTCAGAGATGCCAACCCCTTGAACTTCCCAGGTGGTCAGTGAGTCAGGCAGGGTGACAGACAGAGTCTTTGACCTGTGTTAAAAGTGTTAGTCCATTTACCCACTACCAGCAGCTCACCTACACCACAACAGGAGCAGCTCCAGTATCTGAGAGACACTCAAGTGAGCTGTGAGAGCACAGTTAGAGAACAGCAGTTCTGGAATTTTGAGTGAATAAACCTGGTTTTAGCTGATTTCACAGAAGCTGGTACTTAGCAAGGTCAAATGTGAAAGGAAAAGTGACTCCAGTCTGGCACTACACAGCATATCCTGCATGATGGAAACATGGCAGGAATGCTTTGTTTGGGTAAGACTACATTTCAGCACACTTAGGTTACCCAGCTTAGCTCAGTTGGAGCATTTCCTTCCTATAAAGCTGATTTGAGAAAAGCAGTACCTTGAGGAAACTTGATGGACTTCCCATAACCAGCTTTCAGGGAAGTAGCTACGAACTTGTGCCTCATCCAGCTCCAAGAATGTCTCAAAATCTGAAGAACATAAATAAAGCAAGTCAGAAACCCCAACAAAATCACCTGCCAATGGCCTTCCACCAAAGGCTTCAAAATTATCTTTATGTGACACTGTATTTTGCTCACTTGCCTCAGGTTAGTCCTGACACAAGTATAAAGGTATCTGAATACTCTCAGTGAAAAATCTTTGTTAATCCCACCTCATCCATTCAGACAAGTGAATACCTGTCCCATATCCTGTCCAAGATCCTGACACATTCATTTGTTAACATGCAATTGGAGGGAGAGACTGGGAGACAAGGACATTTCACACTCCTGCTGATCTTTCCTGAGGTTGGCTGGTTTGGGGCTGGGCAGAGGAATTCAAATGTAGCACTCAAGTTTACTCTTCTACTCTCTTACTGCAGTTCTGCTTGTTCTAAGTGTGGGTGAACAGGACACAGAACTGAACAGAGAATAAGGACCTGCTCTCCTACCCCTCTTTAGGGATACACAACCAAGGTCTTTGCAGGCTGGTAACCTTTCTGGAATCACCCTGACAGGTAGCAGGGAGGGATTAGCAGATTATCAAAGGTCCCAGCCCCTGCATTTACCCCAGTTCTGCTGGAACAGGGGGCTCCAAGCTCTCATACTCACGCATCCTGGCCAAGATCAGAAGCTTGTTAGGCTCTTCCTGCCTCAGCCTGTTGGCAAATTCACAGCAATCCCTGAAGGCAGAAATGCACCTCTGATCCCTGCGGATCCTCTGGGCTCTGTCACTGCAGGTCTCAGACACTGGGTAAGCCTTGACTCCTGCCATGCAGCACTTCCGAACTTCTGGGTGTTTGTATTTGGATACTGACATGAAAATAAAAGAATTTGCTTCCTTGAGATGAAGTTTCTATTTCCAAAAGCACCTGGACTTGTTTGCAGAATTTCAGTGAAGGTACAAGTTTTGAGGGTGAACAGAAAGTCGTTGTTTTTCAAAAGGTAGTGACACACACTTAATAATTACTCTTCTGAATTGAACATATAAGTTAGATAACAAGAGTAGTACTACATTTTAAGGGTTATCTTTCAAAGGGTTTTCTGACAGGCTTGGCAGGGGGTCACTGGGAAAGACTGTCATGGGGTAGAGCTGTGAGTTTTCACATATAGCTCTTCAGAAAAAGAAGAGATTATAGAAATCAGACTGGTTTGGGTTGGAAGGGACCTTAAAGCTCATCTCATTCCACCCCCTGCCATGGGCAGGGACACCTCCCACGATCCCAGGTTGCTCAAATCCTAAAGAAATGCTGTACTTTCAATGTGAACTTAAATCTCGCTGACTTCAAATTCAGTATCTGCCTAAAAGGCTTTATAAATGGGGTTCTCTCTAAAGTTATCTTCCATATTTGCCAGTCTCTCCCTCTTCAATACATTAGAGGTATTAAACACTCAGGTTCTTGATATCTAATGGATGTGATTTTTTTTGCATAACTATACACTTTTAAAGTACTTTAACACCTTCTTTGTTTATCCTCTCCTTGAAGTCAGACCGTTTGGTTCTTAGCACTTCATTGCAAGGTTCACCTGTCAGAAAAATAAATAAGTTAGTACAAAAGACATTAAGTTCTTTTGTAATAGCAGATTCATCTTAAAAATAATTCCAGAAATCCCCATTCCAAATCTGGGAGACTTTTTCTGTTTACTGTATTAACTGTCATTTCAATTACAGTAACTGATCCACAAGTCGTAATATTTTCCCCCCTTGAAAATCACAAGTATACTCGTTCCCTCCTAATTTGAGTTCAAAAATAATAGCTGAGAATGACAATGGAGCATTTCAGAAAACAAGATGCACAGTTCCAGGCCTGACCCAAAGGACTGCACCTGCTGCACTGGAATCATCAGCATTGGTGTTGGTCAGAAAGGTGAGCCCAGCCATGCGAAACACGTCGATGTTGTTCCTTCCTCCTCCAGCCCCACAGCCCAGGTCACTCTTCTCCAAATGGAGCATTATCTGAGCACAAACACCACGAGCAGATTAAGGGGTGCACTACAGACTAAAGGGTGCACTACAGACTAAAGGGTGCACTACAGCAGGTGGTGAATGAGAAGACTTCAGGCTGGGAGATGCAGCACTTGGCAATATTTGAGCTAATTCCAACACCAGCACTGATGAGACAGTTCAGATCTGACTTTAAAAGCACAGTTTACTTTTACTGGAAACCAAAAGATTATAAATTAATTATTTTTAATTTTTTTGACTGTAGATTTTAACCAACAACAACTATTCTGGCTTGAAATGGTCTTCTGCCTATTTTCAGGCTGACTGAATGCATGACACATAATACATACTGAATGTGAACATGGAACAAAGAGCAGCTTGATTTTCTTTTATGGCTGCTACTTAACCTTTTCCATTGCTCTCTTCCTTTTTCTTGTGACTCCATATATTGCCTTGTCAACAGATGACAAAGCAACAAAGGAACTGGATTGTGTTCTCATGGTGAGCGATACAACCTCTGCTGGCTTCGGTGTCTCTTTGCTTGACTGCAGCTTAATCTACAAATTGAAAGCAAATATTGGGAATTTCGAAAAGGCCATTGTCAAAAAAATCAATCCATCTGAAGGCAGACACTTTAATAAGTCAAGAAGTGTTTAAGAACTTGTGTAAGCCCAAGATAAAATCTGACCATGAACTGAACGTACGCCCACAAATTTCAGTGTTAAAACTCGTGTATGTCCCAGATAAAATCTGAGTATAAAATGAAAACATGCCCACAAAATTCAGTGCCTGTTTTGCTACTCACATCGAGACTATTGCCACACTTCTGTTCCACATTCAGCCAAACTGAATCAGCCACTAACTCAGCAGTTTCTTCTCCCATAACTATGTAGTAAACAAGCAGACGTGCTGAAGGAACCATTTCTTGGGTTATCTGAAAAGTCAGATGTTCATACTCCAAATCCTTAATTCTCTCCTGAGTTCCAAAGCTTACTATCTTCCCTTTTGATGTGATCTGTAATCAAAGAAATGACAGAGGATAGCAAAGCCATATTTTGTATCTGATATGTTTTTCACATGTAATAATGACTTGCATTTACATGCAATCCAGCACACAGAAAAATGCATTTGGGACCGTTCCTCTGCCTCTTCCCCCTAAAAAGAGGTGCTGTCTCTGCACCTCTTTTCCCTCCTCTACACTTCAACTTCTAAAATATCTCTTGAGATGGCACTTCTTGTTCTTAATCCCAGACAGTGTCAGATAAGAATTTAAAAAAACCCAGAGACTTAATATATAATTTAAAGGTGAGACTGTTAATTTTAAATACATAAAACTGGCAGATTGTGTCTGGAGGGATCAGTTGCTCCTATTTCATCCTGGGGATAGTCCTTGATTGTTGAGGTTTTTCACCTATGACCACATATATTAAATCACAAATCAGTATTTTATGTAGAAGTACCTGCTACTTACCAAATAGCTGTAGTGATGTATTTTATCTATATAGTGACTGTGTGGATAGACATTAATATTTATGACATCCCCTACTTGCAGTATTTTGTGGTTTGAAGCCCAGTCAATGTAGAGATAACTCTGACTCAGGGATGAATAAGCCTTGGCTTCATAGGTTTTACTTGCTTGGTTTTCCTCTGAGAGACGTGGATCTGCAGTTTTCACCTGGAACAGAATAATGTGCCTGGATAGTTTAAGTACAGAATTATTCCTAAGGAAACAAGTAATGACAGTATTAAAAGCATTCTGCAATATATTGTTCAGAGGGATTAACAAAACAAAAGCCAAGTCAAGACTTTAATGTTTTATTTCATTAAAATATCTCCAAATATCAAGTCCAATGTAAGAGGGCAGTGTAGAAGCACACACATAAATAAACAGAGCAGGAAAGATGAATGATGTGTCTCCCTACACAGTGAGGGAAGCACTCTTCGAGATTTGTTTTCACACAACTAATTTAGAGGGCTTGTTTGATTATTATTATTAAATAAATATATCACAGATTAGGATATTTAGTTTCAGAACAATTTAATAAAGACTTCATTATTTCTAATGCACATGCATTTCATAACTGATTATTTGTAACACTCTCCAAGTTTACAAACTCTTGGGCGTAAAACCCTCCTGCTTGTGTTGTACATCCACAAAAATACAATTAAACCCTCAAAGCAATGAATTAATGGAACAATTTAACTCACCTGAAACTCCAGCATTTTGCTGTCTGAAGGGACATTAACAACAAACAAAGCAGTGCCATCAGCTGGGTTTGTTTTTCTCCTCCCAGCCTCGGAGCCCTCTGAGATCAACTGAGTCTCATCCATTTGCTCACTAAAGGACTTTGCAGTGACAGTTATGGGGACGTTTCCAACCAAGTCATCCACTGTGTCTTTCACCTGCACCTGCTCAGCACAATAAATAACAGCTCTGAGATGAATGGGGACATTTTTCAAGAAGCTTGTGCAAGAGGGCATTGAAGAGCTGCACAAGTCAGTGGAAACCAGAAGTGCACAGTAATAAATACAGCAAAAGAGTTAAGGGTTGTCACTGTGGGGTTTGTGTTGTGCACTGACCTTAATGAAGAAGGGAAGCCCAGGCTTCACAAAGAGAGGAGTAGCAACCAAACTCAGCTTGTAAGGAGACACAGCAAATCTGACTCCAGCAAATTCTACTTCCCCACTGAGGCCACCTAACAAAACATGATGCCTTTTTTAACATTCACACCCTGCAGACTCTCCTCCACTTTGCCTTCCAAGGGCAGCTCAAGCTGCCTGTGAAAGTGAAGCCCTTGCATTTAAAGAGTCAACTCCCACCACTGTTGTGAAAACAAATGGCCAAAACCAAAATAATGTAATCCCTCAACATTTTTACAGTGAGGATGGGCTGTTCTTCCTTACACATTCTTGGAAGAACTTGGGGACATTAAAGTGAGTCTGATATTAGGAAACTTATCCCTAGAAATTTCTTTTCTGGTTCTGTTCACATTTACAGATGGGTTAAAAAAAAGAATCCAACTAAAAACCAACTTACCTGTAGACTCCAACACAGATGCCACAATATATAAATATAACCCATCCAATTCTTCCAGACTCTCAAACCCTATGGAACTTGCTGCGTTCTTGCTGTTAAAATTGATCACAGCAACTCCATTTTCAATCTGGAAATGAAATAGAAATCATCACTTTGTGGGCAATAATTTAGAAATTTTATAGAGACACACTATATGCAAATTCAATGTCTATTTGCAGAGGAAAACAAAGGTGCTGTTTTAATGAAGCAGAATTCTTTATTCCCTATAATTATTGACAGTTAATCAACCAATGGCACATATTGCAAAGTTTGATGCAGGCCCAGCAAGAGGCAGGACTAACACAGAGATACCTTCACTAAATGAGGAAGGGGGACAGTGGAGAACAGACTCCCCACAATGAATCAGTATCATTTTGATCTGTTTGTCTCCATTCGATTTCTTTCATTTATTCTGACAGCATTACAGTTATCTCACAGAAATTTTAACCACACAGTTTGGTCAAGAAAAGAATTAAACCAGATTGAAATGACAGATGCTGCCTCTGAGTTTCATTTCAAAGTGAATTTCTCTGCCCCTGATGAAAAGGAAAAGGGGAGCTGTGGATGCAAACTAGGACTTGAGGCCCATTCCCACCAAATTTAATGGAAAAACTTCAGTGGAATTAGATCAGTCCTGAACTTGGCATATAAAATGACACAAGCCAGGCTTGCTGCTTCTTACCCTGGTTACATACAATGCTTGAGGCATCATTCTTTTTTCGCTCTCTTCAATTATTCCAAACCGAAGGAAAACATCAGCACTCGGCAGCTTTTTGTTGTAAAAATAGCTGAGAATAAAACAACAACAGAAGTGCCTTTGAGATTGCTTTAATGGGTGCAACAAAGCGTTTGGTTTTGAAGACGACTAATTTCCTGGGCGAGAGAGAGAAAACAAATGTCTGCAGAGCTTTAAACACTTGTGTGGAAAAATAATCACTCTGGGAGGATTTTAAGAGGGGTCACAGATCTCTCACAGAGCAGGGAGGACTTCGATGAAAGGGCTTCTTGAGGGAGGAGAACTCTGGACACAGGAGAATGATCCTTCAGGTACAAGAAGAAGAGATACAAACGTATTTAGAAGCCCAAGCCCAATTTCCTTACCTTGCTTTCACAACAATCCTGAAGTTCTCAAATTTATCCGAACTAATAAAATTACTTTCTGGCTCGATGCTGATGGAAAAGCTTGGCATGGCTGAAAATGGAGTGGAAAAGAAAGGCACTTAGAGGTGTTTTACACGAGAAGCCACAGGTACCCAGAGATGTTCCTGCAGAGCCATGGAAGAATCACTGTGCTTCACGGGGTCTGAGTTACTGAGAACACTTGAAAATGAAGGTTCACAGTCTGGGCACATCTTACCATATTCCTTAACTTCAAATTCTGCCACAGCTGAGGTTACAAAGTCCTTCTTATACTTGGCTTTAATCTTCCAAATTCCATACCTACGAAATGTCAACAATCAAACAGTTTCTAAGAGGAAAATTAATGTTGAAGACATTATGGACAGCATTTCATGATAATCATTATTTAGAGAGGAAAACTGCACTAAAGTTTTGCACGAGTTCAGATGTCTAGTTTGAGAAAATTCCCTTTGATCTTTCAGTAATTATTTGAAACTCATTTTAAAGCATTGAAAGGAGGCAGAAAATAAGATGAGTCAAACCCTAGTTTTTCAAGCCCCTCTGGCATCCTGGTGCCAACTCAGTAAAGCTCCAGCACCCTCTCAAGACTAAAAGGAGAACTGAAGGGATATTTATTTTTGATGCTGCTGCTCCTGTAAGAATGCTGGTGATTTGTATGGATACAGGTATGAAATAAGAACATTTCCCCTCCCCGAAACCAACACACCTTGGACACTGTTTCTACCTCTCAATTGTTGTTAATCTCCCTTTTTAATTGAGCACAACAAACCCACCACTAACTGTCCTGTAAGGAGAATTCTTGGTCATAAGGTCCTTATTTATACCATGGTTCCACCCTACGTGGAATGTGAGGAATCTCCAAGTTTGAAGTCGTGCCCATCCTGCACAAACACTGTATGACAGTCATTTAAAAAAGGCACTATTATGTTAATAATTCACAAAGAAACATTAAATAAATTACTTAGGATTAGGAGGGATCTTGAAGTCAGGAAAAGAAACTATTCCAGTGAAGTCTTTTTCTTCTAAAATATCCACTTCCACTCCTCCAGGATCCTTTCAATTACAAGAGGAAAGACCCAGCAGTTACAGATTGTTCTCACCAAAAGGAGCACCTTCATCAGTGAGGTCAGTGGCAACCTGGCCATAAGTTATTTTTCCAAGAGTTTTGCCCATTTCACAGCAGGAAAACACAAACATTTGTAGAAACAACTCAGACTGAAATTCTGATACAACATGTTACTCTGATCCCAACAAATAAAAGCTGTGATTACACAATGCTTAAAACAGCTCAAAAATTACTGTAATAACAAGCCAAGTGTTAAAGGCCAAAAAAATACAGTAGATATCAACTATTTTTATATCTTAAATGAAACTAATAGTATGAAACCCTTATATTATAATTCCCTCAAAAATCCTTTCCCCAGATATTTAAGATAATTTTTTTCCTTTTTTTTCCCCCTATTCTGTAACAACTTCAAATCTGGGACTCAAAAACTTCTATCCAACTCTGCAAAGCAATGATTTGCTGTTTAAAAGATGTCTGGCTACCTGCAAAGACATCTAACAGTTTTATTACATATTGATTGCAATACTGATTCACCATCTAAGTACATTTAGTTGCTATTGGAGCTACAGATTATTAATGTTAAACTCAATTCCAACTCACCACAAAAGTCAGGACAGTCTCTCTCCGAGCTGGCTGCAGTTCTTCATTCAGGGAGTAAACCCTGACTTTCACTGCAAGAATTGTGGCAGGAAATCTCAACACCAAACCATAACAGAGATTGAAAAGCCCCCAACCAACCAACCAACCCACCAAGCAAAAAAATTAATGATTTTTTAACGAATTCCCAGAAAAATCTTTCACTCTCGTGCCACAAATTAGTCATTTAGGGTGAGGAGGGCTCAGCCGATATTGGGAGAAATCATTAATTTTTACAGTATGATCAAATAGTTCAAAATACTACCCAGCTGATTAAAAACCGAAACAGCAGCCAATGGTAATTAAACATAACCAAGAGCTTACAGAACATTTCAATCCTAATTCCTTGGCAGAGTCAACAGACTCTGAGAATTAAATCCCAGCCAAGAGAAACAAGCATGAATTACCTGACTGATCAGGAGTATAAATTGGTTTGTCCGCGTGAATGAAAAGAAACCCATTCTCATAGGAAACAGGGATTTTTTTGACTCTTGTAAAATGTGGGGAAACAGCTTCCAAATACAAATACTTGTCTGAATTATCAGTTCTTGGCAAATCTCTTGGTTGAAGCTGGGGGAGATGAAATAAAGATTTTTAAGGAACATTAAAATATTTTCATGTAGTTTTTCCTACGGTATTTTCGTTGAAAAGAGTATTGGAATGGCAAATCTCCTGTGGGTGAGTGTCTTTAAATGAAAGTATCACCATTCAGAAGGATTTATTCTTGCTTACATGTCTGGAGCACGAAGCTGCAGACACTTTGAAGTTTTGCATTTTGTTTATGGCCAGAACTGAACCAGCAAAGTTCAAAGCCCAGTCATGAGGTTACAACAGTACAAGTTATCAAGCTGCTGTTGTGGTTGGTAGTTTGGTTTGATTATCTCTGTTTCTTAAAGTCATGCAACTTGGATAATGTTTCTAAAATAGTTTGATTCTATGTTTAACTTCACTGATTCTATTCTAAGTACTTTTTTCGTTTCAGACATAACAAAAATTTGGATATTAAGCTTCTTTTCCCAGCTTGAACAAACTGAAAACTTACCATAATCTTTCTCAAGACTCACCACTAACTGTGATAGCAAATAGACTGTAAGAAAATAGACTGAATTCCTTACTGTTAAAGTTACAGCATCTTGGAATTTGTTGGCTGGAGTTAAAGAAATGCGGCCAGAAGAATAAACAGTGGATTTATCAGGGAAGCTTTTCAGGGCAACGTTGACTGGGAATTCCTTCTCGTACCCAAAAGCCTGAACCACGACTTTGCCAGCAGCCCCAGCTCGGAAGATCTTTGGTGCTGTAAGGACATACCTGCACATGGAATAGGAAACAACAGAAGGCTAATGGAATTATATTTCTTTGGGATTTCCCCCCCATTTTTAATTCAGTTATTCCAACGAGCTCATCGGGCTGAGTTACACCAAGACAATTAAAAACCTTTTGTAGCGGCTCTGCTTAAATTCTGGCTCTGTTTAGAGCAGGCAACAATCAACTCACATTTCCAACAAATTGTGTGTTTGCTTTACTTACGTTTTCTCTTGGCCAAAGGCTGCTCCAGAAAACAGCAAAACAAGGAAATGCATTGAAATAGTCATTGTGGCTGTGACAACAGCAAAGCCTGGAGTTACTGCCGGAGGGTTAAACCCCACGCTCGATTAATGATTAATCACAGATCATCTCTTACTAAAATGTTACTGCCCCCCTCCCAAGGAACAGCCAAACTCGGGAACTGTTTCATTTAAAAATGTAAATTTCATAACACGTCCACAAGCAAACCTGTGTCAGCCCTGGCTCCCTGACAGCTATGTTAAATAAAGTCACTTTCACAGGGAGGAAAAACCCCCAAGAACAAATAAACAAACACACAAACAAATAAACAAACAAACGAACGGAAAGCAGATGCGGTCTGTCCTTCACAAAAATAATTTTTGTTTAAATCTGCGTCTGAAGGGAAAAAAATGCATTTGGATTATATCAAATGTAATGCAGGGATGTGTTCAGAGCAGAATTCTTTGTTTTGGAATAACTCTTTACACGTGTATTTGAGCCATTTGCACTCCTGATTGCGACAACTTTCCCAGCACTTCCATCACAAATAAAATTAACACACAACACGAAAACATTAGGGCGACGATATACCAACAAAAGGCGGTGTTTTAAGCAGGAATTGCTAAAATAATAGGGAAAAAAAAACCCCCGAGTTTGGTGGCAGACCCTCTGCAGGGTCACCCCCCACAAACAGGTCTGTGCAAAGTCAAACACAGTTGTGCAAGAACTGAGGTTTAAACAAACACTGTTTGTTTAAAACACAACCCTTACGGGAAAGGCGTTTACCGACCCGATTCTGGCCGGTACGGGATTAAATTACAGTAAACCCGACTCGGGTTTCCCACCCGATGCAATAAATAAGGGGGGGAGAGATAAAATCTTATAAAACGTGAGGCGCTTAATGAAGTGAATGGCCAGAATGCCTATTATTGATTATCAGTAAGCTTATGGGGGTGCTATATAAACGATGAGACACAAATAATAAAAAACTATTCTAACAATACTCTGAAATAATGCTTTTAAAATCTAATTGTGCCCCTTCCCCACATTTCCCCCACATACACTTTTATTGTGTTTCAGCCCTGCATTTCACACCTCGTCGTACGAATTCCAAACCTGCGCAGCCCAGGAGCCTTATGAGAGGTTTATTTACGCGCCTCTGTGGTAACACGGAGTTAATTACGGCGTGTTATTTCCAACGTTACAGAATAAAACACATTTAGGGGCGAGCTTGCTGAATGACACGTGGGCTGCGCGGGTAATGAAAAAACAGCTATCAGAGCAGCGGGGCGCATTGTTTACGCAGCGGTCTGGGCGTTAATCGGCACAAAAACCCCTCAAGGTTTTGTTTTTATACCGCAATTTGGGCATTAATCGGCACAAACTCCCCCGAGCGCCGCCTGAGGCGACAAGGAGGGAAATGGCGGAGTGGGCGTGGCCTCGAGGGCGGGAATACAGGGGGCGTGGTTTTGTGAGAGACCACGCCCCCTGTGCGCCCCCCGTCCCGCCCGCGGCCAACACCGGACAAAATGGCGGCGGGGCGGCCCCTCAGGCGGCGCCCTTAAAGGAGCCGCATCCCCGCCGGGCGGTGCGGGGGAGGATCGCGCCGTGAGGGCTCCCGGAGGGCTCGGTGAGGCGGGGAGGATCGCTGAGGGTCGGTGTTGTCCTTCGGGGGCGCCGCGGGGCCCGCCCTGCCCTGCCCTGCCCGCCGGCTCCGCGGCGGCGACACGGCGTTACCATGTCAACGCAGGTAATCAAAGCGGCGGCCTGAGGGCACGGCCCGCGGTGGGAGCGGCCTTGGCGGTAACCGAGCGGGGCTGGGGGCGGACAGGGCCCCCCAGGGCCCCCGGGGAGGGGGGATCCCCCCCAGGGCAGCCCCCCATGCCGTGGGTGTCACTGCAAAGCCGCTGTCCGAACTGGGGACGCGGCGCTAAAATCACCAGAGAGGGGAGAAACGCCCCGAAGTGGCTTTTCGGTATCTCGGCAGCATCTTCCTCCCTCTCCTGTCCCTTTCTCTGTCGCAGTGCTGGTCCTGTTTGAGTCCTGCAAGTAATACAGAAAAGAGTGGCCTTTCCTCGCCCCTCCTTCCCTCACCTTTCCTTTCCAATTCTTGAGGGGAAAAGGTCCATTTCGACGAGTGGATATTTTCAAGGCACACTGTAATCGGCTCAAAGTTCCCCAAAAATCATACTTTTCTGTCCTATTGTCAGAAAACGTGCTCTTTGTTGGCTTTGTGTAGGTGCCTTGGGGGTGGTCACTGCAAGGGTTTTATCCCGCAGAACTTTACATGGATTTTTCTGCTCTTGCCCCTGGGGAAATGTCTCCATCTCTGGGGAAGCGTCTGTGAACATTCCCTGGAATTTCCCACGCAGTCACAGGACGATTTGTTTGCAGAAAGCACAACCCTGGGAACGCCAGTGTTAGACTGATTTTAATCTTCTCTGTTGTGTTGGTTTGGGGCTCTTCTCGCTGCAAGGTGGGTGATTTCCTGCTCCTGGTTAAAAAAAACTGGGATGCAGTCCTGTGTTTCTGCCCTCTGCCTGCTCTGTTATCTGAGCTGAGAGCATCTCCACACCTGCCAGGCTCTGGGGAAAGCACAGCCTGTTGGCACAGTAAGAACATGAGGTACAAAACACAAAGTGTTTCAGCCAGTGCTGCAGCAAGGTGTGGATTTAAAGGTATGACCATTCTGCCCATGAAAACTGGCAGCCCCCGCCCACAGGGGGGTTGGCTTGGATGTGGTTTTGGCACAATGTTCTCCTGTTGTCGTGCAAACCCTTGAAGTTTATCCTTACACACAGAGTGATGTTCCCTTCTGTTCTTCCAGATACTGTCCTGTGATAGTTGGGATTTTTGGCAATGAAGAAGGGCTCTGTAAGGGAAGCACTAAGTAGAAAACCACAGGCAGCAGCTTCTCAGAGGCCAAGCCCAATGTCACCTGTCAGCTCAGGTACCAGATCCCCATCTCCCCCTGGCCAACAGACACCTCCAGCTGCTCCCAAAAGCATGGAGCAGAGGTACCAACAACTGGATATTCCAGCAGAAAGTGTAGGACCTGCTTTTCAGTTTCACAAAGGTATTGTATAATAAATAACTGCTGGTGTCAAAGTACACACCACAAGCATGAAAAGCCAATGTTGTGTGAGTTGTATGATTAAAGATGTATGATCTGTTAGAAAGAAGCCTGAAAAACTTGATTTCATCTTTTTTTTGGGTACTCAAAAATGAAAGCTGTGGGGAATAATGAGACTTTTAGTCTTCCCTGTAAATGCTTATGGTGTGCTGGGTCTTCCCATCCCCTGTTGGGACAGGGTGGTAATTTTCAATATTTTCAGTATTCAGTGTAAAGGAAAAGTTTAATATAAAAATCACCAATTGCTTCACTACTGAAGGCAGTTTCTCTGTTTACTTCCAGGTGAAAATGGTGTTACTCCAGGAGTTAGGTACATTACTGAACCTCTTATAAAGAGTCTGGCTAAACAGCAAAGTTTGGCCTGTATAAGCTCACTGAATCTTTCTTCCCCAAAACATGGGGACAAAAAGTTTAAGGTAAGTTATTGGAAATAACTGGTAATTAAACCAAGTTTAAAGTTAATTTTGATTCATATTTAGCAAAGGTTTATTTTAAGTGGATGTAAACAGCATATTCTAGCTCTCTTAGCCTAGTTCAGCAAACAGCTTCTGTTAAAAAAGAAGGTAATGGACACTTGTGCAGAATAAAAATAATTAATTCATTAAAGTGATGTCTAAAGCACCCTAGTTTGTGTAATTTTTTTAGCTTTTGGATTGTGCTGGTTTGAGGTTTTTGGGGAGGATTTTTTGGGGTGTGTTTTATAATGGCATGTTCCCTTTTGTGTGAGACTGGGCCACTGTAAACTTACAATCCAGCTTTCCTCTTCCAACATTAGAGGAGACTGTACCAAAAGTGGGGTTTTAGAACCCAAGAGTGGAACTGTGATCAATAAAATGCTAGAATACTTGGCACCTGTAGTGACCAGGTGATTGTTAAAAATAGAAATATGCTTTTCTTTTTTTAAAAAAAACCCTGCAATGCTGACAGATTCATCTTCTGTTCTCCAGTACATAGAAAATCTGGAAAAGTGCTCTAAACTAGAGGTACTAAACCTTAGTAACAACCAAATAGAGAAGATGGAGAAGCTGGAGAAGCTGACGAAGCTGCGGGAGCTCAATTTGTCCTGCAACAGAATCAGGTAGGAGGAGGCACTGAGGGGTTTGCTGAGCCCAGGTGCAATAAAGCTGCTATTCCTTTGAGTGAGCTCTCTCCCAAGTGGATTTCCCATCAGTTGTGTCCAAGACTAACAGGCTTTGCTGAGAGCTTTTTCAGAAGCACAGGCTCTTTGGTGTTAGCAGCGTGAACAGCTCTGGGAAGTGCCTCAGTGTGTTGTGGCTGTGGTTAAACTTGTTTTCCTTGGAAACCAAGCCAGAGGAGCAAGCTTCCAGATACCACAATGAAGAGTGTGCAATAACCCAATTAAATGCTTTAAAAATTTAATTAAACTCGTACTGCTTATTTTTACAAGTAATAGAATAAGTTTTCTTTTAGGAGAGGAAGCTGAATGGGCTTGATCAGGCAGACCATAAACTCAGTGAATTGCTTTTTAACTGTTTGGAGAGTCTGGTATCTTGGTTGAGAGGATTAAAACTGTTTCAGGGTAATGATTAATGCCATAGCAAAATTCTTCATTGCTTTTAATTTTTCTGTCAGTGAATTATGATCTTTACTGTTGTGAAACAGACTTTGCAGCTGCCATTTCTGTGGAGGAGGTAAGAATAGGAAGTGGGCAAACCCCCCAGTTTCTACACATGGCACTCACACCACTTCCTGTCTCAACAGGAATTGAAAAGGGCAGAGGAGCTTTTAGCTGCTGCTCTGCTTTCAGGCTTTAGTTATATTCAATAAATACTGTGGTCACAAGATCATATTCTATTGTATTTTGCTATAATACTCATAGTTTACTTAATGCTTAATGTTCACAGTTAAATGTCCAAGTAAACTAAAACCTAACATGTTTTCCTCATTAGTTATTTAGTGTTTTAATGAAAACTCTTCATGCTGACAGTTTACAGCTGATCCTTCCTTTGTATGGAAAAAGCCTCCAAAACAGCTTTATTTTGGTTCATCTTTGTCCTATTATGCTCTCAGGACAAAAAGAACTGATTTTACATATTAGAAAGGAATTATCACACATTAAAATAATATTGAAATGAAGATATGTAAAAGTAAAGGTTTTGCTACAGTGACAGAAGGCTTTGCTGTGATTTTTGGTCTTAATTTAGTACTTGTAAGTAAGCTGGTGTTATTTCATTTGACTTGTGAGTCCATGGCAGTAATAACTATTTTTACTGATCTCTTGATTAGTTATTTCAGGCAGATTTTGCTGTAGCTTATCCATAATGCCTCAGTTTCACTGTAAATTTGCTGTGATTCGTGATGTTTTCCTTCTCATTTTCAGCAAAATTGAAGGTATAGAACATATGCAGAACCTCCAAAAGCTGAACCTGGCAGGGAATGAGATTGAGCACATTCCTGTGTGGGTGGGCAAGAAACTGAGATCCCTTCGCATCCTGAACCTGAAACAGAACAAAGTGTCCTCAGTAAGTGCCTGGAGCCAGAAACAGGCCTTGTTCAGAACCTTCTCCTGAAGGCACCTGGTGCATTTGCACTGATTCACTGGCTCTGAATAACTGCTGGGAGGATGTCTAATCATTTCTCCTCTTCTCTTTGATTTAGCTCCACGATATAGCTAAACTAAAGCCTCTCCAAGACCTGACCTCTCTATTCCTTGCTGATAATCCAGTTGGAAATCTGCCTCACTACTTCTTGCACACCATATTCCACTTGAGAGCACTGGAGAACTTGGATGGGCAGCCAGTGACAAACCATGACAGGCAGGAAGCTCAGGAGAGGTTTAATTTAGGTAATAGTAAGTGAATGACACAAAATTGAAGTTTAGAAGGAGAAGGTTTTCCTATGTGAACGTTTCTGTGATTCTGTTTTGCAGAAGAGATAGAAAAATTAGAAAGAGAGTTGGAAAACACAGCAAAGGAGATGGAAAACCTTAAACTGAACCAGTCCAAGGTGCTAGAGCAGCTTCGCCATCAGGATGAGGTCAACAAATCATTGAGAGAAAAGAGTTTGCAACAGAAGCAAAGCTTTGAAGACTTGCAAAGGGACCTGGGCACCAAAAATGAACTGGTAAGACAGTCACATTTGGACACAGAGTTGTCACTGTGAGAGTTCAAATGGCTGGAGATTTGTGCTTAAAACCAAGACAAATCTTAGGGACTTAAACTCTAATTTAGAGAGTGATTATTGGCCTGTGGTTCTTCAATATTCTTTCTGTGGAAAAAGTAAGTATATTGAACTAGCCATCAGTATCATTTATTGGTGACTTGTTTGTCTCTAGTTGTTTATTTATTCTTGTTTAAAATTTGGTCAGTTGATGAAAGGTTAAGTATCTTCTGGCTGCTAAATTGCTGATGTACTGAAATATCCTGCCTTGATCAGACTTTAAAGTCCTGCTGCAGCAAGGGAAGAAATTAATAGTTTTCCAAACCCAAAGTGTGTATGTGAGTTGTATGTCAGTAATAGCCCCTGACTGTTGTTTTGGGTAATGTCCATTAGTTACTTGTATTTTATTCACATCATCCTAAAATCCTGTGCTTGAGTATCTTTCACTGGTAGCTATAAAATGCAAGGAAACTCCTATTGACTCCAGAGTGCTGGGTTGTGAATGACCTGATAGGAGCTTAATATATGGATTTTACCTTGTTAGACTTGTCCTCTAAAATGTTATCCCTCAGCCTTTTGATAGCTAATCCTCTCTAGCTGTTTACTCTCTGAACACACACACACACAGACCAGCAGTGTTTCTGGGGTGTAGTTTTCAGTATGGTGAGATTTAGCAGCAAATGCTTTGCAGCCTGAACCCACCGTTCCCCTTTGGATGACAAACTCTGCTTGCTTCTCTTCCTGTAGCTGGTGTGTTGGTTTGCCCCAGCCCCCTTCCTGCAGAGCCTTTATTCCTCACTGAAGGTAGCCCCCTGTGCTCCTGGGTGCATGGTTATTTTATTTCTAGTGTGGATTTGCACGTTCACTGAAGTAGCAACATTAGTATAAAGTGTTCCACTGAGACTTTATATTCACTGTGATTTTTGGATACAATTTTCTTGATAATTTTTTTCCCATTTCTCTGAAACGCAGTTAGTTATTGCATGACATTTATCAGGCTTTAAAATCTTTCTTTAAGCTTTTCCTGTTCTATTTGTTTTCCTCCCTTAGTCCTGCTTTCCACTCTCTATTGGAATTGTGCTGCATGTTCTCCCTCAGGTATTCGGTGTGAGAAGTTGATTTAAAAATGAAATCACATGATGGACCTTTAACTTAAAAATAGCACCAAAACCTACATAAGCTAAAATACAATGCATACACTTTATACACTTGACAATTGAGCTATTTTGTTTCTTTTACAGACCATGAGTGTTAATAGTTCTCATGCTCACTTGTAACAGTAAATACATTTGCTATTTGGCCTAGATTTTGCTAAAGGATGACACTCATTTTTTTTTGTTTTTTTCTCCTCGGTTAGGGATAGATTTATTTTTAAACCTTTGATGCACATAAACTTCAAAGGCCTTTCATGTGATCATTTGTGTTCTGTTAATTGTGGGGCTTTTATCTCCTTTTAGTCATCATTGTACCCTCTAATAAAGCTGCACTGTGTGATATTCTTGCTCCGAAATACTCTGTGATGTGAGATGTGAGCTTTGTTTCCAAGTTACTGGCTGTGCCCTGCTCTCTGTAGAACTGGAGTGTGTGTGATGCTGACACTTGGATGAATTCAGCTGACTGTGTTCATGGTTTCTCAGCTGAAGCAGAAGACAGTGGAGCTCACCCGAGCTTGCCAGAAGCAGTACGAGCTGGAGCAGGAGCTGGCCTTTTATAAGATTGATGCAAAATTTGAGCCATTAAATTATTTTCCACCAGAGGTAATAATTTTAAAAGAACGGAGCGTTTTGTTGCTGTTTCTCTTCGTTTTCAACTTGGAAAATAAAAAGCTTGATAGTTTTCTGTAGTTCTAATAGATACTGCTTTATTTTAGTTATGTGAAATATAAAAATGTCATTTTAAAATAATAAGTTATAAGCTTTGAATTGAACAATGAGGGACATTTAATGTGCTGGATATTAGTGTACATACCTATATGTATGTGTTTTAGCTGAGTCCATGAGCAAACATTTCATTCTTATTAGCCAAACAAATGAGAGGCCTTTCTTCTGGCCTCATTTTGGAGGCCCTTTTACCTGGAGAAACTCCATAAGCCAGAATGTCCCTGTGTTAGATGGGATCAGAATTTCTGTCCTTCTGCTCCTAGTAGGGCCTACCCTCTGTCATACTTGCAAACAAAACTGTGGAGATGCCTGAGTGAAGTACCCAAGAAATGCAAAGATCAGTGATCATTAACTGTGATTAAGTTATGCCTGAAAAAAATTTAAGTGCAACAATCTAATAGACTAAGTATAATCCATATTACTATTAAATCTAAAATATTAAGAAAAAGTTCTTCCTGTTAAATATCCACTTGCATTACACATTTGCAGCAAGCTGGGCCTGTTCAGTTTAATTCTGTTGTCAAATAACAACAGTGTTCAAGGCCAGACAGCTCAGTATAGTCTCTTCTCCTCTCATTATTCTAATTCCAAATTGGTTTTCCTTTCTCTGCTGGGTAAGAGAGTTAAATGTTGCTGTGAGTGGCTGCAGCCATACCTCTGGGATAAAGACATGCTGCTCCATTGCATTTCAGGAGGTTGACCTTGACAGGGTGCCAGGTGAGAGCCCCTACATTGGGAAGGCCAGGTACAAAAGGAACATGTTCATAAGGGAAGGCTGTGTGGCTGCCAGGGCCCAGCAGCTGCACCCTGGGGAGCTGCAGGGGCATGGAGAGGACTTCTGCAGGGAAACCCAGCTGGAACTGCAGCTCCAGACTCTGGATGAAGTACTAGAGGGTAAAGAAAAAAAGATTAAATCAGGTAAAATCTCATTTTTTTAAATCAAATAATAAATGTGTGTCAGTGTGGTTTGTTCCACTGATTAAATGCTTGGCACAAATTCAACGTAAGAATAAAACTATGTCAAATGCTATAAGTGCTGTGGTTTCTAAATGCTATACTTGATGCATTTTTTTGTGTCAAAACTACAATTTTTTATTGCTTTTCTTTTAAGATAACTTTGAATGAAAGGATTACATCTTATTGAAAACACAATGCCGGGGGAGTTTCATATTTGATGCATTAATTTAATTGTAAGACTCATGAAAAAAAGCTGAGATATACTTTATAAGAAACCAGAATGTATTAGCTGTGATTATCACTATGTTAAGAACATGCTGATTTTCTGTTAACAGAAGCTGTGTATCAATGTCACACACAATATTATAATCTGTTTTGTGAGACTGGGGGGTCAGTGTTGGGGTTTTTTTTGTCTGCAGCACAGAGAAGATTAGAAGAACTGCAAAGTGCAATTGCAGATGCAGAGCAACAAGTTTGGAGAGTAACAGAGGAACTGCAACAACTGGAGGCTGCTGTGGATCACAAAAAAGTAAGTTGTTCCACAAATAGCAAAGGAAAGTGTTTGAAGAACTGTTGGTGTAGAAAATACAACTGTTTCTCCCCATTCTTTTTAAAGAGGCCTCTGTACATACATAAACCTTTTGTCATGCATCAGGAAAGTCTTAGAGAGCTTGTTTGTAAATTAGCTGTCAGAGTTGTGGTGCAATTAATGGCATCTAAACATGTTCTGTGTGTGGCTGCTGCTGCTTGACTTCCCTCAGAACACTTTGAAAGAACCTGCTGTGTATGTTTAGTTGTGCAACTCATAAGCATTGTGGCTCCAGAACTGGCAGCAAGAATGAATTTAAAAACATTTGTAAGCATTAAATGAAAATTGTATCTTCAATTTCTTCAATTGTCATCAATTATTGCTATTTTTAGTCTTTAAACTTGCCTTAAAATCAATGACCAGGATCCTTATTTAACTGTTAGATATGCTCTTGATGAGCTGTGCATTTCCAGTTAACCCCACTCAGCCCCTAATGCTGTCTCCAGATATCCCAGGCCAACAGAGAAGCAATTGAACAGCAGCTGAGTGAAAAGATACAAATCCTGCAGGACCTGCAAAAGGAAACCTTAGAACTGGAAAAACAAATAGAGAAACAGAAAAGAGAAATAGGGAAAAACCAGAAAGAGCTTGAAGACTTGCAGAGTTCTCTTGCTTCTGTAAATCCTGAGGATCCAAGACACGTAAGTAGAGGCAGAATCTTAAGTTTTTATGTGCTGTGCATATTCATGCTCTGAGAAAGGGAGCAGAGGCTGCTCCAACAGCCCTCCAGTCAGCTGTGCCAGTTCCATGAGTTATATGTTCTTTTGCTGTTTATCAAAGTCATTTAACTGTTGCCATTTATAAAACCTACAGCTCCTCACAGTTAAGAAAATCCCACAACACCAACCACCTTTGGTAAAACACTTAACAACTGATTGTCACAGCAGCATGTTAAATCTTTATGCTTTGCACAAACACACTGTGCAGAGCCTGGGAGGCAATTTCTGGGTGAGAAACCCTTCGTGCATCTTTTTATGGAAATGTGGCCTCAAAGATTGTAAAGGTGTGTGTCTGGCAGTGGCTGTGCAGCCCTTTTTGTGGGGCCTGGTGGCCTTTCTCAGCTCTGTCAGTGCTGAGAGAACCAACAAGGTCTCAGAGGGCACATCTTACAAGGTTAGGGCAAGGAGAGCTCGAGCTTCAGGCTCATCTTTGTGATCTCCAGTCAAGCAGGAATTTGATTTCTGAGTGATTAACTGCATTCAGGTCCAGCAAATGCTTATAAAAATGTTAAACGAAAACGAAATTGAATTGGTGTTTTTAAAAACCCCTTATCTCTAAATGAAGTTCTTCAGGCCAGCTGGATGCTTTTAAAGTGAGCAGTAACAGAATTGTTATGCTCGGCTCGTGTTTTCAGCAGAGGCCCGCTGACACTTGTTCAAAACACAAAAGAAAAGAGTACTTTTTAAACTCTTCACTGAGTTGCCGGGGTTCGAAGGGCCGGGCCGGGGCAGGAGCGAGCCCGGCCCTTCCCGCGGCCGCCCCTCGCTTCGAATCACAACACAGGAAGCGCTGCGGGGCCAACGGCCGGGATCGGGATCGGGGCTGGGGCCGGGATCGGGGCTGGGATCGGGATCAGGGCACGGGGATCGGGATCTGCCGGAGCACACGGGACACCCCTGCCAATGCCCCGGCGCGCCGCAGCACCGGCTCGGACAGTGCGATGAAGCCGGGCCCGGGGTGGGGCGCTCGGAGAGCCGCATCGCGGACAAAGGCACAGCTGTGAGTGAGCGGGGAGGGCTCGGACAGAGCCCCTTGGGGCCATTCGGCGGCTGCTGCGAAAGGGCCCGGCAGCGGCCACTCCGTCTGGCATTTACTTGTTGATGTTCCGCTCCCGCCGGCCGGCCGGGGGGTTGTTTTCAGCAAGGTGACAAGTGGGGTTGTGCTCGTGGGGATGGCGAAGTGAACTTCCGGTTGAAGATGTTAAAATGCAGAAAGCTTTGGGTTTACGCTTTTGCTTTTGCTATAGGAGCAATTTGATAAGTCGGGGCTTGTTGCTTTTGTTTTGGGTTTTTTGGTTTTTTTTTTTTTTTTTTTTTTTTTTTTTTTTTTTTTTTTTGGTTTTTTTGTTTTTTTTTTTTTTTTTTTTTTTTTTGACAACTTGCATGTAAATTTTGTACTGCTAGCTCGATTTATTCTTTGAGTGCTAACAAAAAGGTGCTGTTTATAATGACAGTATAATTCTGTATTTGCCCAAGTTTCTGGCATTGGAGTCTTTCCTGAGCAATTTCGCAGCAGTGAGGAACAACACTATATTCTGTTGATAACCATGTTCTTTCTACAGCTGGAACAATCAGCTAATTCATACTAAATGCATGAAGTCCTGAAAAAAGTCTGTGTGAGCTGTATGGTGTTTTAATAAAAGAGTAAATATTCCGCTTTAAGTAAATCTTAACTCTAAGGTTGGCTTGACTTGCTGGTTGTGCAGAGTGTTTTCCTTTGAGTGCTGACCTGACATGTTCTAAAGCATCACCTGCTCTGAAGGCAATGCAGGATGACAGGATTAAGGGTTCTGGAAGAAATCATGTTTGTTCTTGACTGAGGGAGGAAATAGTAGAACAAAATGTAAAGGCAGGGAGAAAAAGAGTAGCCATGAGTAATGATTTATAAATGCAGGCTTTATTCATCATGCCTGGGCAAGGGGGAGACTCCAAACAATGCTGTTAGTCACAGATTGCTGCTTATCTGGGGTTCTTTGTGGGGCAGGAGTGAGGAAAAATAAAACCCCAAACACCCCAATGTGTGCTGAGCTTGTGGCTTCTGTTGTTGATAGAGAGACACTGCAGAACTAAGACAAAATACTGACTAGATTTTTAAAATCTGTATTGATGTTGTCCTGCTTTACCTTTCCAACTGTGAATTGCCAGGCTCACATGAAAGCTCAAAAAGCAGGTAAAGAACAGCAGCTTGATATGATGAACAAGCATTGCCAACAGCTTGAGAGTCGCCTGGATGAAATGCTCTCCAGGATTGCAAAGGAAACTGAGGAGATCAAGGACTTGGAGCAGCAGCTCACTGATGGTAAACTTTCATTTTCCTTACAGTAATTGCTTAGGATAACATGACAATTGAATTGAGGGTCCAGTTTTGCTTGTCTTTGTGCAAATGAAATACAGAGTGTGTTGGAAGATGTTGGAACATTCTTCTTAACTGATGTAAAAGGCCCCTGTGTATTCACCTCACTCGTGCAGGGTGGGGAAAAGTCGTTGGCAGGGCTTTGTTTTCTTTTTCCTTAAGGTGAGGGGTGATAAGGTTTGGAAACTGACTTGTTGAAATAAATTTGTATATACAAGTACTATAAACCTAATCTATGTAAAAGTCAATATCCCAGAAAAGAAATTGATTATAAAAACTGAAACAAAATTGACTTAGGTGTAAAGATAACAAATGTCACCTTAGGTGGGGGGGCAGGAATGCACAAAGAGCTGCAGTTTCTTTCTAACTCTTCCAGTGATCAGGTTAATACGGTAACATGGGAAATCCTGAACACACAGGCACTCTCTGGTTAAGTTCTTCGTACTTGTTATTACTCCGAAAGGCAAACATTTAAAGAAGATGAAGAAACGTGGTTTTGTTTGTTTTGTAAATAGATGTGGCTTCTTAGCTATCTCACACTTGTTTTGCATTTCCCCAGGTCAAATAGCAACAAATGAAGCCCTGAAAAGGGACTTGGAAAGTATTATCACTGGATTGCAGGAATACCTGCAGAGTGTGAAGTGCCAGGCAAAACAGGCTAATGAGGAATGTAAGAAGTTGCAGAAGGATAAAGAATCTTTGCTGGAAAGATTGGCAGATCTAGAGGAGGATAAAAACAACTTGGAAGTGGTTGCCATGGGTGCAGAAAATATGAGAAAAGTAAGGCTTAATACATTTATTCCCAAATTCTGATATCTAAGACTAAACTTGAAAAAGCACTGTTAATGACCTGACTGGGCCTGGGGAATCACAGTTCCTTGGACAAAGTAATGTCTTGATATGGTAACATTGATTACATGTGTCCACACAGCTTGAGAATAGAATCTGGCTTTTAAAAGCAGTTGCAAGAGACTTAGAGGGAATTTATGGAAGATGCCTCAGAAATGCAGGTTGTACCTTTCAGGCATCACTGCAAATGGATTTGCAGGTGGTGCTGTGGGGAATTGGACACTGGCCAAGGATGTCAGTGTTCCCAGCTTGGATCTGCCCTGTCAGCCAGTAATGAGAGAGCTGTCTTAGCATCCTGATGAGTTTTATGTAATCCTCAATTCCAGGGACACATCATTTTGTCACTTCAAGCTTCACCTTTCTAAGCTGAATGTAGATTTTTGACCAGGCAGAGCAGCATCATTGACCTGACCTTGCAGGTGGAGCCATCCAGCTTCAGGTTTTAATGTTTCATGAGTTCCTCAGTTAATGGGGAAGGAGGAACTGTAATCTGAAGAAATCCTGGCTCTCCTGTGTACATCCCTCTAAAATGAATATAAAATTCCAGGAAATTGCAATGCTGGAGAGGGCACTCCAAGAGCAGCAAGAAATAAATGAGTCTCTTCGAGATGCCCAAGGGAAGGTCAGTGCCTACGAGGCTGAACTGGAAGCCCAGCTGAGAGAGAGAGATGCTGAAGCCAAGCAGCAAAAGGAAGAATTTGAAAGACTGAAACAGCTTAGCCAGGTAAGAGCAGAGCTCTGGTGCTGCCAGAGGTGTCACCTACCCTGGGATGAGGGACAGTCAGACTTCCTTCCATACCACATCTCCAATTGTTGGTTTAGGTGTGCCCCCAAATGGAAGGTGGCACCACTTTGCTGGGATTTATAGCTTTGCTTTGGTCCAGATGGTTTGGTTGGGGTTGTTTTGTTGGATTTATTTTTAGGAGGTGTTGTCATACTGTTACTGTTTTAAGAATTGCATCTGTTGTGTATTTAGTGACAGGTTGGGGTTGGGAGTGGGGACATTAATCTGAAGGTTTTCTGTGTTTGTAGATGGAACTGTCAGCCCTGCAAGCTGAACTTGAGAAAGAAAGGCAAGTGCTGGAGAATGCTCAGACCAAAGCACAGCTGGCAGAAGAGAAGGAACAACAAAATCACAAGCTGCTTTGTCAGTTCAAACAACTGCAGGTGAAGTATATGTTGTATTAAAATTTTTAGCTTTTATCATTTGTGGGTTTGTTTACTTAGAGTTGTGTGGATTTTTTTCTTTTTCCAGGGAGACAATAATCTCCTGAAAGAACAGCTGAAAGATCTTCAGAATCAGCTGAACCATGCAGTTGGGAACCTGATTCATCCTGAGGAAGTCTTGGCCTGTATAAATGAACTCAGGCAAAAGCTTCAGTCAGGAGCTGCAGAGATTAAGTGAGTAAAGTAAAAGTACAACCAGTGAAAAGAGTAGTGATGGTTCCCCTGTGCTGGACATGAGTGAGGCCACACCTTGAATCCCAGGGGCAGTTGTGGACAAGAAAGATATTGAGGGTCTGGAGCAGCTGAGGGAGCTGGGGGGGCTCAGCCTGGAGAAGAGGAGGCTCAGGGGGGACCTTCTGGCTCTGCAAGTCCCTGCTAGGGGGGTGGGGGTCAGGACAGGAGGAGAGGGAACAGCCTCAGGCTGTGCCAGGGGAGGTTTAGTTGGCATATCTGGGGAAATTTCTTCACTGAAATTGTTATTACACATTGTCATCAGCCTGGAGGGGTTTAAAAAATAATGTGGCACTTGGGGACATGGGTTAGTGGTGGCCTTGGCAGGGCTGGGGAATGGAATGGTTGGGCTCAGTGATCTTAAAGGTCTTTTCCAGCCTGACCTGGACTAATTTGCACTGCTTGTCCTAAACTTGCACTGTTGTCTTAGGCTTCATTATTTCAGTGTTGGGTGTCACAATTTAAAATGGTTATTTTCTGTCCTGGAACCTGGACTGTTTCTCTTTCAGATGTCCAAATTCAGCTGATGTTGTAGGGAAAAACCTTGCAAGTCTGCAGAGGGAATTTAATGACATCCTTGCTGATGCTGCCAGGGAAAAAGAGAAGGCACGGGCTAGACAGAGACACTTGCAGGAGGAAATGGCATCCCAGCAGGCAAAACTGGAAGCACTGCAGGAGAAATACAGAAAGGCATGTGTCAAACAACAAGAGTATTTCAACTCAGTCTAAAAAATGCAACTTGCAGCAGAACGATCAAGTTTCACTACAGATGAAGCTTTGCTACACCTTGGCTTTCCTGTAACAGTGGAGTCTGATTTTAGTTTTTATTAATGTCTGATTTTTTCATCATTATTTGGTGAATTAGAGTAATGTCAATGATATGTTTCAGAGGCCACAAAGAATTTAATTACTGCTAGAAAATTACAGCTATTAACTTTCTTGAAAGGTCACTGTACATACCACTAACAAAATAATGGGCACCCTTAAAATGTTACAGTTACAGTGGCAAAGTAGTTATTTTTTCTTTGCTCATTTGGTACAAAGTGTGCTGGTAACTGCATTTCCCTAAAGTTTGTTTAATTGAACCAGAAAAAAACAAAACTATTTATGGCTACTCATTCTAACTTATTTCACTTACAGGTTAAAGCTGAAAACAGGCAGAATAAGAACAAGGTCCATCAGTTAGAGAATGAAATCCAGCATTTATGTGAGAAAATAAAGAGCATGAAAGAGATTCAGGGCCTTGCTGATCAGCAGCTCCAGGAGGCAGATGAAGAGAAAGAGGCTATTCTGGCTCAGCTGGAGGATTTAGAGAAGAGGGTAAGAGTGGGTAGGGCAGGTCCATGCTCTGTGTTTGCTCAGGGGAGAAGATTCAGAAACTTCTGTGTGAATTACCTGCTTTTTAAAATAAAGCAAATACAGCAGGGACACAAAGGTTAAATACAACGTTTTTCTTGTCCTTAAATCATGTTCCTTGTCTTGGCATTAGGGTTCTTTTCTGTTACTTCTACAAGATGGGATATGGGAATGTCATACCAAGAGAGACACTTTCTTCCATGCTGCTTTTTACTTAAATCTTTTAAAACATACTATTTTTCTGGTTTCAGAAGAAAATAGAAGATGCCAGGGCACAGAGGCAGGTTGTGAGTCTGGATAAAGAGCTGAAGGAACTGCAGAGGGCCATTGTCACCTCAGATAAGTTGGCAGCCACAGAGCTCTCCGTTGCTAAAAACCAGCTCAAGGCCCTTCAGGGGACTGTGCTCAGGATCAACCAGGAGAGAGCTGAGGTAAATCAGCATATTTCATTAATCATGATTATCATAATCAATTGCTTGTTAATGCCATCAGGGTGGGAGCAGTCCTGGTGTCTTTTAAATCAGCTTCAGAGCCTTCTTGTGCTGTCCTGCTGCACAGGAGTTTGAAATACAGGGAGTAATTTGGGTATGGACACGTGTTCCTGCTGTGTGAGGCAAGGTGAGGAAGGCAAATGAAATACCTTACTGACTGAAAGTCAGGCAATAAATAATACACAGAGAGTAAAGCAAAAGGCAGGACTGTGGAAATTTGTGCTGACACAAACTGGAAAGCATCTTTGGCTACAAACTAACAGCTCCTCTGTACAAATACTGTCAAGTTAAAGCAGAAACATTGTTTTAAATGATTTTTGCCAGTTTCTGCAATGCCAGAACAGGCAGGTGCTGATGCTTCTTATTGGTCAGCTTTTCCCAATGACACCTGTGCAAGCTTTTGAGGTGTTCCTGCAGACTAAGGCTCAAATGGAAATCTGAATTTTAGGAGCTTGAGGAAGCTGAAGAGCTTTGTGCTGAGGCAGCTCGTGCTGGCCAGGACCTGGTCAGAGCAGAAGCAGAAATAGAACTGTTACAACAACTCCTCAAAGAGAAGGAAGAGCAAGTAGGTACCAGTGGTGTTTGTTGTGTGTTATATCATAAAATACATATCAGTGAGTTTCTGAAAGTGTCATATTTGGAGGTTCTTGCCCTGCCCTCTTTTCTCGAGTTTTCCCAAGTCACAGTTCCCTCCCCTGAGACCTGCCCAGGACAAAATGAAACCCTCACTGACCAGAGTAACTGAGTGTTTAGGGAAAGCCATCACCTGTTCACTTGAACTTCTCTCTGTGGCTGAGCTTCAGTCACAGGAGGGAAGGGGATGAACAGTTTTGTTCCACTGCTGTGCTTTAACCCAGTCTAATTTAAACTGAAGTGCTTTGATGTGGTTTAAACTTCTGTTTCAAATAGTTTCAGCATGAAATGGAGAAAGCTGACGAGAAGGCTGCTGCATCAAACACTCAGAAGTTTGAAATGGATAAATTAAACGAAGTTGTGGAGCAGCAAAAAGCAGAAGTTGACCGTTTAAGGTGGTTGTTGGATAATATTGGGACAGGTAATTCTCTTTTCTCTCCACTCTCTATTGCAGATTGGCAGGGATACAGAAGACTGCTGTTCCAAATTTCTCATTGTCTGAGCTGAGAGTCTGGAGAGCAAACTGTTGAGAACATCTTCCTGTACAGCTCTGTACAGGATATGTGTTAGTTTTCATTAGTGTGTACTAACAGCACTTTTTACAGCTGTTTAAAAACAGGCTGTGCTGTGAATTCAATTTATTCTGCTCTAGGACATGTCAGAGATCTGTGTAAGGAAAATGAGCAGCAGTTACCTGTATGTGACCTTGTATTTCTCCAGTCTTAACATGCCAAACCTCCCAGGGCCAGTGGGTATCTCTATCATTAAATACAACATTAAGTTTGTTTCCCCCAGCAGTTAAATTTAATATTGTTTCAGATTAGCAGGGTAATGAGGGAAAAGCTGAATGCACTATTTATTTATGTATTTGCCTTACATGCCTCTAAAACTGTGATTAATTTACAGTTAACAAAGATGAAGTTGACAACTTACAGGGTGAGGTTGCAGCCCTCAGAAATGTGCTCTCCCAGCACAGTGATTGTACCACCAGTGTGGCAGATCCCTGGAAAAGAGGAGGATACTGGTATTACCTGCCACCATCACAGGTCAGAAATAGCCCTGGTATGGATTTCCTTCCTCATGGAAAGCCATTTGATGTGGGAAAGCACATTATAAACTGCCTAGATTTGGGAGGAACTAAAGAACAAGTATTGACTGCCACATAAGAGAAATAGTGAAACAAAACACACACAAATGTTCCCTGATAAAGCCCATTACTGTGTGTAATAGGAATCCAGTGTGCATAACATTTGGAGACAGCTATTCAAAGTGCAGTGCTGCAAATTCATTTAGGGGAAGGTTAAAAGGGAATGTTGCAGACCAACATTTACTGGAAAAGAACATTCGTCTGAATTTAAAAGAAATACTGTTAAAATGTATTTAGTGTTCCTTTTTCAAAGGGACATCATACTTTGAAAAGAGAGACAGCAGAATGTCCACATCAAATACTTTATTGTACATGATTTGTCATTTCTAGATTAACACACACTGTATTTTCTTTCTTTCTTTAGACTTCAACTCCTGCTTCCCAGAGCACAAAAGACTCTGGAGTGTGTTTGGGGTGCTCTGGCACATCCCCACCCAGGAGAGGAGCTGCCCAGGACAGGCCCTGTGGGAGGGAAGGCTTGCCCAGCCAAGGAGGGTGTTGGGTTTATTCCCCAGTCAGAAACAGGTTGTACAAGGCAAGCTCTGATAGAGGTAAGTCAGTGTCAGAGTCTCAGGATGTTGAGGAGCACCCTAAAGATGGGCTTGCTGAGAGTGAATGTTTTTGATGTGCATGAGTGAACATAAATGCCTGTTGCTGTTGAACTCACTGGCCAGTTGAAGCAACATTTGTTACATATTTGTACATTGCATAGAATTTAGAATGTGTGTTTGAAGAATACTGAAAAAATGGTTTAAAAGCACTTGAGTTGGGATTTATTTTTTTTTTGTAGGTAAAGACAGAAGAGCAAAAGAAGATGGTGAAGGAGACACAGGAACTCCTGTTCCAGAAGAGCCTCCCTTTGTCCCCCCACCTGGCACAGTTCTTTACACTGTCCTTCCAGATGGTGCCCCTGCACCTCAGGGGACTGGGGTTTATGGCCCTCCCCCTGCAGCAGCCAGTGGGGGTGCAGTTGCTCCTGGATCCATTATCTATGGCCCCCCTCCTGTGGGAGCCCAGGTTGTTTATGGCCCTCTGCCCCCAAACTTCACAGTCCCTCTCATTCCCCTGGGAGTGCTGCACTGCAACGTGCCTGAACATCATGATCTGGTAAGAACCAGAGGGGAAGTGGCTGACAGGTGAACTAGCCAAAGGTGCCTGTGCTGGGAAGGTTCTGGATCTGGGAGAGCTTCCTGATGGGAGTGCTCTGCCTCCAGTGCTGATAGTCTCTGCTGTCTGTAGCTGCTCCTGGATCTCAGGGGGGCTGCACTAGAAAAGAGATGTTCATTTTGTTGTTCTGCTGCCCGTGTGCAGGAGAGGGAGGTCTCCAGGCTGGAGGACACCGTGTGCTATTTGCAGTGTGGCAGGCACAGAGAGCAGAGCTGGGAGGCAGCTGAGCACAGACACAAGGGAGAGGTGGAGAAGCTGCACAGGGATGTTGCAGAGCTGGAGCAGCAAAGGGCAGAGCTGGAGCAGCAAAGGGCAGAGCTGCAGCAGCAAAGGGCAGAGCTGCAGCGTGAAGGGGCAGAGCTGCGGCGAGCGGCCCACGGGCAGGGCAGGCACAGGTGAGAGCAGCCCTGGGGGCAGCTCAGCTCTCCCTGCAAAACTCAGGCCTGGCTCATTTATTGTTCTACAACCTCAGGAGGCTCCGGGCCCTCTGTGTTTTAATCCCACATTTTTCCTTCCTGGCCTTTTAGGGGCTTCACTGACGGGTACACTGAGAACCTGCTGGCAGAACTGCAGTTGGAAAGGTCTCTGAGGCAGCAGGAGGATATTGCAGAGGAGGTTGGCTGTGTGGAGAAGACCCTGCTGAAGCGCAGGGCTGAGCTCAGGGAGGCAGACAGGCTCCTCTCAGAGGCTCAGGTGGAGCTGGAGAGCACCCGGGGCAAGGTGAGGAAAGCCACAGCTGGGGGCAGAGGGTTGCAGTGTTGCACTGGTTGCTTCAAGCAGGGGATTTTGGGTTGCTTAAGCAGTTTGTTTTCACATGGGTAACCTGAAGCTTCCTAAAATGCTTCTGTATGAAAGTAAGTCGTGGGATAACCTGTGCTAAAAGCAATTGTTTTGGTTTAGTCTGGGAGGAAGCTTTTCTGCTCTGGATGAGAGAGGAGAGAAGGTTCTGCTTCATGGTAGAGAGAGGGAGGAGGCTCAGGTGGAATATTCAAGTCAAAAAGAGGTCCCCTTTGGCCAGCTGAGTGCAGGTCACGGATGTGGAGAGCACAGGATGGAATGTAGTGTCTCAATCTTCAATTTTTGCTGCAGACTAAAGAGACTATTCAGAAGTACAATCGTGCCAAACAGCACCTGTCCTGCACTGAAACAGAGGCCAAGGAGCTGGAGCAGAGGGCCCAGGAGATGGCCACCAAAGTGGTGAAAGCAGCTCAACAGCTCAGGTACATTGTGCTGCTGGGTATGTGTGCATCACATGGGCATGAGGAGAAGGGTTACGTGCTTGCCAATGTCAAAGTAGGGCTTTTGGAGAGGGAGAGCTGTGAAAATGTTGATACAAAATGGTATCAATCCTTTTTTAGGTTATTACAGACAGATACAAGGGATTTGGAACAGCATAAGAGGGAACAAGAAGGTATTTTGAAGGAAATCAACAAAATGGTGGCTGAAAGAGACTCTGAGTTCCAGTCACTAAACCAGAAGATAGAAATGCTCTCTGAAAGGTGTGTTTCATTCACCATAAACTGTGTTGGATTAAATAAAGATGTTCTCCCCCAGTAAGTTACTGCCTAAGAAATTCTGTCTTCTTCTGGCTTATGTTGTATCCTCACTCCCAGTCTCCAGAAGCTTCAAGGAGATATTAGAGTGGCAGAAGGTAATGAGGACCATCACCTCCAGATCATTAGAGAAGCAGAAAGCCTTGTTCAGGGCAAGAAATCTGAACTGGAAACACTGAAGGATCAGGTAAAGCTTGGCTTACTAACCCATGGCTGTCAGTTTTGTTGGGTTGGATGTAACTGAAGGCTGAGAAGATCTTAAGTTCTGAACTACCTTGTCTGAAGAATTTCAGTTTCTTTTAATGGTGGTGATGTGAATTGACCTCTTTGGCCCATGACTGTGCTCCCAGTCTGCTGACACACTTGTTCCTGTGCGTGTAGCTCCAAACCCAAACACTTTCAGAGGATTCTTCTGCTAAACTTGTCCCCTGCAGATTTCTGCCCAGCAGCAGGAGCTGCTGTTCCTGGAGCAGCAGGTCACTCAAAGGACAGAAGAGCTGCGTGCCCTGCAGGAGTGCATCTCCCTGAAGAAAGGGGACCTCAGGGAGGCCCTTCGAGACGGGGAGACGGAAGCCCAGGAGAAGCTGCGCCAAATCCGAGTGGGTTTCCCCCAGGAGTTCTCAGTTCTTTGTAGCAAAAGAACTGCAGTATCAAAAATATTCCGTGACGTTTCCACAAAGTCAGGGTTGCTTTCTGCCCCCCCAGCAGCTGCTGAAGCAAAGCAGAGTGATCAGTGTGGGTAAAACACAGCCAAGCTGCCCCCCCTGCCTGTCCCCATCCCCTTTGCCACTGTGCCTTGCTGAACCAAAAACAAAGGATAAGGTTAATTGTATGTTGTGCTTTGGTTTTTTTATGGGGGCTTCCTGTCTGACTTTGTTTGAAGGCCTGTTATTCACTTGAAGGACAGTGTTACAGTCAGACTTGTAGATCCAAATCTCTGCAGAATTGCTACTCTGAAGAATCAACAAGCAAGACTTTAATCTAAATATGATGTATTTTTTGTTTGTCAAACAGTATAATGGAATTAAATTGATCAGAGCATTGATCACAGACTTAATTAAATAATTTTATAAGTATTTAGAATTTGTATTTAAAATTGCAAATAGTGACATTCCTTGAAATACTGATAAATTTCAACAGGAAATAAAAGTGCTTCTGGAAGAGCTTAGTGCTGAGAGGAAAGAACTGGATGCCCAGTTGAATGAGAGAAAAGCACAGCTTTCATTCCTAAACAAGGATATCAGAAAGGAGGAGGAAAATCTTCAAGGAATACTTGGGCAGATCACCAAGCATAAGATGGGTAAGTCCCTGGCTTTACTCAGTGGTGTTTTGATTGGAAAGAAACACACAGAGCTCTTAGCTGTGCATCACCAGAATCTTCCCATCCTAATCCAATGTTCTTTATTTATTTATTTCACCTTTCTAGAACTGAAACATGTTCTGGAAATGCTGGAGCTTGAAAAGAATGAAGTTCAGGGGCTGAAGCTGCAGCGTGACCAGAAGGTCAACGAGCTGGAGAAGACTCAGGCTGCGATTCTAGAGGTGGGTGTTGCTTCTGCAGCTGCTGCAGGGCCTGGGAGAAGTTCTGTGGGTCTGTTAAGCTCTGGGTAGCAGAGTCCTGATGCTTTTAAATCAATCAGTTCCTAATCTGATTTCAGCTTATCACAGAAAAGCCTTAAGTCTGCTTAGGCCCTTTAAAATAATGGGATTTTTTTTGGTGCATGGAAGGGAGAGGGGGCAGAAAGACAGGAGGGCTCTTCTGTGGCTGCTCAGTGATGGACACAGTTTTCTTAGCATGAGCTTCCAGAGCCTTTTTTGTCTGGATTCTGTCTGTGTGCCCTTCTCTTACCACCTTCCTCCATCACCTGGGCAATCACAGCCCTCAGAGTGCTCATTCTCTCAAAACCCCTGCAGTGAAGGAATGTGCTGCTCTTGTGGATGGGTGGCTAAACCATGATGGAACAAAGATTTGCACCCCTGCCTTCCAGCCCTTGTGCTCGTTTCCATCACGACCTTCATCATAAGTACCCTCTAATCTGGCAAGGCTTTAAACAGGGTGTTAATGCTCCTCCTGCTTCTGCAGCGTGTAAATGCCTTGTTCCAAATGCCTGTTCTCTGCAGGAGAAGTTAAAATTGGAGGACATTCAGAGATTATTTCAGTGTCAGCAAGGGGAAGTGGAGTGGCAGGAACAACTTCTCAAGAAAGGCCGTCAGGAGAACGAACATCTGGCTTCCCAAATGCGAACTCTGCAGAATAACATCGAGGCCCTGACTAAAGAGAAGGGAAAGCTTGAAGAAGACTCCTGGAGCCTGGAGAAGAGGTTGTCACAAACCAGAAGGTGGGGGAATATTTTTCCTTCTGCAAAGAACAGAAGGGTTGGGAAGTGCTTTGAGTGTCTGTTTATTGTAATTAAAAATACAGCTGTAAGTGCGAGGTGCCCAATTACTCAGAATGTGCAGCTGCTTCTTCCTGTGGAGGTTTTATTTTAAGCCTGGCTCTGACAGACTTAGAGAAAATATTCAGCATTGGAGCTGATGAATTCAACAGCATTTGTTACATCCTGGCAATGCCATGAGAAATGTTACAAGAACTAAAATGTGAGTCTTGGAACAGGACATTTGTCTTGCTCTCTGCTGGGTGCCACTTCCTTGGGCTGAGGAGATTTTACTGACATTTTTTAAGTCCTCACCAAGGATTTCCAACAAACCAAGAATATCTGTTCATGTTTTACAGAGACTTAACTGCTGCTGAAGACAGCAGCAGAACTGCACTGTCCAATGTAGAAAAGATGGAATTGAATGTTAAGGACCTGCAGCAGGAGGTGGAGCTGCTGAACAAACAGAAGAAATCACTGCAGGGAGAGATTGTTGCTGTCCAGGAGGATCTTCAAGGTAAAGATCAATTTCTGGGTTTCAGCTGTAATACATTTTAAGAGAAATTGTGTTGAAAGGCACACTTCAACTGAAGTGTCTGATGCTAAGTGCCCAGCGTGCCTAGAAGATGGGTATTTTAGAAACTATTTCTGTTGTTCATTCTTCACTGAAGTAAAGAGAGGATTGAAGTGTGCAGGTATTTCAAACTGCTGATTGAAAATCTCTTGTTGCCACTTTTCTAGGAAAAAAGGAAGAACTGGAATCAGTGAAAGGAGAACTCAGTGACTCCAGGCAGCAGCTCCAGCTTGTGGAACAGGTCAGTTCTAGTGGAACATGTGTCTGTTGTCACACAGTGAGTAGGTGTTGCACAGCAGGTGACAGCCTGTTTATATGGGCACACCAGCTCAGCATCAGGGCCCTGCAGAGCTCATGGACTGGGTTATTGCCTTGTGGGGAGGGGAGTTAATTGTGTTTTAGGAAGAAGATGCTTTAAAAACAACCAACCAACCAGCACTGGTTTACCTGGTGGTTCCTACTGCATTAATTCACTCAGCAGGTGGTTTGTGCAGAAGGGGGAGCAGGGCTGCTCAGTTCTGTTCTCTTAAACACAAACCCTCAGCCAGAGGGCTGCCCCTCTGTCCACCTCCTCCTGTCACCTGGGTTTGGTTTGTGTTGCAGGGTTTGAAAAATGCCACAAGGCAGCAGGAGGAGTTGCTGAGGGAGCAGGCAGCCCTGAAAGGAGATATCCAGGAGTGTGTAAGGAAGCGCAGGGATCACCAGGAGAGACACAGGAAGAGGGAGAACCAACTGCAGCAGCTCCAGAAAAAGATTGAAGAGAAGGAAACAGAACTGGCCCAACAGGAAGTGGTAATGAGCCCCCTGACTTGCCTCACTTCCTCTGACCTGGAAAGTAAAGCAGCCATAAAGTGTGGGGTGTGAGTTTACAAATCAGAATGCTTTGGGTTGGAAGGGGCTTTAAAGCCCACCCAGTGCCACCCCCTGCCATGGGCAGGGACACCTCCCACCAGCCCAGGCTGCTCCAAGGCTCTCCAGCCTGGCCTTGGACATTTCCAGGATGGAGCAGCCACGGCTTCCCTGGGCAGCACAGACCCAGAATTTAGGGACTCCTCAGTGGCAGAGGAGCAGCAGCAACCACAGAGCTGTTGTGTGTTAGTGAAAACCAGGGTGTCCTTGGCAGGGCCGTGAGCCACTGAACTGCTGAGGGAGGGCTGTAAATGAGCTGGGACCTCAGCTCAGAGAACTCCTGCTGTGCTGTGGGTCTCTCTGGGGAGAGGAGCAAACAGGAGGACCTGAGATGATACAATGGATTTCAGTGGGTCTAATAAAGCTGAACTCCAGCTGCATTCCATAATTCCAAAACTAAGCAGAAAAAACTCAATAAAACACAATGCAAATTTTTATCCTGTTGTTCCCTCTTGATTTTGAGGGGATCACTATTGGCCACCAGCCTTTGTCCTTCTCTGTGGTGTTTTTTTGTGCAAAACCCATTGGCTGTTCATGAAAATTAGGGCTTAATCATATTTGAGCAAAATTAACCTGGGTTAGTGAGGAGTTTCAGCAAAGTGTTAAAAGGGAGACTGAGGGAGCTGTTCTGAAAATGAGAGGGGCAAGAAAAATGGACAGACTTGGTTTTGCCAGTGTTAGGCTGGAGTTCTTTCCAATTTATGCTGCTTTAACTTCTAGAATGTCTCTTGGAGGTGGTTTTTATTCTCCCTGGTGCTGATTCAAGCTCAGAGTGGGGGTTTTCTGGCAGGTTCTTCATCACCTCAAGCAAAGTTCAGAGCGTGAAGGAAAAAAACTGGAAGAATGTACAGCTAAAGTGAAAGATCAGAAAATCCTCTTGGAAAAGGAACTTGCAGATCTACACAAGAAACTGGAGCAGACAATGGCAAAAGTCAGGCTGGCAGAAGAAAACCTTGGGAAGCTGGAAAAGGAGGAGTCCCGATGTGCAGCTCTGGGAGAAAGTGTCAGAAAAAGCAGTAAGTCATGGCCCAAAGTGATTGTTGCCATCTCTGGGGGCTGAGTCTAATGACACCTGCAGGTATTTCTGCTCATCTCACTTGGTTTCTTGGTGTTTGAAAAATACCTGCTGTGCATGAAATATGCCAGGGTGGTTCCATTTCTGCTAATCAGGATTGTTTTAAAAAATGTTAATTACAGACCATCAGCTCTTGGAAAAAGAATTCCAGTTACAAGAAAAAGACAGAGAAATACAGAGTCTTCAGGAAGAACTGCAAGTCTCCAAGTCTGAGCTAAAGCAGCTCCAAGATCAGATGGTGTCAGAGAGGAGAGAAGCAGAAAAACAAATCCTGAGTCTGGAAGAAACACAGAAATTGCAAAGGATGGAACTTGAAAGAAAACTGCAGGTGAGTCCTGGCTGAGGGGGAATGTTGGGGGGGTTGTTTTAAACAGAAAAATGATAGAACCCCCCACTCTTGCATAGGAGGAACAAAGTAATGCATCAATTCCCTGGCCAGGCACATCCTGAGGCCACCAGCCTGGGGTATTTCCAGCCTGTGCTGCAGAACACCTGAGTTACTCCTGTTTAATCCTGTCTCTGCCTTTAAACTTGAGGAAATGATGTGGGTTCTCTCAGTTCATATTCCTGCACTGATGCTCCCAGTAAAAGGCATCTCTCCCTGCGTTTTCCCAGGAACAACAAAAGCATGGAAACCCCTGTTTGCAGAGTGAGATGGCAGCAGCTGAGCCAGGGGCCCTCAGGAGCTGCCAGGGAGCCAAGGGCCTGGGGGAGGACCTGGGCCAGGGCCAGCAGGACTGCAGGGACCCCCAGCCCCAGGGCCAGCTGAGTGGCCAAGGGCAGGTGGGTTTGGGGCTTGGTGACTTCCAGACAAACTCATTTTGTGTTGGTTTTGAATCTTCCCTGTCTGCTGTATCACAATTAGAAATACACCTATTTGGCATAACTAGAGTGCTCATTTATGCCAATCAGCAAATGTTATCGATGTTCAGAGCTGCTCTGAGCATTTAACTTGTCAGTGCCAGCCTGGGCCAGCTTTGTCTGCTTTTGATACTCACTTTAAATTAGAAGTGATTCCACCTTGTCTGACTCCTTACAAATTGTTTCAAAGCCCGTTAAAAACAGGGAAGAATGTTGTGGGTAGCTGGGAAGTGTTCAGGAAGGCCCTGCAAGGTCAGAGTGTGGCAGGGTTAACAGGTCCTGCCTGTTCCTATCCCAGGGGCTCCCCTGGCAGAGACAAGGTCAGAACTAGGGCTGCAGCTGGGCAGAGCTTTTGGGCTTTCTGACCAGTTCCAGAAGCCCTTGCAGTGCTGATGTGTGTCAGCCCCTGGCAGAGTGCTGAGACTGTTCTGTGCTGCAGGTTAAAGCCCAGGAAGACCTGGAGGAGACACAGAGGGAAATGGAGAGCACAGCAACGTTGCTTAACCTGGAGATTGAAGATGAAATTAGGACGGGGTTTAAATGTCCAAGCTCATCTTGTGTAGACCCACTGGAGGATCTGGAGGCATCCTTTGAAGCCAAGGGGAGGCTGCTGTGTGAATGTGGGGACTGGGAGAGCAGCCCCTTTGCTACTGCGAGGCAGCCCCTGGCCCTGGGGGACAGGTGGGACATGGCCAGCATGTTCCTGACGGTAAGGGCTGTGGGCAGGGGGCTGCCCTGGGCTGGGGGGTCGGTGTGGGGCTGCAGGGCCCTGCTCAGGTACCTGTGTCCCCCCAGGAGCAGCAGTGGCGGGGAGAGGCGCTCCAGGAGCAGCTGCAGCAGCGCCAGGACCACCTCAAGGTGCCCCTCTGTGCCTGTCACCCCCCCCCAAACACCCCGGGGGGTGGGATCTCTCCCCTGCTCAGCCACATCCACCCTGTAGTGACCACTGGGAGGAGCTTCGGGTGGGAATTCAGGCTGTTGCAAGAGGAGTTACTTCGGTTAGCAATTAATTGGATACTGGAGTATTCCAACAAGATTCCCTCATTTCCATCACACTGTGGTGTATCAGTAAATGAGTTCAGGACCACCCATGATCACTTCAAATACAGGGCAGGGTCAGTTAGAGGGTAGCTGTTGATGACAAAGGCAATCAAAACAGAGCCTGTTTATAAATAATTCCCTAACTCACTGCCACCTGCCTGTGGTGTGAGACTGAACA
>VXBX01005629.1:343774-359826 GCA_013400415.1 Scytalopus superciliaris
CTTTTTACCTTTTAAAGGGGGGGCGGGGGGGGGGGGGTCGGGGGGGCGGAGATGCCCCTGCCTGGTGTAACCAGCACTGGTGCGTGTCCAGTGTAAACAGGGTGGGAAATACCCTGGTGTAACAGCCTTGGTGCTGTGCCCAGTGAGAAGTGTCCGTGGTGTCACAGCCCTGTCCTGTGTCCTGTGGGAGATGCCCTCGTGTCCCAGCCCTGTCCGTGTCCCGTGGGAGGTGCCCTGGTGTCACACCCTGCCCTGTCCGTGTCCCCCCTGTCCCTCGGGAGGTGCCCGGTGTAACCCGTGCCATGCCGTGCCGTGCCCAGGCGCGGCTCCGGCAGTGCCTGTCCCAGCAGGCCGAGGTGCTGCTCCGGGGGCAGCGGAGGACGGCGGGGAGCCTGCAGAGCCTGCAGGGCCAGCTGGACGTGCTGCACCAGCTGCTCAGCAGCGCTGCCCAGAGCCCCGCGCCGGGGTCCCTCCGGAGCGCCGCGGGAGCTCAGGTACTGCACGGGGGGAATGGTTTGCTGCCCCGGCAGGGCTTCCTCGGGGTGGGGGATCACACCCTGCTCTTACTCTGGCCGCAGCTGATGTGTCTGAGAAGGCTGAGCTCTCCTCAAGAGTGCTTTGGGTTCTGGGTTTTATCTTTTATTCTCTAAAATCGTTTTTTCTTGGTTTTGCAAAAAGTTTAATATGTCTGTGCTAATTGAAGACTGGAATTGCTCAGACTTTACTGCTTTTCCCAGGCCCCTCTGCCAGGCCTTGCTGGGGTCCCCAGCAGGATGGGAAGTGTGTCGGGGTCTTCAGCAAGTTCCTGCTCCCAAGGAATCTCTCCGTGAAGCCAGAGGTGAGACACTTGAGCCTGGTTCCAGCCTCCCCAGTCTGGAATGCCAAGGGACCCAGGGCCATTTGTCCCTTCCCAGTGTCAGCATTCCCTGGTGTCTGCTTTGGTTTAGGTGTGTGTTGTGCAGGATGGGCCTGGCCAAGAGCTGCTGGGAGCTCTCCTGTGACATGGGGACTTACTGCTGTGGTGACCAAGGGGAACATGAGGATGTTGCCATCCCTGGTCCTTCAGGAACAGTTTTGGCTCAGTAACCTCTGGTACAGCTGGTTCCACACCAGTGTTCTCCTGAAACAGTTTAAGTTAAAAATGTTACTTGAAAAAGCACATCCAAGCTTGGACATGGGCCCTCAGGTGCCACCTCTGAACACTCCTACCTCACTGTGTGTGAGCCTTGTCTGAAAAGGCCTTTGCCAGCACTCACAAAGCTGCTGCAGGGCCTGCACTGAACTGTGAAGGTTTTGTACAACTGAAGAACAGGTTTATGTATGTAAGTTGTTTTTTTTAAAAAAAACCCTCAAAATATTTGTTATTTAAATGTGCCCAATACGACCTCCTTTGACTTTAAAGAAACCTTCTACAAGGCTGGAGTTGTCCCTTGACCTGTTGCCAAATGCATGGAGGTTTTAAATACAATTATTTTTTTGAGTACTTCCTTAAAATAAACTTTTGTGATTGATGCTTTTATGGGGTGGTGGTTGTGGGTTTCCTTAAAGCTGTTCTCCAGGATGCTCCTGCCTGCAGAAATGTGTCCAAGACTGGCACTTCTGCCCTTGTCACTCTGCTTGGCTGCTCTGTGTGATCTTACTTTGTAGATCCTTCAGGCAGGACAAGGCACAGGGAAATGAACCTTTTCTATGCAGCACCACCCAGCAACTGCCACTGCTCACTGGGAACAAACACCACTGCCCTGTTCCCCTAAAGAACAGCTCTGGAAGGGGTGGAATGACACCTGGAACCCCTGTGGTTTGTAGCAGCAGCTCTCACCCCTCAGAGGTCCCCCAGCAAGTAACACACAGCAGTGAGGTTTATCTAGATACAGGTACTTTATTTACAAATATTTAGATTAATAGCATCATTACATCAAATGAGGAGTACAGCAGTCCAAAGAGATCCTTTCCCTGACAGAAACAATCAGCCCTACTGCGCCTTACTCCGGGAGTACAGGTATTGCACCTCAACAAGCTGTAGTCATTACAACACTGACTTCACACCAGCAGCAGGTTGTGGTCCCTGGGCAAGCCCTGGTGCAGCCTCAGGTTAAGCAGGATGCAGGAGCTGGAGATCTTGAACATACCCATCTACTGAGGAACAGGAGGTAAAAAAGGACTAACCAGACAAAACAAAGGGACAGCTCACAAGTTACCCAAATCCTATTGTCTGCACATTCCAGTTTTGGCTTTTATTTAACATTGACTGTACAATACTCTGGGACCACTGGTTACTTACAAGTCTGAACATTGTCGAGTTTTAGTGTCTAGAGAGGGATTTTAAGACTACTTTGTATTTGAAATGCTGCAGTGAGCCTGAAGTGGGACATCCCTGCGTGGCACTTACCCCCTCCATCATTAACCATGGGCTGTTATGTGAAGCTGCACCCAGAGGCACAGTAAAAGCCCACAGCAGTGCAGCAACACCCACCCATGCAGGATCACACATGACATCCCCTCACAACACATGCCAGGAAGGATGAGCTCGAAGGCTTGAGGCAAAACCCTTAAAAACCCCCTCACACAGGACTGTTAAAAAATACAACAGTAGTTAAAATCCATAGAGAGCACGTGTCGTTCCAGCTGTCCAGTTCAGCCTCTGCCCATTCCCAAAGGTACAGGTATGAAAGCAGGGGGTGTGCGAGAGCCCCGGCCACGGATGGAGCCTGAGAATGGCAAAGAGAAGCAGAGGGGAGAGAAACCACAGTGCAGAGATGAGACAGATCCCACTAGTGTTAATATCTGTGTCCCCAGTGGTGCATCCCTGGGGACAGCGGGAATGCTGCCTGGGAGCTGCAGCCACAGCCGGGCTGTGCTGCCCTGGCAGGTGGGCACAGAGAGCTCAGACTGTACAAAGGGGGCTTCTGACACACTGTTCTAATGCCAGGCATTGTTTTCTTCATTAAAATCATATACACAGGATGTATTTAACTGTTAGCTCAGTTCCTTCAAATTTTATACATATTTACGTTCTGTTAACGAATGTAAAGGAGAAAAGTGGCAAAAAAAGGACGTAAAGCTATTGAGCACAAGAATGAACAGGTCGCTTCCCTGCGCCGCCCCCACCCCCAGCACAGCCCACAGAGAATTCTTCCAACAAAAGCACATCGGTACAGAGCCCCTCGCTACCATCGGAAGTCATTTCACAGCAACAACTCATCCTTTACTACGGACAGCTCGAACAGTTAGAGGTGGGGAAGAAAGGCCAAAGAACCATAAAATTAAACCATACAAGACAAAAGCCCTGCGAAAGTGTAAAATCAGGAGTCCAGCATCAGTGCTCAGTTTAAATTATGTATCGGTGACACTATCACAAGGACAATCAAGGAAAAAAAAAAACTTCTAGATTTACCATGCAGGAGAGGTTTTATTACTCTACTTGCCTTTGATAACCTGATTACATCTAAAGTTGTTTAGCAGTTTAGTACTGTGTTAAACTTGTCTCAGAGTTTTAATTAAACCCAGTAAGATGTACAGAAGACGGGGCAGCGGCCCAAGGCAGCGCTGCCGAGCGCGGGCGGTGTGGGGTGGGAGGAGCCCTGAGGGTCACTAGCAGCCACAGCCTTCTCTCTGGGGCTGGGGTTCGCTCGTTAGCCGCCCGCCCTGCGGGGCCGACGGTTTGTGCTGCACGCCCGACTCGGCCGCGTTCAGGTCCAGGCTCCCGTCTTGGATGTTCTGGTAGATCTTCTTGGCGGCCTCCAGGAACGCGTCCTCCACGTTCTCCCCGCTGCAAGAGAGCGCCGTGAGTNGCCGCTGCCCCGCCTCGGCTCCGGCCCCCAGCCCTGGCATAGCCCTCGGCACCGCCATTCCTGATGGACACCATGCCCGGCAGGAGCAGCCAGGGGTGGTTTCTTTTTGTGCCGGCAAAATACACCACGGTGTGGAGCACAGGACAGCTCTGACAGGGGAGCCGCCGTGGATCAAAAGTTCCACTCCAAGAGGTGCCAGAGGGAGCCACGGTTCCTGGTGTCCCTGCCCTCTCCCTGGGAGAGCTGCTGCTCCCCTGGCACACAGCCAGCCCCAAGGACAGCACCCAACTCCCTGTGACCAACGGGACTGGCCCCACTCTACAGAGCAAACTGACAGCCTGAAACACCTGAGAGAAGGAACGTCCAGTTGGGAACTGCTGACCCCCCACCTACACATTCCACACTCAAATAAGGCCTCAAAATCAAATTAGTCCATCTGAGCTCAGCCAGTCTTTGCCTGAAATGTAGCCAGGTATAACCCCAAGTTACCTTCAAGTCAAAGCTGCTGAACACACCTCACCCTCCAAGAGAGCTCAAAAACATTTGCCTGCTTTCTTACACTTGCAAACCCCTCCTGTGCCCAAGTCTGTGGCTGTCACTTGCCCATAACCAACATATCCCCTTAAGCAGATGAGCCTGAACCGTGACTGCAGACAAGGGGCACTTACGTTTTCGCACTTGCTTCGAGGAACAACAAACCTGTGCAGAAACAGAGTGTAACAGTCAATGCACAACACACCTCCAAGAGCCCGGAGTCAGACACACCGTGACCTTCAGATTACATGCAAGACACTACTTTAGTACTAAACAACATCTTATGACTATGTTAAGGCATCAACACAAGCTGATTTCTAGAGCTAAGCACAGTTAGCACCAAGCCAGACTGTCCAAGGCACAGCAGGAGTTTGCACATACAATTCCATGATTTTGGAAGAGTAAGCTTGCAGCTATCAATGCTCAGGATTCACTTTAACATCACTATCTCGTAGGAAATGTACCAGCTCAAGAAAAAAAACACACCATTTTCTTCAGCAAATTGTTTGGCTTCTTCATATGTAACATCCCTCTGTGCTTCCAGGTCTGCTTTGTTTCCTATGAGGATTATCACCTGGTTTGGGAGAGACAAAGTTAGTCTGGGAAAAAGCTCATGAGCCTTTTCACTGCCATCCTCTTTACTACCAAGACTAAAAAGCCAGAAGGAAATCTGCAGAGCAGATGATCTGCAGAGGCCATGCTTGTGCAGGAGAGCTCAGCTCTGGCACTCCCCACTCTGGGGAGGCAGGAACAGCAGCTCCAGCCCTCCAGCACTTTAGGCTGCTCTCAGGAGATGAGGTCCTAGAAAGCAGTGGTGCTACTCTTTATTCACGAGCTGGACCCTGAGCCATGTCTTATATCTGTTTAGTCATCTGCTAATCCAGACAGAATCTTTTCTTTCATCACAGCAGAGTCTTCTCATGAGCCTGGTGCTAAAGTATTTTAGGGGCATTCAGGAAAAGGCTGAAGGTCAAGAGTTCTGTGGTATGGTCAGAGAGACACAGAAGAACCTTCCTCCCCATCCCTTTGGAAGACCTGGTCAGCTTTTGCTGAAGATCCAATTCACATTCCAACCTAAGACAAGAGAGCATTCACCTCATTACTACCACAGAGCAAGAAGGAGTAACAAAGAGCTGGTCCAGATTTCACCGTATTTTATCTCCAGCTGCTTCAGACCCTGAAAGGTGAGAGGCACAAGACTTTTGGAAGGAACCCTTTAGCTCCAGCTGCAGGAAGGGAAGCAAGGGAAGCACGCTGCACGTGGGGACACAAGAGTGGAGAGAACACAGGCAGCTCCTGTGCTTCAGCCTGAGCCTCCCCCCTTACTCAGGGATCAGCAATCCTGCTTTCCAGCTAAATAAAGTCCAACTTACAGTATTTGGATTGGTGAGGTTCCTTGCATCTGTCAGCCAGCTGCTTAAGTGATTATATGTACTTCTTCTGCAAAGAATCAAGCAAGTACAGGTTTAGCCTCAGCATTCTATAAAATATTTAAGTGCCAGCAGCACAGTCAGCATCCATCAAACACACAAACATCCATCAACCCTGTTCTGCTCCACACCTCCAGACACACAAAGCAGCAGTTTGGGCTCAGACCACAATTTCAAGTCAACTTTAACCCCCCAGAGCAGCTCTTACAACAAGTGTGGAAAGCCAGACCAACTCCCCTTTCTGGCACCCAGCTCTGTCACTGATCACAGACAGCACTGATGTTGCTCTGTACAGAACACATTCAAGAGCTTCCTGTCACACACTCACAGAACACTGAGCAGCAGGACAGCACTTTGGTAACAAACTGCAGATGATGTTTTGCTCAAGACTTACACAAACAGGAAATACACCTACATGTGCAGGAGGAAACAAAGAGGTGCTCGAGGAATATCAAGAACAGCCCCAGAGGGAGACGTGTGAAACAAAAGGGTCTCAGGTGGCACCTGCTGAGTTACTGATCCAGCAGGAAGGCACGATGGCTCCTGGGCACTGCCAGCCTGCTGAGGCCCAGGCTCTCCCTGTGCCACTGCAGTTAGTCCTGCCCAGGACATGGTGCCAGGTGACAGCAGGGCCTCCCAGGAGACACAAATCCACGTGCTCAACAGCAGATTTTAAGGGCAAAGCCAGTTCTTTAAAAGAGCCTCAAGACAGGCAGTCACAGCCTGGAATGGGAAGATCCTCAGGCCTGTCAGCAGTGACACTTTCCAAGAAAAGCAGCTCCTATCATCCCTTATGTTTCATTTGCAGCTCTTCAGATACTTGAGTATTTAGAGAAAGCGTGGTAAGCATCAAACAGCAAGACACTGACCATCCAGACACACAGAGAGCCCTTCAAGCCACGGGGACAGATGAGACAGGACAGACAAGGCTGTGCCATCAAACCTCACGGAGCCCACCCGGAGCCCCCGCCCTTACCTGGTGATGTCGTAGACCATGAGAGCTCCTGCTGCTCCTCTGTAGTAGCTTCGTGTGACAGCCCTGAATCTCTCTTGTCCTGCTGTATCCCAGATCTGTAGTTTAATTTTTTGGCCACTAACTTCAATTATTCTTGTGCCAAATTCAACACCAATTGTGTGGGGACAGTCTGCCATAACTGTCATGAGAAAAGAGCAAGGATCAGATCTCTGTTGGACAAGGTTTCCTTGAAGCAGAGATATGACTATCACCAATTTTCAGTTATCTTTACTAGATTTTTCAGTCTCTAAGAAAGCATTTTTACAGCTACAGTTCCCAAACTGTATCACTAAGCAGAAATAAAACGCTGTATTTCCTCAGCTGCTGTTAGTTTTAAAAACAGTTATAAAATTCCTTGCCTTCTCTGCTGCTGTTTGGCCATACATATCAGAAGGTATCAAGTCAGCTGATTCCCAGTCTATCCTTGCAGAAACTATTTTAATGCAGTAGGAAAAGATAACTTTTAGGGAATTACCAAGACAGATACAGTTAAAAAGTCTGTAACATCTTCAAAAACAAATACCCAGGTTGTTTCAGACAGGGCAACAACATGACTATCCACAGGAAATGCCAGTTGCACAAGGAGCTCTCAACACAGCAAATCAAACCCAAAAAGGCATCTTTCTAGTGAGGATAAACTCATGTTAATAAGCTCATCTTCAAGAAAGATCAAGAAAATACAGAAGGGGTGAGGAGCTACTCAAGCTCCCTACAGTGTCACAGCAGAGGTGTCTGGCAGACTAAACACAAGGCATGTCCCCACTGAGGCCCTGGCCATGTGCAGAGCAACACTGAAATAACTGGCTGATACTGCATTTTAATTAAATGAAACAGTCAGAAAACTCTACTTCTACTAGAAAACAAGTATTTCACACTGCAGCTCCTGCCCACTTGTTACCACATCTTGAGGAGCACATGGTGAGGCCTGACTCTGTACTGCTAAATACCTGCAGCCTTACTCACTGAGTGAGGTAACAACTGCTGCAAACCACAGTGCAACACACTCTGGGAGCTCCTTCTTAGCTAAGGGTGATACCACACAAGAGAATGTTTGAGACAGGCTGCAGTAAGCCAGAAACACCATCACCCAGGGCAGGCCAAGTGTCCTGACTCACAGCAGCTGCAGCCCATGGCAGTGCTGCTTAAGGCTGCAAACAAGGACTCTTGAGAAAAACTAATCCTTTTTTGCCTTTGAATTCCCTAACAGCACTGAAAACTCCAACTGCCTGGGATCAAGACACACCAGTGTTGAAAACGTGCACATTTCAGACAGGAGGTTTCCACAGAAAAGCTGTAAAACCAGATCTGGCCCTCCCTCTCCTCACAGGCAGCACTGGCTGGAGCAGGTTGTGCCACTGCTACATCAACATCTTGTTTCTACATCTGCAGAAGCCAAACCAAAAACCTGAGCCAGAACAATCCAAACCCATACAGAGTCTGACAGACACCAAAAGAGCTCATGCATGGTGGAAGCAAACAGGCAGGAAAGGGGGGTGAAGGGGCAGAGTCAAGACTGTGAACTGAAATACTCACACTTCTTTTCTGTGAATTGATGAAGCAAACAGGACTTTCCTACACCCATGTCCCCTGTTACAGAAAGAATAGTTAAATCATTGTTGCAACAAGCACATTTTCTTCATCCCACACAACAAATGGTAGAGACAGGCCTTTCCCAGGTCATTCCTTTCCCAGGTCAGGTGGGCAGTGCTCTATCCCTGACTACAGCCCTTAAATTTATCAGCTTTTGCACCAGAGCTTTGGTTACAGGCACAGGGTTGCAGGCAAGGGTGGAGCAGAACACTCAAAAAATAATTTGTATTACAACTGTATTTCACAAGGTTGTAAAATTCACACCTGTAAGAACCTGAAATGCAAAATACACTTGGTGTATTACTGCAGTTACTGGCAAGAACATCAAAAATACTGCCAGCCATCCAGAACACCCCAGGAAATCCCTTCACTTCCACAATGCCAGGAGTGAGACACAGCAGGATGTTTTAAGAACCAACTTGTCCAGGGGCTGAGGCCTCACAGCAGCCTGACTTACAAGCCTGTACAGTAACACTGCAGATCACTTACACCTACACAAGGTCATTAACAATTAAACAATTAACAGCAAGACCAGTTCTCCCAGGATAGTAATAAATGCAATCAAGTCCCTGCCTCTAAACAGCCATGGAAGCTGCAGCTAAAAGCAACATTAAAACACAAAAATACAGCCTGGCAGAGGTTTATGAGCCCAATGCAATGGTTTCCAATTAGCACTCGTGCCTTCAACATGAATTCTAAAACCTCTGAGATTCATGATGCAGAGTGCACAAGAAAACCTGAATCAACACAACATCCCAGTTGTGCTGACTCCCATTCATTTTATTCCCCAGTTCCCCATCAAAACCAGTTTTTAACAATAACCCAGCACAGGCAGTGGGCCTTGCCCCCAGTCCCACAGCCCCAGCTCTGTGGCACACAGAGGCACCTGCCTGTTGTCAGTGCTGCTAAAGCTTCAGAGCCAGTGTGGTGACCTGTGGGCACTGGGGTGGCACAGCCACAGGTTCCCACACACACAGGGGTGTGCCCAGGGCTACTTACCAATAATGATGTACTTAAAGATGTAGGAATAGTTGTAAGGTGCAGTTGCCATTGTGGCACTGAAACAGAAAAACAGAACACATCAGAACTGGTACTTGTTCACCAAACCCAACCCCTTCATCCAACTGAGTTCATACAAGCAAAGAACCTTCCCCTTTCTCTCCCACCCAGCCACCCTTTCATTCCCAGCTCAAATTCAGGCAGCTCCCCAGAGTCACTGAATTAGTGCCACAGACACCAGCAAAGCTCCCACACCGTTTGCTCTGAACCCCTGAGTAGAAAAATGCTCTGATACTTAATCAGTTTTATCCAGAAAGACTTCAAGCTGTTGAAAAGCTCAGTCCCTCCTCGCTCTCACAGTCCCTGAGAGAGCAGCACTCACCCCCAAACAGCTGATCTATGAACTGAAAATAAAACCTGACTCCAGCACAAAAATCTGACGAGCTTTAACAAAACCAGCAAGTTGGAACTATTACATCACACTTCAGAGACTTGCAGCAGGAACAAAGGAAACAGTGCAGTCTGCACCAGAGAGCTGAGGATGACTGAGAAGAATGCTGTAGTAAGTAGCCTGCACTGGGTCTGGATTGCTCCTCTCCATGTCACAAAAGCGGTGCAAGCCACAAATCAGATGTTCAGGAAGTTGGTTAACAGGGCTGTGGCTTTGTCAGCATGGCAGTGCTACAGCAGCCCTGAGCAGTTTCTCTTTTTTTAAGGGCACTCAAGATTAGGTTGGGGTAAAGTAATTCTAATATTCCAGAGTTCTCCTATGCTTCCCTAAAAGCAGAGGGAACTGGAACTTCAGCTGTGTCAGTCTGCAGGGACTAAAAGCTGACTTACCAACTAACATGTGTGTTAACCAAGATTACACACCTCTAAGGGCCAGGTATTGCCAGTAACAGTAAGGATGAGAAATGCCTGCTTTTATCACAGGCTTTAAGTTCAGCTACACTGGGATCAGTTAAGCAAGTGGAAAATTTCTGCCAGGAATTCACCATTTCCCTTCCTGCCCCTGTGTGGCAGCCAGCCAGCCATTAGAAACACATGGCACTCTTTGCAGGAACGTTGCTGGAGCCTAGAAAGGTTTTCATTCAGTCATGTGTCATTCACATGGCAAAGGAAACCAATACTGGGAAGAAATGAAAACACGGGAAAGCTTACAGGCCTGGGACTCTCTCAAAAGCAAAGCACTGTTTCATGAACCACAGTTAATCCCTGCCAGCCAACTGCAGGCCTGAGGAAGGGAAACAAATCTCACTCCCAGCACAGAGCCAGCAGCCCCCGCTCCTCAGCAGAGATTGGAGGCAAACACGCTTATCTGCACTCGGAGGGGAGCAACTCCAGCAGCACTCAGGAGGTTTGCAGAGAGCCAGGCTCTGATCTGTACCTGCCTTTCCTTCCTTCCTGCCTGGCTCAGCACATGGAAACACTCAGGCCCCTCCATCCCAGGCAGTGTGCAAAGCATCCACACCAAGTCCTGCATACACACTGTTCTAGTAAACTGAGCTTGTTCCAAGATAGTAAACTAAAGGCAATTTTGGACAGTAATTCACCAAGCAGGCCAGCAGCTTTGCTGCCTTATGTCTTGGAAGATTCCAGAGCTACATTTTCTTCACTACGTGCACTGATTATTTTCAACACCAGCAAATAAAGACGAGTAACAGCCCCATATAGAATTCCAAATTAACATGTCACTGTGGAAACATCCAGAACTTCAAGTTTCCTGAACATCTTCATGTATTATGTTCTCTTCTCCAGTACATCCCAGTACAGGAACATTCAAACTGGGCATCTTCTGATCCAGTGCCTGTGTTCTTACAGGACACTTATCCTGCCACCTGGGATCTCTGATTTCCAGGACTGGAGTATCTAATAGCTTATGCTGGTCAAAAATCCCAACCAAACCAGCCAGCACCCACTCCCGTGGCCATAAAATCTGTCCTGCAGAAGCCTGGCTGCCCTCCCTTCCTTCACCACCCCAGGACTGCCAAGGGGAATGCATCCTGCTGTCCAAGCCTGTGAACAGGCACCACTGCAGGGGGAGCAGGGCTCTCCTTCTAACGATGGACAAAGCTGGGAACTCTGTGCAGGCTGTACCACAAACTGCACTGAAGTGAGTCTCTTATCTCTGTTTATTTGACAGACTGACTTTGCTTGCTGAGATATGTCCATTTTCATTATACCCCTTAAGTAAACAAGTCTTAACTGTGCTATTTCAATACAAAAGAAACTGCCACTGCTTTCCAACATATGCATCACAATCAGATCCCACTTCAAAGTGACAGAAAACCAAAGTCTGTGCCTGGCAACAAATTCTGTTAAGAAATGGGTGGGAAAGAAGGACTCAATTCGAGCCACATCTCATTGCTAGAACTCCACCCTCATTGTTACAGTGACATCAGGGCAATAATGGAGGTGGGAGATACCACACCCTGTGTGTAGCCAGAGCCAGCACACTGTGCTTAAACAAGATTATTAATAGCAATATCACAGAGAAATTCACTCAGAGGAGGAGTCTGGGCCTTCTCTCAAACCCCAGAGTTGCTGCAGAAGTGCCAGTGTTTGACACACATCCACACTGAATGTTGCAGAAACATGGATATTAAGTTTAAACACAATCTCTGGAGCTAAACTGAAAAAGAAAGCAACCCTTGGATACTGGTATTGCATTGATTCCAAGGGTCACATTACAAAAAGGATTCTGAAATACCCCAAATCATTAGCAAAGGTCAGGAATCTTTCTGGAGAACAGATGACTTCTTTAAAAAAAATAAACCCCAAAGCAATACTAAACCAACCAAATAACAAACTTTTAAACAGTCAAATTCCAGTAAGGATTAGCAGGAATTCAAACTGTACTCAGATCTTGGAATAAAAGAGATATTCCAGACAGACTCCGTGCTGAAGGGGGAAAATAAATGCAACAAACTAAACACAGAAGCTCTGGTGGGAACTGAGCCTTGGAGAACTGACACCTCAGCATTTACTGCAGCTGCAAGGAGGAAGTCCAGACAAGGACAGGGCACAAGAGTCAGTAAACACTGAAATATCAGCTACATGTCGGTGCAAGGGGTTTCTGTAGGTTGGTATCATCACCCATCTGTAGAAACTGGAGCTCTACCTCCACCTCCCAGCCCTCCCTCTCCTCCAGGCATGTGAATCTTAATAATCCCAAAATGGGGGGCTGGGGGTTTCCTCCTGGGGGAGCTGGGAGGGCAAGAGCTGCACATGGACATCCACAGCTCGGCCTCGGTGCTGCTGGCACTGTGCACTGTGACATCAAAGTTAACCAGCCATGAATTTACTGTTAACAGAAAGCAGAAGTTCAGTCTGGGAGCTTGGCCTACCTGCCCTGGCTGTTCCGGGAAAGGCTGCCAGCTCAGAACCAGCCCTGGCTCCCCTCTCAGAGGTGGCCCTTCCCAGGAGCTCAGAGCATTAGTCCAGGATGGCCACCAGCCAGAGGCTCACGGCTCACTATCCACAGATTTATGTCATTTCAAAGCCTACACAATTAATTTCTCTATTACAGTTAAGACTGGGAATTTTACAGTGAGCAGTGTCATCATCATCCATTTTCCATACATCAACTTCTCCCTGAGAGGCTTTTTTTTTAATAGAAAGTTAAAGATGACCTTAATGAGATACTGGTACATCTCCATTTCCTCCTCTAATCAACAAGCACTACACAGGTATTTAGAAACCTCACTGAAGCCTTATTTCAAGTATCAGCTACATCTGTCCCCCCCCGGTGAGGCTGTTGCAGGCACACTGCCCTAACATTCTTTATCACCACACCAGGACTGTAAATATCAGAGTCACAGGAGCCTTCATGAGACCCATGCAGGTCCTTCTGGCTCAACTCAAGGGCACAGGCAGCTTTAACTCCTGACTGGATATCATTTGCACAGAGAAATGCCATATTTTTATGCTCAGCAAGAAGCAGGTCTGTTATGAGAAGGACTAGAACCTGCAGTGCACAGGTTTTATTAGACACTGCATGTGGGTAATGCCATCTGCTGATGGATGGGCAATTCCCAGGGATGATACCTGTGGAAACAACTATCACCTTCACACTCAGGACTGTCCTGTTGTCACAGCTTTCCCACAAAACCACACCACTCTGCAGCCAGGGAGCCACTGGGTAGTTCCACTGAAGCAAGAGGTGTTCTGTATTCCATAAGCTGTCCAAGTGCTCTTCCCATCATTCTTCAAGGGTGTGCAACAGGAAAGGATCTCACAGTTGAAGCTGCAGATTTACTTGGATGTTAATTAACAGGGAACACTGAGATGGGGAAGGGGGAAGAGTTGTGGAGAAGCAGGAATGTATCAATTTCAAACTGCACTTTTCCCCTGATGAAGACTTTAGTCAAGCACACAAAAAACATGGCCCAAGTGGGACCTTCCCTCAGGAATAGTCTGTCCCTGCTTCAGTTATGCTCTTCTGTAACATCACAGCATACTGGAAGGTGGTAACAGTTCTGTTATCAGTTAATTCCCCGAGCAGTGAAGTCCCACAGATCCCTTGTCCACAGCCAGCCACGAGGTCTGTTGCAGTTCAATTCCACTGTGGTTCTCTGACTTCACACACCAAGGGCATTCAGGTCTTCCTGACCCACATCAGCATCTCAGCCCTCCTGAAGATGATGCCCCAGAGCTGTCCTGCTCCGCTGGTTTCTTTTTGCAGGCTTGGCTTTGCAAAGCCCTGCTGAGCCTGATGCCTGTGGAGTCTCAGAGCCTGCTGCAGCCTTCACACCTGTCTGACAACATCACTTGTTGCTGGCCAGTTCCTTACTCATCCCTCAGCTCTTCCAGAGTCATCTTCTCCAGCTTCCCCCACTGGGGTTTCATCACAACATTCCACGAGCACAAGACAGTAAATTTGGCTGAGCTGATCTCTGAGCAGAGAGCAGCCCAGCAGGGCTCTGATCTGCTGTCCAAGATCACTCTGCATTTCCTTATTATTCCTATATATCCAGTTCCTCTCTCCCTGGATGCACACACAGCCTGCAGGCTCTGGGGCTCAGCCTCCCCAGCTCCAGCCCTGCACAGCCCTTTCCAAGCTCCTCTTGAAGAAAGGTACTGGACACATTCTTTAATCCTGTAAAACACCCTGACCCAGCCTGAGGCCTAGGAAGGACTTCCAAAGGCTTCACAGGCCTTCACTTCTCCTTCCTACAGGAGAACCTTGTCCTTATTTCTAAACCCAAGCCATACATCATACTAACTTCACCTTGTGACCTCCCCACCAGCTCCCCAGTGCTGCCCACACTGGCTGGTTGTCCTTCTCATGGTTTCACATCTTGCTCCATCAAGTTACTCCATTTTGTTTCCCAAACTTCCTGCATTTCTCTGTGCACACCTCACTTCTCCCTAACCACACCCAGATCGCTGCATACCTGTCCTCACCAGCACTTTCTCCCATGTCCATCCTCCCAGACATCCTTCATTCACTTGCACATCCCCACTTCTCCTATTTTCCTCTTCCTACAGAGCAGTCCAACCTGTAGCACTTGCCAGCTCACAGCAGGAGAACCAAGGTCCAGAGAGATGAGGTAAGTTTGGGACAATATATACAGACACCAGGAGAGCTTTGTGTCATTCCAACAAATCAGAACAACACTCTGGAAGTCATCACCTTGGAAAACACAAGTCACAGACATTTTAGAACAAAATTAACTAAGATCTACCTCCTGCTTCAGGAAGATACAGCAAAATGTGAACCAATCACAAGTAGGTTCCATTAGATGCACAAGAGTGAGCAAGTCATTTTAAAATATTATTTACATTTTAAATCCCAGTAGCTCCAGTAGAACAGGTTTGTTTCCAAACTGCTGTCCTTCATAATAACTCCTCTTTTTTTTTTTTTGTTATGTGTAAAATGGAAAAGGAAAAAAGGAGCTTCTTCCTTCCATTCAGATTTATATTTTCCAATCCCGAGCACAAGAGCCTCTCAATCCAAGCCAAAAGAGGAATCAATCCCAAGGCCAATGCATTCCACAGGATAATTTCTGGCTATTGGAAAAGTTATAGTGACTTGGGGTTTGAAATGGCTTAGGACAGAGTCAACCTGAGTGAATCTTGTTCACAAAGGGGCTCTGTAAACTTCGAATAAACACAGCCCCTGTGTCAGAGGCCTGGAAAGCAAAGGCCACACCAAGGGATCTCCAGAGCAAAGAGACCCCGGTGAGACACCCACCTTCTCCTGGCCTTAGTGCAAGGCCAATTCAATTCAAGACAAAGCCACCCTGAGGTGTTGCAGACTCCAACTGAGCTGCAAACACAACACACAACCAGGAGAAACAGCAGAATTTCACTCTGCCGTTTGGCCCGGAAAGGCCCTGGCAAAAGGAAAGAGAGAACGAGCCTAGAACACTTTTACTGCTCTCTCGAATAGGAAGTGGCTGTTTCCCTCAGCCCTCAAAGTTACTTTTCTGTCAAAGTTCATGACAGCAGAGGTCAATATAACAATCAGAAGCCCAGATAACGCTACACGTCGACCACACAGAGCATAATGCACACCCACACGCCCTACGTGCAACCGCAACAACGAGCACGGGGGGGCACACATACAAATACACACAAACACCGGGCCTGTGCGGGGCTATTCGTGGGCGGCGCCGCGGGCCGGGCCGCGGGGCCACCGGGCGCGGAGCGGCCTAGTCCTGCCGGGCCGCCTGCCCAGCCCAGCCCGGC
>VXBX01005629.1:359872-396972 GCA_013400415.1 Scytalopus superciliaris
GAGGGCGCCGCGCCGCAGCCAATCGCGGGGCCCGCCGAGCTGCGGAGGCCACGCCCACTCATGTAAACCACGCCCACTCCACAAAGACACGCCCACCCCGCATAGAACCACGCTGGGGCGCTGCAAAGCCACCCCTTCATCTGCATAACCACGCCTCTATTCTGCATAGTCACGCCCATATTCTGTATAGCCACGCCCCCACACTGCATGGCCACACCACCAACTGTATCGACCGGCCCATCCCATCATAGCCACGCCCACACCGCCGCTCGCCCCCGCCCACTCCCCGCATGCCCCGCCCCGCTCGCGCCGGTGGGCGTGGCCAGGCGTGAGGCGCGCGCCGCCCCCCCCGCTCCCTCAGGATGGCCCCGGCCCCGGGCGGGACCAGCCCGGTGAAATTCCGCATTTCCCCCCGGTTTTTCCTCACGGAAAAGCTTGGAAATGCTCCTCATGGAAAGCCCTGGCCCCCCCCGAGCGGGCAGAGCGCGGCGCGATGCAGGTACGGGGCTCCTCCACCGGGCGGCGTCTCTGAGGGGCTGCAGAGCGCGGCCTCTGTTCCCTGTAACATCACGGGGGTTTAACGTGTCCTGTGAGATGCTCTCAAGCTGCTAATTTGGCCTTTCGGTTTTTGTTTTTTTTTCTTAAATAGGCCTTTTGATCACGGTGCTGAAGTCCTCAAAACGCCGCCTAAATTTTGTGGAAAATAACTCGGTGGTTCGGGAGATGAGAAGGTAACAAGAGCAACAAGTTGTGAGGGATTCTGGGCATCCCCCAACACAATAAACTTGCCCACGTTTTCAGCACAACACCCGGCCTTCCCTTACACGAGCACAGAAATGCAGGGCCAGTTAAATGAGGCCAAAAGTCCAGTTTAATACTCTGATTTTCAGTTTTACGTTGTGTTTATCAAAAGCTCCTTTGAGAGGGGTTATTTTGAAAGCCTTAGGGCCAACACACCTGTTAAAGGTGGTCTCTATTTAAATAGGAATTTTTATCAGTGGGTGATCTGTCGGAGTGTGTTCAGGGGGTGATTTATGACTCCAGAAGGAACACGGTGCTTTGTCAGCTTCAGTGCCACAAAAGCCAAGGGCTTCAATTAAAGCAAGGGGGAGGGATTCCACTTATGGTAGAATTTAGAGTTGATTAGGGTTTAAGTGTGATTGAAAAGAGCTGATGGCTCTTCCTGCCCAATACATGGACATGGAATCCAAATAACATGATTTCCTCTCCTGACAGGCAGCCAGAGGACGGTAAGGGTTTTATTCCAGTCCCACACATTATGGAAAACATCAAAATCTGTTGTGTGTCAGTGTCCAGGACTCAAGTGGAGCTTCTCCACTGACACATTCCTTATGGAAATGCATTTTCCATCTCCAGTGCTGTGACATTACTAATTCCCCTTTCTTAGTGTAGCAACACACAGGGAATCCTCTGCTTTCCATGAATCACCCAAACCCTAATTATTGCTCAACCCCTACCAGGGATTACTCACTGGGCAGAACCCTCTTACACAGGGTGGAAAGCACAGATTAAAAATCCAGAGTTTTTTTCCCCTTCATCTACTTACTAAACAAATAGATAAATAAATGAATTTCTGAGTAATGAAAAGCAAACACTCAGTAGCAAAATACTAAACCAGATGTAGGGCTCCTGTCTGCTGCTGTCAGGGTTCTAACTTCAAAACAGATAGCACTGTGCAACAGAATCCTTTTCAAGTTTTGCAAGGCCTTATATGGAGTGACTTTTACTAGAAAAATAGGTCAAAACAGGCCAGTGAGAATGATTTCCACGAGAGGGAGTCTCTAAGTAGAAAATGATCTGACTGCTTTGACACAGTTACAGTCTGGTTTTAGTGTCTTGAAAAAAACTACAGATCCTTGGTATTGCCCCCAATATTATTCTGTTAATGCAGACACTGTAACATTTGCTTAACAGGTTTTTAAATTCAGAATTGTTCAAATATCACACCAAAAAAAATCCATTGATTGATTTTCTATCTACGGTTCAGCCTTGGTAGGATTAGTCAGATGGGGAGAGCTCTCCTGCTTTTACAAGGTGGAATTCCAGGCAGGAATTGCCAGTTATCCCAGGAAAGGGTGATGGACTGCACAGCCTGCCAAGGGTGCAAGTGGCTGATCCAAGCAGTAGGTGCTTTTCCAGTGGGAATCGCAAGCAGCCCTTTCCCCGGGCTGGGTTCCCCGTGGGGGTTGCTCACCCTGCTCAGAGCTGCTGCCGTCAGGCAGAAACAGAACATTGCACCTCTCCAGTCACACTCACGGGATGGCACTTCCCCCTCCACGGCTACATCTCCAGGATTACTCAACAGCTCTGAAAATCACTTTAATCTCAAATCTGGGTTGTGAGGAGTCTTATAGTTCTGAGCAGAAGTGAAGAGCAGTTTTGGAATGTAATTACTGTTATTTCTTACCAGCAACAAAGACAATTAGAAACCATTACCTGAATATGAGTAAGATCCATCTTTTTAATCTAAAACTCCCAAACATTTTGTATAAAACTGCTTTTCTCTCTGAGATGAGAAAGACAGATTAAAGCAATACAGATTAGCTCCTGGGTTTGGATCATTTTGTACACTTTTCTCAAATGCTCCTATAAAGTGTAATGTTCACTAAAGATGTGAGACAGCAGATCGAGTAAAAGCATCTCTATTTCTTTGATTCTTTATTCTTGTGAGTGCTCAAAAGCCTGCAGCAGTTTTTCCACAGCAGTTATTGAGAAAAGGCTGACTTCAGCCTGTTCGTTCTGAACATGTGGACAGAGCCCAACAGCAGTCATTAAAACCCACTAAATTGGTAACAATACCCACTGCCAGAGCTGGGATCCTGCCTGTCGTCCCACCCTTCTCTGGGGCTTTCTGCTGGGTCAGCCCAGCCTACTCTTGAAAAGCCTTTTCTACGTGTCTCCTTCTGAAGTTTCTCTCAAGAAAGAACAACATCCAAATTTTCTGGTCACTTGAGCACTGCTCTTGGGTTTATTTTTGTACCACAACCCCCAGGAAAAGTAAAGACTCCAAGTTAATACAGTTGATAGAAGGTTTGAGGATTTTCTTTTCAAATCAAATTACATACAGTATCTCCAGTATATAGAGTATCTACTCTCTTTGTTAGAATGCATCCTTTAAAATACTTTTTAAATATGATTAAGTTACATGTCAGCATTCACAAAGAACATGGGATTGAGCAGCACAGAAAGTTACAGTCATCTTTTATCTGCAGCTGCTGGCACTGCCAGGGCAACATGGATGCAGGAATTAGCAACAGTTAGGAAAATCTGGTACCCAGACTGTCAGAATTCAAACTGTCAGGTCACAAACAGTCAGTAAAAGGCAGTTAAACTAAGGTTTGTCCAGGCTTAATTGTCTGTCTTCTTCCCCTGAACTTCATCTTCTGGCTTTCTTCAAGCTTGTGTAGGCAAAGACAGAAAGGAGAAACATGGGATTTTTCAGAAACTATTTTGAATACTCTTCTGTGGAAGTTGATCACGTAACACTGGATTGGTCTGAGATAACTGGTCTTTGCTTGTATTTTAGAGCTGCCCAGTTCTCCTTTCATCTCTTACCATTTCAGTTTTGTGGTGTCTGTAGAATTGTCCCTGTGGTCAATTTTGATTTTAGTTCCTTCTTTATCTCTTTGCTTCCTTCATCTCATGTAAAAGGGGCAGCCCAAAGCCGTGTTTCACTGGCACGTCTACCATCTCAGTGCTTCAAACTAAACTTAGGAACTACAGAAGGAAGTTTGGGCCAGTGGTAATTCTGGTGTAAGTGGATGTAGCTCAGCTGGATTCTCTCTGTAGATATTTCATGGAAGGCAGGATAGAGTGGAAATTAACCCCTTTCCCACCTGAATTTCAAGACTAACCTTTAGGAAAACTTTCAAACACTTACAGCAGTGAGCCCAGCTGACAGGGTCAGTGCTCACCATGACTCCTTTTATCCTGACTAAAGATAAATCTGAGCTTCATTGGATTTATCTGACTTATTTTGGAGATCACGTTGCAACTCCGATGCTTGGTTCACTTCTCCTTTTGGCATAATCCTCAGGCATTCGAGCTTGTAGGTGTCATTAGCAAGCAGCTTCTATTTTAGCACAAACCCAATTGTTGCAGCAATAGAAGTGTCTGCAAAATACCAGCATCTGCTTTTCAAAGACATGCAAGTGGTGTGGTTTTCCTGGTTGACATGACAACATGCCCAGGGCCCATATCCTGGCAGTGGTGACAGAGTGGGTGAGTCAATCGTCTTGCACAAGGCAAGGTTTGATCCATGCAGAGCTGCTCCTGGACAGGAGGGAACGGCTGGAGCTGGCAGCAAGTGACTCTGGGTGTTTGTGCACCATCTCAAGGTGTTTCCTTGCTGAAGGACAATACACAGCAGGACTTTGCAAAGTATTAAACTGCTACAGCACAGGTTTGCCTGAAAAACTTCCCACCCTTCTCATTCACAGCCATTCCTGAGGCTTTTCCCTTTGTTGTGCAAACTGGGACCTAAAATTTCCATGGAAACATTGCAATTTAACAATACTCCAGAAAAAAATATTGAATACAGTGCTTTTAGAAGGTTAAATCATTTGACATTAATCACGTTTGACAGACAGGTAAAGAATCTTTGGTTTAGTCATGTAATGATTATGTTACAAACGCAATTCATATTATGCATTATGATATGTCTCTGTTTTTAATTAAGAACAGAACTCAAACATTTACATTTGGAATGAAAAAACATTTTGAAAGAGTAGAATGTCCCTTAGTTATTATCTCTGCTGAGGAGTCTGTCCATTTGGAGCTCTAAATAGAACCTGTGCTTGATAGGAACACAATGCAGAACATCAAGGAGATGAATTTAAGTTATAGAAATCTGTGTGACTGTGGCACAGTGTTGGTACCTCTTTGTAAAGGATGCTCCTGATTTAGTGAAGGGTTTATTGCTGCCCTGGTCATGCACAGTTCTCCCTCACCACGGAATCAAAATGGCAGATGGCTTTTAGCCCTGATAAAATATTCTGGATAATAATGTTCTCATACACAGAAGCATAACAACAATCTTCTTCAGTTACAGCCATGACAGAGGAGAAATACCCACCACTGGCTTTATCATTACCCATGTCATTGTTCCATTTCCATGCAATTCCAGCAGCACTGAGGGCATTGTTGGTGGCATAGAAACCGTTTTTGTAAGCACCCATCCCAGGGTGGCACTGTCTCGGTACAGTGCTTCTCTCAAGAACACAAGGCAGTTCTCTGATTACATGATGGAGAAAGAGAAACAACAGCTGTCTGTGGCCTGCCTGTCTTAGATTTACCACAACTCACTCGTAGTATCAAGATAAAACTACAGAGAAAATGCAAGAAGTCAGAAATCTCTGTTGCTTCTGAGTAGTGTTGAAAAGGTATGAGGAGCTCTCAGATGTGTTAGTGCATACAGTGTTTCACAGAAATGGTTTCTATTTTGCTTTTAAGGATCATGTTCCTTTCTCGAGCTTCAAATGCAATAACCACAGGAGGGACAAACGTGCTTTGTGTGGTATTCCGAAGTCCGTGAGCCATAAAGTCCATGTCTTCATGTGTGTACTTAATATTTAAGTAATTTCATGTTATGCTGAATTTCTTTAGGGGCTTAAATGGGTTATCTAGTGAACAATTATAACTTCTGTTACCCGTGTCATCCCAGTTTGCTCACCAGATTCCTGCACACGCTGTGCCCAGGGCGCTCAGTCTTGCAAGGGTGATGTTCTGAGACACCAACGCCTCCCACACCACATGATGGTTTATTGGGCCATTCCACAGGCCTGGCTGTGCAAGGGCTTGGGAAACCTTGGGTGGACAAGGGTCTGGGCAGCTCGGGGTGCCACTGGCACCGGGGAGGGCACAGGCAGTACCGGCACCGCGTTTGGCTTTGCCACCGTGGGGTACCTGTGCCCAGGTTACCTGTGCCCGGATATCTGTGCCTGGACACTTGTACCCAGGTTACCTGTGCCCGGATANGGGAGGGAGGGAGGGGGCGGCTGTGGCGCCGGGGTCCCGTCCCGGGGCGTTTCCTGCGGCATCTGCGAGGATGTGCCGGGCCGTGCCGAGCCGTGCCGAGCCGCAGGTCCTGCCCGCCGGTCGGTGCGGGGCCGGGGGGCCGGAGGAGCCCCCCGCACAGCCGGGGCGCCTGCGAACCCCGGTGAAAGCAGAGCGAGCGGCGATGGGAACAGTGGGGGTTTGTTTGGCTTGCTCTTTGACTGGGGGAGGCATGTTTGAAAGCTCTGTTTGAATAGAAATTCCAAAAATGTGGACACTGAAAACGTATTTAAAATGTTTCCTAGGAAGAGTGGTAAAAAAAAAAAAAGTTATGGGGATGACTTGTTTCAAGGAGGCCTCATTAGTAAGTAGATCCTCTTGGAATAAAACTGCTTTGAATGTTATTTGCTTTTGGATGTAAAAAATCCGACTTTGCTAACAAGGATAATACTAGCATTGTTTCCCCTTCAGTCTCTTATTTTTCTTACTGATCATGACAATTTCCATTTTCCACTACCAACTCTGCATGATGCAAGTTTATCAGCAACCCCCCAAAATTTCCTGTATTTCCTCTGCGGGAGTATAGCATGGCTCAGCCTAGGGTGTCCTGGGGTGGGGGTTCCTTAAATGCCTCTCCTCCTTTAGGTTTCTCAAACTGTTTTGCAGAATATTGTATAACATCCATCTGGAAAAATGAAGGGAAACCTGAGTACTGAGAAACGTTTCTCACACATTGGCTATTGCAACTGGTTTCTCTTGTCCATGAGACAGTTTATTCCATAGTTTTCACTCCAGAGAGGGGGGAGATTGAAGCTTGGCCCGTGCAGAGAGAAGCAGAAGTCAGCCCCATTTAATGTCTCTGCTCCGTGGGGTGGCTGCTGTTGGCACCACAGCCACTCCCTGTGTTTGGTGGGGCTCCAGGCTTGGATTGAACTCTGTCCATCCCTGGGGCAGTGGATAATGGGAATGCTGGCCTGTGCTTCGGCACCAGCCCGGCGTGTCGGTGTCTGTACCATCACCAGGCTTGCACTGGGCAGTCCAGCTCCATGGATGTCACTAGAATTCAGGAAGAAGACAGGGCAGGAGTTGTAGTTACACCTCCTCAGTAACATGGGTGGATGGTGAGTTTACGAAATATCGAATGTTTAAATACAAGGGGGGGGTTTCCAGTGGTTGGCTGAGAGTTCAGGTAACAATTTTAGTGAGAGCTGAGTACCTGCTGTGTCCCCAGGGGAACATCTCCTGCTCTCAGAGGAGTGGAGGCTTTTTCCAGCTGGATGCAATTCCAGTACTGTGTGGGGAAAACCCTGGGGAAAGTGAACCAGCCATCAATCTTTGGCTGCTTCTGAATATCGAGAGGGTGACAAAGCAAAAATGCTACTGCTGGTGCTAATGTAACTGAGATTTTACAGGCACAAATCCAACACGTTTGTGAATTCATTCCTTTCATCACCAAAGCAGGGATGGGAGTGTCCTACAATGGAGTTTCATGGTTCTGATACTGTTACCGAGGGGCATTGCTGCCAGCTCGGGCTAAAAGGCTGCCTGACGTGTTCCATTACAGGGCTGTTTTTGCAGTTACTTTATATAATTTGGTGAGTGGTTCAGCCCTTTGCTGACTCGGTGGTGTGGTCAGCAGTGTCACTCACTAAGTGCTGCTCCTGTGGAAGAGAAGAGGCACGGGCCTTCCCACAGGACAAGGAGCAGCAGGGAGCTGTGTTCAGCTGCTGACCCATACGGGCCAGTGTTTTCTCCCACCCTAAATTCAGATAAAGTAACTTTTTGTTGTTGGTTGGGTGTTTTACAGAATCCCAGTGGGAACTGGCCCATTCTTAAAATAGCCCAGTGATGTATTTTGTCCTCAGGATTTTTATCTGCTCTCAGCTCAGTTACAAATACAAGCTTTCCATTTTAATCCCAGTCTCAGACATTAGTGTTGCTACTGAGTAGCATTTATGTGAAGGAGGATTTTGGACAGGAATGTGCAGCTTCACAACCAACGCTCCTCCTGTTCTGCTTTGGAATCCTGACCCCAAAAGTATGGAGGTTTTTTTCTTTGAGCTGAAGTGATCAAGTTTTGCAGTTTGGTTGCAGTAAAGCAGAACGTGGTTAGACAGAGATATGAAGTAGCTTGAGCACAGTCACAGCTGCCTGGGAGAAACAGCTGCTCTTGTTTTCTGTCCCACAGCACTCGGGAGTTGTCATGTGGATGACTGAGTTCTGAGTGTGTCTGCCTCTGCCTGATTACTATCAAATGCTTTTCCTGAAAAGGCAGAGGATTCTGATCTGAGCATTTTGTGTGTAACAAGCTGTCTATTATTTCTGTTGATTAGTGGGTATTATTTCTATTAGTTAGTGGTTGTCTGATTCTCCAGACCAGGTACTTGATAACCCTTCTAAAAACACAAACTGAAGAGAGAATTGTATGTATTATTGTTTTATATGGTCACTTGTAATCTCTTTGGGATCTTTTTAAACTCAAGGCTCAAAGGATGTTTTGTGCAGTGGCTTTCGAGGGTCACTGAGGTTTTGCATTCAGAAGAAAACCAAGTTATCTCTTTTTCTTTTTAGTGCTGCTCTTTGTGTCCCTCTGTCACGTCATTTGTTCTGCTTCTCACAGTATTAGTTCAAGCCTGTGTCTTTTCAGTCTCTTAATCATTAATTAATCACTTCAGACACTAAGTAGCCTAAGGGAATCAGGAAGAAATGCTCTGGATGATTAATTCTTTTCCCATAAAAGCACTAAACTCGCTGGAGTTCTCAGCTAGGAGCCATGCTGGAGCTGTTTCCTGTGTCAGACAAACTCCCTAGGTGGGGATAGTGCACAGCTCTTGGGCTGCAGGCTGGATTTTGGCACTTTGGGGAGTGTTTTACTGCAGGAGGCTCCACAAAACAGTGGCAGTGGGAAAGGCACAGCAGCCTCAGACAGCCCAGGGGCACAGCAGCAGAGCTGTCATGCTGATCAGCTCTGTCCCACAGCACATGTTTAGACAAAGAAGAGCATGGAAAAGTGCTTGGGCAGTTTTCCTCAGGGCAGTTTTCCTCAGGTCTGTCCTTGTGACTTTGGCAGTTGGGAACTGTCGTGGTCAGGGGTTTCTGAATTGAAGGCTCATTCAGATACTGAAGTGAGGAGAAGAAAGGCAAATGAACTGGTGATAGGAGTGTCTGAGCTGACTGTGTATGCACCAGGCCTGGATTTCAGAGGATATGCCTCCTCCTCATCTCTGTTTCCCTACAAGTCACAGATGTTGGCAGATTTCCAGTATTTACACTGGGGTCCTACACCCTGATGGCAAACGTGCACTTACTGCCAGAGCAGATCCCTCAGGCCTCTTGCTGGCTGCCAGGCACTGCTGGGTGACTCTGTTTGTCCATGTCGCAGTGTATTCATACCCTCCAGCTACAGCTGCACTGCTGGAATGTCCTGATGGCAGCAGGGAATGCTGCCCTCACATAGCACAGGCCGGGTTGTGCCCGTCAGCCTGCGCTCTGCTGATCCATGTGTGGATCCCGGGCGCTGGAAGGGAGCTGCTGATAATGTGGCACCGAAAAACCCCCTCACAGATGAAATCAGGTCAGCTCTCAGTACTTCTCACCTGCTCAGGGCAGGAAAGCCTGGCCAGAGAAGTTAGGAAAGGCAGGACCAGCCTCTCTCAGCAGGATCGCCAGGTATTTATCTCTGATTATCCACTAATGCTGCATTTGCAAGGTTAAATAGAGTTCTGACATTAGCGGGGGTAAATATTGCTCTGGCAGCTTTGTCCTGGGGTGCTTTGCAGTGCTGGACAGGCTGGAAGTGCCAGAGCAAGAACAGCTGGAGGAGCCTGGTGATGCCTCTGGCATTGGAAGCGGTTGGTTTGGTTGGTGTTCCAGGGATTTCACACTTCCCTCTGGAGAATGACCTTTATTTTAATTTGTTCAGTTTTCCCCACTTTGGGACTTGTAAGTAACTGCATCCTCAGTCAGGGCATTCGAACCAGGTTGTCAGGGGTTTGTGATCAAAACTGGGGATGTGATGGTGTGTGGATGGAAGGGTTGGATGGTATGGGCTCTGAAGATTTATATTTTCTCTCCTTTTACCTGTTTCAAAGTGTTCTTTTCCGACTACAGGCTGTGGTTTTGGCTTTCTCTTTTCTCCTCTCTTGTTCCTCATTCACCTCCCACTGAGAACCTGGAGAGCTGGAGTGGATCTCAGCTGATGTCCCAGCACAGTTGGGGAGGGAGAAACAACAGTTTGTCTGTGTTAGGACAGTCAGGCAGTGGGACACCGTCCAAACCCAAAGTTTAAACATATGTTATTTACTGAGTGTTTCCACACGCGGTAAAAATACAGCGCCCTTAAAACACTGGAGGAAATGAATCATCCCGGGATCTCTCAAGATGGAGGGAGCTGCTGCGAGCAGCACTGACACCAGGAGGGCTTTCCCTTCATCCACGCTGTTTGCTCTGGGAGTGCTTGTGGTTCCTCCACACTAAAACCTGAATTAAAATGAAATTAAAACCCCCTCTGTCGCTCACTTCGCTGCAAGGAAGGAGGGATAATTTCGGCGTGTGTGTTTATAGCATTGCCCTCTTGTGGCTGCACCCAGCGGGATGGGAGCCGGGCGCTCCGGCTGCCAGGGCTGTGGTGCCGGGTCTGGAGCTGGGAACAGCCCTGTGAGGAGCTCTGGATGTCCAGCCGTGGTCATTAACAGTGGCCACACCTGCCTGTGTTTGCTGAGAATGCAAAGGGGAGCTCTGCCAGCTCTCTCTGGCTCCACATGGGTTTCCTGGGAAGTTGGTGTTTGTGATTAAACTGCTAAATGGGAAATGGGGGCCCTGTCCCCTCCCGAGGACGTGCAGAAGTTGCCAGCACTACTGTGTGAGCTGGGGCAGGGCTGGAGGGGGCCTTTGGTCTCAGCAGCAGGTCTGCACCCTGGAACCCTCAGCCTCACATCCTGCTCCTTGGCCCACCTAAGAGCACCCTGACTTGCAATGTGCATTAAGTGAATTAATTCCTGTTCGTTCTGGGTTGCCTGGTGGCCTCGTGTGGAGGTTTTTGAGATGGGAGCTGACAGGGACAGTTTGTGTGCAGTGCCCTGTGCTCCACAGGCCCCACAGGGAGGGCTGTGGGACCTGCCCCGCTGTGCCCTGGCAGTGTGGCCTAAGGAAAGGTCATTTACGTGCTTTTTCCTCGCTGACACCCAGCCCTAGCATTTGCATGTACGTCTCCTGTCCTTGTCACACATGTAGCAGTGACTTGTAAGTCCTTTCACAGTTGCCTGTGGCTGATGCTGCACGTGGAGCCAAGGCCACATTCCATGCTTCCCACTTGGAGTCTCCTGGTTTCCAGCCCTTCTTCTCTGTCAGTTATGTCTTACTCTGTTCTTCTTTGGGTTATGGATCATGGATTGAACAGACTTCTGTGCTACAGAGGAATGTTTTGGCTCGTTCTCCAGGGAAAAAGAGTTGGCATAAAGCTGCAGATGATTTCCCCTGGACACAGCCAGGGCCTGGTGACTGGAGGAAGAACATCTGTGTCATCTCCCTGTAGCTGACCACAGGCATGTCCTCACTGCCTCCCTTAATGTGCTCTGGCTGTCAGCACCGGCTCTCTCTGGGGGACATATTTTGGGGTGGGAGTCACATTTTGATGTGCTGGTTTATGTCTTGTCTGTTACATAAGCACTCCTTGAAAATGTTTTTTTTTTTTTTTCGGCACTGCACAATGATTTGTGTTTGGGTATAATTCAGGATTAGTTTTTGCTCCCCACTGAATGACAGCAGTCAGTGGTTCCCAGCAATGCAGACTTCCCCGGGCTGTGTGTGTTTAAGTGCATGATTCAGCTCCCACGAATGCTCTCAAGGCAGGGCTCTGAAATTGTATTGTATCAGCTGATTGTATCAGCAGCTTTCTCTGGGTGTGTTCAGATGGGAGACATTTATATTCTGCAGAGCTTTCTCCCATGTAATATTCTTCCCAATTTACAGCACTGCAGCTGAGAAGAAACTCAGGCTTTTGTGTAGAAGTTTTCAGCCTCGTGCATCCACCAAACCCTCGGTGTTTACTGAGTGGGTCTGTTCAAAAGGTAGGGAGACCAGAACAGAGCTGCTGTGACTCACAGTGCAAACAAACAGCTGGAAAAAGTGAACAATGCTCAAATCTTCCGGGCCTTCTGTTTCACTAAAGTGGTTTAGTAGGAAATTTAACTTAACAAGTGCAAAAAACCTGCTTGCCAGTTTGCAGCTAATGCTGGGCTTAGTGTCCGGGACTGTTGATCTGAGTTAGGCAATTCAGCTCGAATTCTTTTAGGTTTGTGGCTGCCTGTGTGTGCTCAGATGGAGCTGCTGGGAATAACTGTGCTGCTCCTCCAATAGGAGCCAAAATAGTTCATGGAGTCACCATGGCTGCGGTAGGAGGAAGCTCTCCCGTGCCACTCTTTTCTTATCCCAAACAAGCTTTGTTTACTGGCTCCTTCAAAGGATGGAAGGAAAGGGGTTGGGTTTAGTTCTGTGTGTACTGAAAACTGAGCTAATCTATGGTTGTAGATATTTTTCAATGCCTGTGACCTTGGCAACAAAGCTGAAATCCCCCCAGATTTATTGTCAGTGGTTTACTGAGGGGTTAGTGATGTTAGACCCTGTTTTGGCAGGGGGCTGCAGGAACAGACAAGTGTTTCTGTGTCAGGGTGCACTGTCATTGCTGGGGATCCTGGGCTGAACTCTGCCTTGCTCCTGTTCAGCACCAAAGTGTCTGGAGTTCCTGTCAGAACTTCAGCGACCCCCTGGTGCTCACTCACTGTCCTTGTGAATTCATCAGAGGTTTTACGGGTTGGCAAAGGATCAGAGAGAAAGGCAGTGGCTGCGTGGGGAGTCAGGCAGTGGAGATTCTGCTCCAAGTGCAGAAACAGCTAAACCTGGAGCAAGCAAATAACTTTATTTGTGTTTTGTTTCATTGGTCTCTCCAGTACCACTCTTTCAGACAGTGGTCTGCAGAATGCAGCTCTCACTCTGGGGTGTTACTGGCAAGTACAGCCTGTTGATTTCCTTGGATTGATCATACCAGTAGGATTATACCCCTTTGCCTCTTGCAAAACACAAGGATTTAGGGTTTTCCTGTTGCTGCAGCAGGAATACAGCAGTGATTTACTTCTGGCACTCGGTATAGGAGGCCTGGCATGCCAGGAGACAAGGCAGGCTTTTTTTCCATGAGGACATATATTGTTATTTCTTTGTAGCAGTTCATATTCTCCAGGCAATGTGTGGCAAATAAACAGAGGGACAAAGAGAGTTAGTTGGGTGGAAATGCAACTATTTGCCCCCAAGATACAATAAGGATCAGTGCACAAGGGGCATTTTTGCAGCATGACTGTAGTGTGGATACAGACTCTACTAAGATTTACTGTTCTCCCCATATTTTAGAAATCCAGCCTGTGTTTGTGAGCTAGCTTGATGTTCTGCAAGTGTCACCATTACAATAAAGAATACAGCCTTAGCCATGCAGCGAGGCAGGACTCGTTCCAGCAGTGCAGCAGGTGCTTTAGGTGCTCTGTGGTGTAACTTGTGTTGGCTGCAGACCTTCCTGTGGGCTCTGTTTACATAACAAATTTAGACAAATTATCTGAACCCATCATGAGCAGACGCCTGAGCTGCAAATGAGCACAACCACGTGGTGACCTGGCCTTACCACCACTGTTTGAGTCTCAGTTAATGCAGCCAGCTTCCCTGAGCAGCCCTGTGCAGGTGAGTCCTTGCTGTGTTTGTCACTAAATACAGGTGTGAATTGCCACAGATTAACTGTGTTGTGCTCATTTTTCTCTTGTAAGTGTCCAGTTATTGAATAAAATATTTTCTTTTCTGCCAGTACTAGATGATATTATCTTGTAGAAAGATGCCTTAGGTGCATCATTAGATGCTTTAGGTGGTGGCAGGTGTGAGGATGTGAGAGTATAGTTGCTGTGGAGGAAGCAGGCGTTAATTATTCCCTGTAATGGGCTTTGCAGTGTGGTGAGGTAGAGTGAGATATTCCAGGTTCTGTGCCCACAGGTTTTTCCTGAAGGGAACAGGACACTCCTCTCAGCATGGTTGTTGCTGGGCCACTGTGAGCAGTGCAGAACTGGGCACTCCTTGGCAGAAACAGATTGAGAGTAAAGACAAATGGCCAAAGTGCTGATGGTGCCAGTTTGTGAGGGTGTAGAGGGGCTGTGACAGAGGAGGGGGAGACACAGCAGAGCACAAAGGAAGGACCTAGGCAGGCAAAGGGGGCTGCTTAGTGCAACTTGCAGGGTGGAGGTAAGAGGGGTTTTGGATTGGAGAGACAACAACTGCACCCAGGTCAGAGGCAGTGGAAGCATCAGCAGTCAGGGCTTCCACACCCCACGCCAGGGAGGATGCACAGCAGGGCCAGTGCCAGGTCTGACTGCAGGGCCTCTCTGCCTTTGTGGACTTGCCTCTGGAAAAAGTGGTTCCAGCCTCAGGAAAGTCATTCAGCACTGCCCTGGAGGAGCAGCCTCCCAACTCTGCCCTTGGTCTGCGGGCCAGACACGCGTTTTTGTCCGTGCCCACTTCCCTCACGTACCAAGTGTCACGTTTTGTGCTGGGTGCACAGAGCACAGCCCTGGGATGGGTGCTCAGCCAGGCTCCATCACACAGCATTCCCAGGGAGCCCTGGCGTGGCTGTCACTGCACATCTGGAGCCCATAATGAGTTGTTGTCTTCCACTGGTTGCTCAAATCATTGGACTTCTTTTCCTAAGTTCTTGTTTTCATCGCTGCACAGCCAAGTGTGGTTTAGCTGGTCCATCTGGCTGAAACCATGTATTCCAAGATCTTTCCTTGTTTTCTTTAAATAACTTTCCTTTGCATAAGATATTGGCCCTGCATAGCACCCTTTCTGGGACTGAGCTGGACAGTTTGATGAAGAGCAGCTTGAACTGTGCCTGTTTTCCATGTCTCCACCGGGATGTCCCTCTCGGTGGGGCCCTGGCGAGCTCAGCTGGCAAGTGCCCCCCGTACAATGTCCAGAGCACACATTTCTGGGGCTTCATTGAACAATGCAACATTTGCTGCTAGCAGTAATAACCCACACCAGCTGCTGGGGTGGATTTACACCTATTCCCTTCAGAAATGGCTCAGATTAATTAATTTTATGAAAGAACACTATAATACACAATTTATCACTGTAGCCCTCTTTTCCTCTTTTGCCTGTATTTACATTCTGTAGCTCATTGGCAATGAAAGCTTGGACTTATAAAAAATGCCAAGTTAATTAGAAGACTAAATAAATTGTTCTTCAGAAATGTCATGTATATCTACAGATTCCAGTATATCCTACAATGGGATGTTAACAAAGAAGATGATCCTGGGTCTTTTTGCTTTCAAAAAGTCTGTGAGGTTTGCCCAGGTGTGGCACTATACAGGTATTTAATTTATTAATAAAAAGTCCAAAGTATTTTTCCATTTGGAAAGGGCCCATCTCTTTCTAATGTTATGTAACCCAGTCGTCTTGCTTTGGGTTCCCTGCAGCTGCCAAAGCCCTTCCCAGCTGCCTTCCTTGGAGTCAGGGTTCCAGCATGTTTTTCACTGGGTCTCAGACCTCTGACACTGAACTTCCTTCCCAGAGATCAGAAATACCATCAAGACTAACACATTGTTTTTATTGTCTGTTTCAGTTTGAGAATTTCCAGCGAAATTTTTAGAGGTACATTGCCAAGGTGACATTTCAAAACAAAGTGCATCAGCTTGGGCAAGAGAGAAACAGAGTGTTCTCATGAGAGAGAAAACATCCTCATGGAGAGTGGAGAGAGCGCAAAGCGGGGCCTGCGCTTTCCTTCATGGGATTCTGTGGCTGGAGAGCTTGGCCCCTTGCTTAAGCACCTCTTAGAGATTCTGGGAGTGGGAAGCTGCTCCTGTCAGGAATCCACCCCGGGGTGTGTTAAGAGCAGAAGTGACCAGCAGCACATGCTGTGTGGCTGCTCCGTTCCTGGGGGGCACAGGGAAAGTTTCCTGCCCAGTTTACTCACTGCAAACACTTGGAAAACGTGATAGACCGGTTTGCTGAAGTGAGAGGGTTGGAGGAATCATCTCTTTATCGGTGGCAGGTTGTTGGGATGCTACAGTCAGCCATGCTGTTGTAATTCCATGGGACTGAGGTGTGATGGCTTTGTATTTCTGCACAGGGTGTTGCTACACCCTCAGAAATACTTGGTTGTGAAATTATTGAATGAGCCCTTGTTCTGTTGCCTCCCAGGCTCCGGATGCCCTTGTGTGAGCACAGGAGCTGGAATCCATTGGTGCATCCCCAAACCCTCCCCGTGTGTTTCTCTGGCACTGCGTGTCTGGAAGTTCCATACAGGTGCAAAGCAGGGGCTGAGCTTTGCATTTTGCTCCTCTGACAAGTCCAGGGAGATGAGGGCACATTCCCTCCATCCCTGGGTTGTTCAGATGACTCCTTTCAGTGCTTGTCTTCTCCAAAGCCTCTTTCCCTGCACCCTCTGCCAGCTGGAGCAGCCGTGCTGTTCCTCTGCGTCCCATCAACTTCGCAGCTTTCAGCTGACAAAGTGTTGCCTCTGTTCCCGATGGCTCTTAATTTCTTCCTCTCCCGTTGGCCCCGTGGCTGGATATTTGGCTCGTTTGGCGTTGGCTGTGCTGTTGGTAATGGATAGCATATTGTCTGGAGCTGGAGCCTCAGAGCGGCTGAGGAGGCCGAGACTCCAAGGGCGCTGTGTGCACAAACACGTTACGCCCCTGCACTGCCGGGGGGGTGGGTGTGTTTGAGCCTGATAAAAGGTTGGCTTCTGCCCTTCGTCTTCCCCAGCAGCGAGAGGAGGGAGCCGGGACTCCCCACAGCTTCTGCGGGAGAGGGGAGAAGCATCATTTGCTCTTAGACATGGGCAAAAGGGACTTCAATTGTCTCTTTCTCACCCTTTTCTTCACAATGGCTCTGCAGCTGAACTGTGTCAGCTCCATGTCCATGGCAGGGCTGGGATATGTTGTTACAGCAGCTGTTGTGCTTTCAGCTGTGGTAAGTGATTAACATCACAATTAAACCCTGAAAAACTTCTATTTTCCTGCTACTTATAAGAGTTCCACTCTCTTTTAACTCTTTGTCAGGGTTTTGTCCCGTTTTGAGGTGGGAATTTGGGAGGAGCAGAGTCAGGCTGGCTGGAATCACAACGATAACGCTCATTGTTTTCCATCTATGAGATCTGATTTCAACTTGGGAGTCACTGGTACCTGACTTGCTATTTTGCTTTCTAGTTTGTAACATTCTTTATTCCTGCCTTGAAAGCTCAGCATATTGTACTTCTGTCCACCAGCTGCTCTGAACTGTCTTCTTTGTCAAAACACTGGAAGCTTTCTAATGGAATATTTGAATGTTTTCTTCCCTGTTACCTGACAGCACTCAAAGGCACGATGTGATCGATGGACAAACGCCATTGCCAGTGCAACAGAAATGTTCTATTTCCTTCCAGAATTACCAAAATGAATTCTTTTATAACAGAGGAAAGCGTTCACTATGTTTGTTAAAACAATGGATGTTGCATAGTGTTAATATGCTGCATAAGTATGGCAATAAACATACGAAACCAAAACTGCAATGTCCTTAGGACAGGATGTTGTGTAAATAAGTGTAATTCCTACAAGGGACAAGTTACACAGAAGCACTGAAGTAACATGTCGGAAGAGCTGTAAGAAACCTGTTAGTTACCTAAATCTTTGATGACATTCACAGCATTTTCCAGAAAGAGCTGGGTAAGATCACACTGGTTTTAGGAAACCTGTAAATAACGTTTATGCAACATGTAAAATATGTAGTTAAAAGGGGTTTGTTTCCAACAGTTTGGAGTGAAATTTATAAATGCAGCATTTATGGGAATGTGCCATATTGAAAAGTTATAAATTAGTAAGGAAAATATATAGATTAAAATTGAGAGAAACAGATAAAACCCAGAGAAAACAGAGTCTGGGAAAGGTAAGTCAGGAATAAGCCGGGAAGGAGAAGTGATTGGAAGTCAAAGCTAACAGTGATAAATGCAAGGGAGAAAAGGAATCTTGCCACTTGTTGCCTGGAGCAGCGAGTGAAGGGCTCAGAGCTCCCGTACTGTGCATACTGAGCCCCATGCTCTGTCTCCCCAGCCTGTCACCATGGTGGAACACGCCGAGTTTTTGAAGGCTGGGAAGGAGCCCGGCCTTCAGATCTGGAGGGTCGAGAAGTTTGACCTGGTCCCGGTGCCCAAAAACCTGTACGGAGATTTCTTCACCGGAGACTCCTACCTGGTGCTGAACACCATCAAACAGCGCAGCGGGAACCTCCAGTACGACCTGCACTTCTGGCTGGGTGAGTGAGGGGAGTGGCCCTGGGTGACCCCCGATCCTCCCCCTGCCCCCGCCTCGGCCACCACGTGCTGCCCACGGAAATAACGAGCCCAGCTGGCAGCACAGCAGCTGCAGTTTTGGGGGCAGTACAGCCCTGCTCACCTAAATGTTTGCGGTGGTTCCTGCAACAGTGAGCAGGGCTGCCCCTGTTCCTAAAAATGCCTTTTCCTGACCAAGGTGACACCCTGAGCCCCTGCTCTGCAGAGGTTCACAGGGAAGACAAAGTCTCAGGTGAAAGGGGTGACTGAAATCCTTTGAGCTGGAAAGGATGGAGGTTGGGTGTTATCCCCCTGACTCAGGGAGTGGGATTTCTACCTCTCCCACCTGCCTGCTGCAGGAAATGTCACAGAGAGGTGTGCCAGGGCTTTCTGCACCTCCTGCAAAACGCAGGCCCTCTGCCAGCCCCCCCCCAAGCCGTCACCCTTCCCTGTTGCAGGTGATGAGAGCTCGCAGGATGAGCGCGGGGCCGCTGCCATATTCACGGTGCAGATGGATGACCACCTGCAGGGCAGGGCTGTGCAGCACCGCGAGGTGCAGGGCCACGAGTCCTCCACCTTCCTGGGGTACTTCAAGTCTGGCATCAAGTACAAGGTGGGTGTTCCCTGGTGCCAGCCTGAATGGAGTTTGCAACAAATGGCATCCTGCCCGCTGCCCCTCTTCTCTCAGAAGAGAGAGAGTTGCCCTTCCTCCAGTTGCTTAAAACCCCATTCTCAACCAGATGTTTTCAATGAGTTGGAACAGGGTGGAGAACAGCAGATCCCAGTGGGAGAGATTTGGCTGAATTAATAATACAAAAGAAAAGCCCCAGAAAATTTTAGGAATCGAGGTTTTGTTTTCCTTCAAGAAGCAGAGGGACGAACAGTCCCAAGACACCTGGAATGAATTTAAGAAGCAGCAAAGTTAATGGGAAACGCCCACCTAGGAGATTTAACTTCTCCCCACTTGCATAACAGTTTGACCTTCCTGGACTCAGTTTCTCTGCTTAACCCACCTCCTCAGCATGTGCAATGTTTTGGTAAAGCAGATGAACAGTAGTGGGAGTTACTCTTGCCTGCCATCACAGTGAAGTGAGACAGAAGTGAAAACATGCAGAGAGGAGCAGTTGTGTCTGTAGGAATCCAAAGGCACAAGGAAAGCGGTATCAGGTCAAATGCCTGTGAAGTGCTCACATTTCCTCATGTCTAAGACTTTCCTGGTCTTTCTGTTTTGCTCATTTCTCACTCATTTGTTGTTCTTTTCATTCATTTTAATTAGTTTATGCTTTTTTTGAGGATAACTGGTATGAGTCCTGTTGCCTGCATTGATAAGGAATCCCAAGTGTCTCTTTATCAGCAGAGAAGGTGATTCTAGAGGTTGGGATAGTCTCTGGTAGGCAGGACATACTATACACATGGAAATACACTCTTCACTGCACCAGCCCCAGTGTGAATCCTTGTTCCTGTGCTTTTCCCTCAGGCTGGTGGTGTGGCCTCTGGCTTCAGACACGTGGTTCCCAACGAGGTCACTGTGCAGAGGCTGCTGCAGGTCAAAGGCAGGAGAACAGTGCGGGCCACGGAGGTCCCTGTGAGCTGGGAGAGCTTCAACACCGGGGACTGTTTCATCCTGGACCTGGGCAGTGTGAGTACCATGGCAAGGGCAGGTCTGGCAGACTCCCAGGGGCAGGGGGTGGCTGAGTTCACACAAGGGGTCTTTCCTGCTCTGTTGAAGCCACCCCAGGTGCTGAGCACCCTGAAACGCTGTTCAGCCAGTCTGACCCCGTCCAGTCCCAGCCATCTCATCCAGACAGGGGGTTGTTCTGCTCTGACAGGTGTTCCTCTTCCCCCCCAGAACATCTTCCAATGGTGTGGCTCCAACAGCAACCGGCAGGAGCGGCTGAAGGCCACGGTGCTGGCCAAGGGCATCCGGGACAACGAGCGCAACGGCCGCGCCAAGGTCTATGTCACAGAGGAGGGATCCGAGCGGGAGGAGATGCTCCAGGTCAGCCACTGCTCCCTTTGTCTGTGCTGGGGTGGGGAGGCTGCTGGGATGGGGGGCGGGCCCAGGAGCGGCTGTGCCTGTGAAGTGCCGTGTAAACACACAGCTCAGTGCAGACTCGGTTCTCTGCATGGCTGGGACAGCAGGTAGTGATGCTGCTGATCTAGAATTTTCTTCTACTTCTTCTTGTGACTGGGGCATCTGGGAATGAATCTTGGACTGGCTGGTAATGATTTTTCTCTCTCTCACAGGTCCTGGGACCAAAGCCCGCTTTGCCACCAGGAGCTTCCGATGAGACCAAAACTGACACAGCCAACAGAAAGCTGGCCAAGCTCTACAAGGTAACAAGAGATCCTGACACAACACTGGGAAGAACAGAGTGGTCTTTGTGCAGTAGATGGAGCTGGAATAGCAGAGAGGAGTCGAGCAGATCCAAGTCCTACTCTTGCCTCACTCTGCTGTTGGGTTTTTATCAAGCTTTGTATACGAATCTTGGTTGCTTAAACCACATGTGCACGTGCTTTTGGTGTCCTTATCACCTCTTTGACTGTAGGGAGATAGTAGCGATGGGGTGAATGTGTGCCAGAATGGTTTGTAATGTGGAACTTTATCCATCAGTCAGTACAGGAACTCAGGTTACTAACCCCCCTCGAGGCAGGGGGGCCTGTTCTCAGTTACCCTCCCTCCCTGAGTGCAGTTGGTTTGCTTTAAAAGATATTTACCTCTTCGGACCAATCTGTCTTTGGTCCCAGCAGTACCTGCTTTGTTAGAAGTACTAGAACTCCTCAAAGCAAGTGTTATGTTTTTGTCATACAGTTTCTGTGTCAGAGGTATCCTGTTTGAAAACAATAGTGCCTGCAGCAGCCAGTGCATTCAAATGTATTTCCCTTCCCCTCCCTGAGTTCTGAACCATGGAGAGGAGCAGGCAGTGCCTGATGTGACCTCTGTGCTGTGCTGTCACAGGTCTCCAATGGGGCTGGGAACATGGCAGTGTCCCTGGTGGCAGATGAGAACCCGTTCTCCCAGACAGCCCTGAGTACAGATGACTGCTTCATCCTGGACCATGGCACAGATGGGAAGATCTTTGTTTGGAAAGGTACCAGGCACAACCAGGGAGAAAATAATTCATATCATAAGGAGAAAGGCAGTTGTGTTCTTGTCATTTGCTATCTGGCATAATTTATCTGCAAGGCTGGGTCTTTCTACTGTGGCAAAAGGTATCTGGGGCAGTTTCTTCTTTGGGTAAAAAAAGTTGACCTCTTTTCTCTGTGTTTTCGTTAAAGGCAGAGGTGCCAACTCTGAAGAGAAGAAGACAGCACTGAAAACAGCTTCTGAGTTCATTGACAAGATGGGTTATCCCAAACACACCCAGGTAAGGCCGTGCAGCCCAACTGTAGCTATCCTGCCCTTCTGGTCTTAGGGAGATGCTTCTAAAGGCTCACTCATTTCAGATCCAAGTCCTCCCTGAGAGTGGTGAGACACCTCTGTTCAAGCAATTCTTCAAGAACTGGCGGGACAAGGACCAGACAGACGGGCTGGGCCAGGCTCACGTCTCTGGTCACGTTGCCAAGATCGAGCAGGTCCCTTTCGACGCGGCCACCCTGCACACCAACAGGGCCATGGCAGCCCAGCACGGCATGGAGGATGATGGCTCTGGCAAGAAACAGGTGAGCAGGGCCACAGCCCCTTTGGGAAGCTTCCCAGGCTTTTCTTTGCTCCTTGATGTCATTCCTGCCCAAGCAGTGAGACAAAGGGAGGCCTGACAGCCATCAGCACTGGGGTTTTGTAACCACCGGGGGAATGTTTAATACCAGAAACACCAGCTGGGTCTGGAGAGCCCTGCAGATAAGTGGTGTTGATTCTGTTAGTTCTGACCCTGCAGTTTCCCAGCACTGACTTGTACTTCTTCCTCATTCCTTCTCCTCGTTGTTCTACCTGTTGCCATCACACCTGTGATGGGGGATGGAGCACCTGCCCCATGCATGTTTTTGCCTATAGAAACAGGGGTGGAGGTGGGACTGAAAGGGCTGGGGGATGTCCAGAAGCCCACAGAGGTCCTGGCCAAGGTTTGCTGTTCAAAAGTGCCCCGAAAAGCCTCCAAGCTCCGTCCCGTGGAGAGGAACGGGAATTGTCCCATTGGCAGGTCCGGGGCTGTGTCGGCGCTGGCCCGGCAGGGGGCGCTGCGGCACCGCGAGCGCCGGGATGCGGAATTTGGGGATGCGGAGATGCGGAATTTAGGGGTTCCGGGAGCAGGAAATGGGCACTCCCGAGTCACCTCCGCTCCTCCCGCTCTAGATCTGGAGAATAGAAGGCTCCGAGAAGGTGCCGGTGAATCCAGCCACGTACGGGCAGTTCTACGGCGGGGACAGCTACATCATCCTGTACGACTACCAGCACGGCGGCAGGAAGGGCCAGATCATCTACACCTGGTGAGGGAGTTCGGAGCAAGTCAGGGAGCGCCGGGGCTGTGTGGGGTGGGGGCCCACTTGGGAAGTGGATCACTGCTGCTTCCCACTTACAGAGGGGGGAAAAATTCACCCTGGACAAGCATCCCTTGCAAACAAAACACTGCCAGAGGTGTGGGGTGTTTCACTTGAAGGGGTGGGTGGGTAGGTGTGTGTAAGGGCTGAAAATAAAGCTTGAATTTGGCCTTGTCTTCCAGGCAAGGAGCTGACTCCACACAGGATGAGATTGCAACCTCTGCATTCCTCACGGTGCAGCTGGATGAGGAGCTGGGAGGGAGCCCCGTGCAGGTAAAGGAGCAAACACAGCCCAGCAGAAACCAAAGCCCAGCCAATATTCGACTCCTGGCTCCAGCTGGGTGCTGTGTGAACATTCCAGCTGGGCAGGGGCTCTAAAGGCCATTTCTGGTACATCTTGTGCTACTCAAAGCTGACAGCACGTTTCTTTCTGTCCAGAAACGAGTGGTGCAAGGGAAAGAGCCACCTCACCTGATGAGCATGTTTGGTGGGAAGCCCCTGATTGTTTACAAGGGTGGAACCTCGAGGGAGGGCGGGCAGACGGCTCCTGCGGAAACGCGGCTGTTCCAGGTCCGATCCAGCACCTCCGGAGCCACCCGGGCAGTGGAGGTACGTGGAACTCGTGTGTGTGCACAGCCCCTGTTGGAAACTGATCCTATGGAGCAGGACTGGGCTCTTGTGGCTTGTTCTGAGCCCACTGTGTGACAACAGCGCTGAGGGCAGGAAGAGCTGGATTCCCTCTGTGGAACTGGAACTCGTGCCAGCACACAGGTGGAGAGCCCCACTCCCCTGAAAGAACATGCACACAGAAAGCCTGTGCACAGCCCCACTGAGATGAAATCCTGGTGAATAGGTACAGGGGAGGTGAGGACACTGGTCTGTGACTCCAGTAACTTCCCCAGTTTCCAGCTTCAAGGTGTCCTGTCCTTGCTGACACAGAGGAGATGGTGTTAATGACTGATCAGTGTCTCAGAAGGGAACTGCTCTGCCACGGGAGTTCCTAAATCTCCTGCCATAGCCATAAAGCCTGGCAGAAAGACAGAGCCAGGTGTTCCTACCATAGGTCACGTGCAGCTGTACATCACAGGCAAACAGCTATTTCCTCTTCCCATGTGGTGAGTCTAACTCATCACCTGGATACAGGGAACACACAACACATCTTACAGGGAGCACCTTGTTTGTGATTTATCCAACAATAGGCTCTGGTTTTATTTTGAACTAATGAGCTCTGTGTAGAGGATGATTTCATCTGACACCTGCAACATTCCTTCTTTTCAGCTGGATCCTACTGCCAGTCAGCTGAACTCCAACGATGCCTTTGTCCTGAAAACTCCTTCTGCTGCCTACCTTTGGGTTGGCCAAGGAGCCAGCAATGCTGAGAAATCAGGAGCACAGGAGCTGCTGAAGGTCCTGGGAGCTCGCCCAGTACAGGTTTCTGAGGGCAGAGAGCCAGGTGAGCGGGTCACAGTGGAGTCTGGGATCACTGCTGTGTAGCTGCACATCCTCAGTAATTATTCCATGGATATTTAGTCCCACAGAACAAGGGAAAGTGGACATGGGCACAGAGCACACTCCTATCTGTGGGACTTGCTGATACAGAAGGGTGCTTGGGGTGGGTTCCACGAGCACCTGAAGCATCAGCCTCTCTCCTGTGCAGACAGTTTCTGGGCAGCCCTGGGCGGGAAGGCTCCGTACCGCACCTCACCCCGGCTGAAGGACAAGAAGATGGACACTCACCCCCCGCGCCTCTTCGCGTGCTCCAACAAGAGCGGCCGCTTCACCGTGAGTATCTGCGAACAGAATCAATTCCACACCCTCCTGACAAGGCTCAGCCCCAGCTGCTCTGAGCCCCCCAACAGGCCTTACCTCTGATCTCCCTTTGTGGCCTTGCCCCTGTATGGGTAAAGTGGTGCTTGAAGCCTGTGATCATCTTAAAACCCTCTGTTTTCCAGATTGAAGAAGTTCCTGGAGATCTGACTCAGGATGACCTGGCTACAGATGATGTGATGCTCCTTGACACGTGGGATCAGGTACATCACATTTACAGGGTGACAGAATAGGAACAGACCAGCTCTAGATTAAGACCCCTGTTACAACAGCCAGAAGTGCTGTTGTATCATAGACTGTACATAAATCAGCCACAAGGCAACTTAGAGATGACTGTTGATGTTTAATGTAAAGATGTTCAAACATCTGCTACTTTCCCCTGATGGTAAACTAGTGTAGAATTTGTTCATGGATCTACTATTTATGTAGATAAGATGCAGGCAAAAAGCTTCTTGAGAGCAGTGGATGGCTTTGGTCAGTAGGGTCAACAACCCAAGTTCTGTGCCACACTCTGTTCGCTGAGACTTTGTCTAAACTATCCTGTCATAAAGAGATTGATTGTTGCTGAAATAATTAATAGGCATATTTTTTTCTAGGTCTTTGTATGGATTGGGCAGGATGCCCAAGAAGAAGAAAAGACTGAGGCACTGAAATCTGGTAAGGTCATGTTTCCCTCTCTGAACTATCCTTTTCTCACTTTCCACTGTCTGATCATGAGGCAGGCGCTGCACATTCTAACAGGTGCAGACAGAACCACAGGGTGCAACCCTGTTTGTTTAAATGGACAGTGTGCCACTGTCTCTGTGTGCCACTGTCTCTGTGTGCCACTGCCTCCCCAGCCCCCTTTTAGCCCCCACGGAGCCGTTTCAGGTGTTGCTCTGTGTGACCTGCACTCAGTGGGGCTCCCTCCTCCTCCTCAGCTAAGCGGTACATCGACACCGACCCGTCCAACCGGGACAAGAGGACACCAGTGACCATCATCAAACAGGGCTCTGAGCCCCCCACCTTCTCCGGCTGGTTCCTGGGCTGGGACGACGACTACTGGTCTGTGGATCCTCTGCAGAGAGCAATGGCAGACGTGGATGTCTGAGGAGCAGGTTTGAGACAGAGCAAGTTCAGTGCCTTCAGTGCCTCCAAGAGCTCCTTCCTCCAGCAGGATGCACGTTAACGAGGGAATGATGTTAATAGCCAATTAGCTGTGCAATAATTTCCGAAAACAATCACGACCAGTCATTGACCCCACTCCTTGCTTTGATTATATTTAATACAATAAAGCTTGTATGAAATATGTGAAGAAGAGAAATGGTGGGGTTTGTTATGAAGAAAACATTAAACAGCACATGTAGATCCCACCTTTGAACTTGCTTGGAAGGAACACACTTTAGAGCCAGAAACTTTCGTGCCTTTTTTTGCACATGGACTTTTTACTAAACAAATTACTTTGAGGGGTTTGAGATTGTTCTGCTTTCCCCTCACCAGAATCATGAGCATTTAAGACCCTGATAAATTAACAGCATTCTACTCTTACAGAAAGTCACGCATTAGTAAACAGCACGCTTTTTATTCAGGGTGAGAGCAAAAAGCATCTGGTGGTGTCAACAAGAATTCACAGGGGTGGCACCTGCAGCAGCAGCAGTTGGAGTTCCAGTCACTCATCTTCCCTAAGGACTAACCTCGAGCTGGGCAGTTGCTGTTTCCCATTCCCACGTGTGTGAGCACAGCAGTGCTAATTATCTCAGCTTTGTCAACTGATTCTCCTCACTGCCAGCCAAAAGTTAAGCTCAGCTTACATGAACTGCTGCACTGACAAACAGGAGTAAATTGCTTTGGTGATGCAGAAGAAAAGGAAACCTTTACAGCAAACAGGCTCAAAAGCAGCAGCACTTGGGCTTCTTCTCCTGACAGTAACAAAGGCACAGCGTGTCGAGGCACAGGTGAACAGGCCTTGCCTGCACTAAAACATCTGTAAATACAGAACTGGTTGTAGCAGGAAGGGGATAAAAAACAAGTTGTGAGGTTTATGCTGGCCAGTGTGGGAAGGGCACTTACATCACTGATCTTGGCTTTTCAGTTTCATTGCCACCTCCCAAAAGCTAGTGGTGCCAGACTCAGTGCTGGTGGCAGCTTGAGGAGTCTCCCCCCATGCAGACTCCAATTCTCCTCATTTTAATCTGTAATTACATCTGCTAAAGAGGTACAAAACATGAAGTTTAACACGTACAGGTGGGGTTGTGTGAGCTGAGGCTCACCTGCTTTGGGATGAAGTATAAGCCCTTAGTGCCACAACCACCACTCCAGGTGTGCACAGAGCAGCACTGACAGGTAAAGCACCCCTGTGTTACAACAGGTGTACCAACAGTGCAGCATCTTTGTTAAACACCACCCTGCCCCACTAGTTACAGACATGTGACTTCCTAGAGAAAGAAGGCTTCAGACCTGGATAAAATGCAGTACTTTGGTTTTTAAAAGTTATTTTTACGACAAACAGATAAAGATGGACCCTTTTCAGTGCTTTAAAGCAGTGTTAACTCTACAGACACAGCCCTGTAACAACACCAGCCCAGCAGTGACCACAAGCACGTTGTATCCATAACTATGGCATGTCTGTGCCGTTCCTGGGGGGCAGAACAGACCAACAACTGTTTCTCATGAAGGGGGACTGCTTTAGAGAGCATGAGCCTGATTTGCAGAAGTCCCCAGGACAGTATTCTCACTCCTGTATCAATTTCTGTAAGCCAGAGAACCAACCCATGACAGGGCCCTGCTGACTCCACCACATACAGCTACACTCCAGGAGAACATACTTAGGGCTGTTCCACCTCCCTTGCAGGCTACAGACACATTCATTAGAAGAAATAATTCTCTTTCCAGATGCTGGATCATCTCTACCACAATTCCTTTTCTATGCTCTTTGAAAAGGAGAGGTTATGGATTAGAGGTGTCCCATCCAGGACAGTATGGATAAAGCTTATTTAAGATCACAACCTGCTTGTACTCCTTCTGAGAGGTTTTCAACTTCAAATCATTGCGATTGTCCATATTCACAAACGTTACATACAAGTTTTAGAACACACTTAGAAAAACAAAAGAGGTTCCTCAGCAAACCCACTTGGCTAACAGTGCCACGAGCTACACTACACAGGGAATGCGGTGCTGCGAACGTGGGCCGGGCCTCAGCTCTCCCCTCCCACCCTCCCTACTCGTGCACTCCTATGAGGCCCTGCAGGATGTTTATGGGCAAGGGGAAGACGATGGTGGAGTTCTTCTCGGCAGCGATGGTGGTCAAGGTCTGCAGGTAGCGCAGCTGGAGGGCGGCAGGAGACTCGGTGATGACCATGGCCGCCTCCTTCAGGGCCCTGGAGGCGTTCATCTCGCCCTCGGCTGCGATCACCTGCGCGGGAGGGAGGGAGAGACCGGCACTGCTGGGTGACCTCAGCCCCGAGGCAGCCGCCACAGCGCTGCTGGGACACGCCTGCCCGGCCACAAGCCACTCCTGTTTGCTCTCCTGCTTTCCTCCCATCCAGACAATGCCCCATCACAAAAGCTGCATCTCTGAGCACAGGTCTTGAGAATGCAGTGGGACTATTTGTTCTGTCTTCAGAAACTTCTGTGCTGCTTTCAGCACTGCTTCTCAAGAGCAGCAGGCACTCCCATGGATAGCTGAGAATACTTTCTCCTTAAAGATGTAATTTTTTTGTATATCTACAAGGGCAAGGACTGGTGTGATTCTTACTGGGAAATACCCTCTTTTTTTTTTTTTTTTAATTCTGAGTTCATTAGGGACAGAATTGTAGCTACACATTTCTGTACCAGCAGGGCTCTCCTGCATTGGGACTATAAATATTTTCTGAGTATTTGTCAAGGATGGCTGGGTTGGAGATGGCAGTGTTTTGGCAGAGAAATTATTGGTGAGGCAATTCCTGTGTGTGCCAGCACAGGCAAGTGCACAGTCTCCTACAGAGCCCTAATGCAAGGGCACAATATTCTTTTAAACATCAGAATAAATAATAAGTAATTAAGCTTCAAAATTAATATTTAACACCATCTGGTTGAGAACATTCATCTTGCACATCACCACGATGAATTATTCATGCAGAACAAACCAAACCAAATCCAGCCCCCTGCTGGTGTCCTCACCTTGGCTCTCGCCTCCCGGGCAGCCTCTGCCTCTGCAGCCATGGCCCTCTGCAGCTGCACAGGCAGCTTCACGTCCTTGATCTCCACACGCTCCACCTTAATGCCCCAGTCATCTGTTGCCTCATCAAGTGTGGCCTACAGAAGGCAGGACAGGGAAGTTAAGCCACAGACTTGGCTCAAGCAAATGCCCAGATTTGAAGAATGACCAGTAAACCAAATTAATTACCTGAGAATTCTTGGACTTTAAGGGTTTTAGTATTTCTATTACAGTTTGATAACTGTAAGAACATAACTGTTGTAAACTAACAAAAACCCCAGAGCTTGACTGATATATTGAAGGAATTCCGTGGCATAATTTCCTTCAACAGCAAGTACTGACATAATGACTGCAGGGAAGGCCTCCTCCCCTGTATCCCTCACTCCCATTTTCATTTGAAAGTGCCATCCCAAGAGATCTTGACAGGGTTTTGCCTAAAGCTCCAAATCACAACCTGGTTTATCACTTAGATAACCTTTGGGTTATCCGTGGGATTGCTGCTCACCCGAGTGCTCAGTGAGCCCTGAAGCCGCCCTTACCTGCATGCTGTGAGCGATCTCCTCGCGGTCAGAGAGGATCTCAGACAGGTTCTTGGTGCCCAGGACGTTCCTCAGGGTGGTCTGTGCCAGCAGCCGGGTGGCAGAGTCGGCGTTGGTGATGTTTGCCACGGCCAGGGTGGCGTTGTGGACCCTGTAATAAACCACCCCGTCCACGTTCACCGTCACTGAGTCCTTGGTCAGGATCTGGAGAGCAGTGGGAATGCAGAGAATATGCAATAAATAGCAGGTTAATTATTAGCATAATTATGTATTTGTTTTACTAGACCAACTCCTGCTTTTGCCAGGGTAAACTACTTTTTCCACTGTCTTGAAAACAAAAGTCCTTATACACACATGCTGCATGTGAACATGTCCCAGGGTTTGCAAAGCTGACCCTAAATATGGGATTAGAACACTTCTCAGTGAAAGATACATTCCATTAGCTTTGCCACAACAGTATTTTTAACTCACTTCTTTGAATTCACAGAGGGATCTGCAAGGCATACCACAGACAGGAAAAAGACAAAAAAGCCAGCAATTATTTACCCTGAAATACAACTTCACCTGAGAAAGTTTAACCTGTGATTCTGGACCTGGCAAGCTGCAGAGAAAATCCAATCTGTGAACACCCTCTGAGTCTGAGTCAGGTAAAATACTGAATGAAACACTGGTGTGCTAAGCAAAGGATGTCCTTGCACAGACACAGGTATATGGAAGGTTTGGAAGAGGGTATGCTAGAAAGATGCATTGATATTAATTCCATTTTAAAGAGAAGTTAAAAAGAGATTGCTGCATGAACATGGGAAGGGGTGTCCTCATTCTAAGTCAGACAGTTACTATTACCTTTGACAAGAGAGAGGGATGTGTGAATTACTCAACCCTCAAGACTTACCTGCTCTGTCCCTTCCCAAACTATCCCTTTCAGCAGGCTTTTCATAACAGCATAAGCTAAAGAATGAGTAGCACACACAGAAATCATGTTGTACAGATAAAAATGGATTTCTGCCTCTACCTATGGAACACAAACAGACCTAAATCCATAAGCATAACTTAATCAAGTCAAAAGAAAAACTGGATTACTGATGGCTTCGCTAATGGCACATCAGCAGCTGCAAGCACATTGTGCCTGCAGTGATTAGGTTTCTCCCAATTACCCTTTACAGTGTACCAGGACAGCTGCCATTTGTCTCAATCCACAACTAACAGTGAGCAACAAGCCAACAAGCAAACCTGACAGGAAGCAGATGCAGCAGACAGGTTGCATCAAGCATCCCTGTCCCGCAAAATACACCAGATACACGAGGGACACAGTTATAACCACCGAGATACAATTGTGCACTAGCTTGTTTTTTAGAGGGCCAGTTGGTTTTTATTCTTTTGTTATCCCTGGAGTTGGCAGCACTGAGTCCACCTGGCTTGAAGCTCTGAGACGTTCTGCTACAAAATGAAGAGGTTGAAGGAAAACCAGACTGGAAATAAACATAATTTTTTTGTTCTTTAGTACCTTCAAGCTGAAAGACATCAAATGCCACAAGGAGTGGTGCCTCTTTCATCATGTTCCAGGGCAGGGCACAGAAGCCACGTGTACACCAAGCCCAGCTAAGGGAGCTGACCACTCATTCCCCTGAGTTGCTATAAATAGCACTTTATGGATACATCAATTTCATCCCAATATTTTAGCTAGTCTATATATCAAGATAAATTGGCACAGGACAGATCTCTGCTGCGTCTGGAAACCTTCCAGATCTCACAGAAGCAATCAGGGAATGTTGTATGAAGCCCAGCAGCCCTCGTTCCAAAGCCCTCCCACCCCAGCCCTCAGGCAGAATTAAATTATCTCATCTGGCTCTCAGAGGACACATCACTTGATTTCCTTCAGTGCTCTCCTCTTATTGATGACATTTCTAAAAGATATACGTGTATTCTTCATCATACATTGCACCTGCACAAGAAGTCTCTGTCTCAACCACACATTACCCAAAACTGAGAGGGGACAAGGAAAAGAAAGTGCACAGAATTCTGCCAACACTTTATCAGATGCAAAGGCAAATGCAAAGGCAAACTCACCTCCTGGGGAGGAATATCGAAAGAGATGGTTCTCATATCAACTTTGATGAAGCTGTCTGTGCATGGCAGGACAAAAAACAAACCTGTACCAAAAAATCCATTCAATAAGATGTGAAAATGGGTCACTGAGGCAGATGGAACTTGCTAATGAAATAAGATGAATTCCAAGGACTGAGGCTGTGCAGCTCTTTGTGAGGAGCTCAGCAGCACAATGCTTGTCAGTGGCTTCCAAACCAGGGTAAGACTTTAAAAAAACATATGCTGAGAAACTTCATTTTATTGGGGTATCACTTATTCAGAGGACTTGAACATTTCAGAAAAAGACCCCAGAATTGTTAAGAGCTACTTTTTAAAATGCCCCCCACATAGTTCCATGTTGGGACTAATTCTGGCAAGCAGAAACTATCAGCCTACTTTTGTTCACTGATCATTGACATTCTTGAGCTTGGACTATTGCAAAACCTGGATGAAAATGAAGGAAGAAGCTCCTGCCCCTTTCTGTCACTCTGAGAAGCAGGAGGAACAGCTGAAAACAGCATTCTTCCAGATCTCAGAGTTTCTAATACACCCAGGCAACTTTTCAAAGCCATCAAACACTTCAGTGGCTCAGTCAGTTTTGAAGGATACCAAGGCATTCAGACCAACTGGGTTTTAATGAACATATCAAATTTCTTTTTTCAAAGGACACATTTAAAGCCACTATTCCTCCCTTACATTCAGTGCTTTTGATTCCACCTGCAGATCACAGATTACCAAAGATTGCTGGACAAGACTCACAGATAATTAGTTTGCTGTCTTCTCCACATAAAGTATGAATCATAAAACATTCTGAGCTGGAAGGGACCCACGAGGCTCATCGAGTCCAATTCCTGTTGTAACACATCCTCTTACTGGTAGTTACAGAATTCATGAGAAACCCATTTACCACTCCACTGCAATGCCCCTACACAGCTCTTGCTTTGCCAGTGACTAATCAGCACCAGCTGCTCTCCAGGACATACCTGGTCCCTTTGCTCCCCCCTTTAAGATGCGTCCGAGTCGGAATATGATGGCTCGCTCGTATTCCTTTATGATCTGCAACAGATTGTGGGATGTCAGGCAAGGCTTTCCAGAAGCCACATGATGGATTCCAAACTACTGCACACTTGACAGACTTGGGTCTCAAATTTAACACACGTTTCTCTGCTGGCTGCTTTTGAGAATTTTAGCCTAGATTTTATTGTCAGAGAGCAAAAGGAAAAACGAGGACAATATTCCACCAAAAATACTCTTCAGACTGTCAGCCTGGGCAGGCCCAAGCACTAGCAGCAGCCATCAGGAATATCCTGGCAACAACACAACAAAGTGCACTATTTGTGACCCGGCAGGGATTTTTCCAGCTCAAATTATGATGTGGTGTATCAGCCAACCCAGGAGGAAATAACTCCTCCTGTCTGGAAACTGAAAACATCAAGCTCAAAGTGATCACAGGTGACACAGTGCCTTCAAATGTGTCACATACAGCCACATCTATGTACATACTTATATATTTATCTTTACATATTTAATATTTAGACATATATATATATGAAAAAATAAAAATCAAGATATCAGTCCTCCAAGAGTAATTATGGTTTCTTGCAATTACTCTGATCTCCCAAACTACTTTCTGTACTAATGACAACTGGGCAGACATAGCAAAGAAGTCAATGCAGGAATCATTTAGACAATATATTGTAACAGCACTTTTAATTTTGGTGTGAAGATGAGTGCACTGAAGAGCTGGGGGTCTGCTATGCACTGTTCAAGAAAGAGCAGAGTTGGGTTAATTTGTGCTGAAAACAAGTAACTTAAACTGAGAACAATAATAACCAACCTGCATTGCTTCAAGTTTTAATCCAACTTAGCAGTGAACAATTTTTTACCTTTATGCACATCCAGATCGATACGGGAAATGTAAGAACAGTGAAAAACAGGGAGGTGATCACCAGGATCCATCCACACACCCCGAGGCCAGTCTCTGCATCATCCGCTAGGAAAGAGCAGAAATTTGAGATTTTTAAAACCAAAAGTGCCTGTTAAAGGAAGTGCTTAAGTGGGGTATTTATGTTGACTATTTCTTGAAATAAGCCACCATCAGCACTACTCCTCTGTTTAGAAGTCAAAAGCCAAATTCTGCTTTTATTTTCACTACCTCTAGAAGTTGTGCAAGACAGCTGAGGGCACAACGTGCATTTATGCAGAATTAAGCATGCCAACATTTCAGTATTGACTCTCAAATGCCTCCCTCTTCCTTGATTTTTTCTAGAAAAGCAGCCAACAGGCAGCAGTGGGAATCCTCTTCTCTTGTCTAACAGGTCAGAGGATGCTGGCTTGTGAGTGAAATGAAGCACCCCCAGCCTGCCAGCTCTGTGACTGCACACTCAGAATTGGTTCTCTGTTCCAGCTGTCCCAGGTGCAGAGCTAAGAAAGCCACAGCCCGTGGCCCTGTGGTGCCCTGGCAGCAGGGCCAGATGAGAGTAAGATCAACCGGATGCGAAACGAAGTCTCTGTGAGGAATGTCTTGGCCAAAGACTCCTCTGCAAGAGTCCTCTGTCAGGAGAGGCCCCGACTGAGGGGATCTCTGGGGTCGAATAACGAGCTGCTGGTTTCAAATGCTGCACAGCTAAAGCCAGCAATGCACCACGATAAGACAGGGACATGCTGGGAGGCACTCACGGGGCTCCAGGAAGTTTCTTATCATGCCAGCCAAGAGTCCCAGCGGGCTGCCAGGAGCCCTCTGCCAAGCAGGGATATCCCAGGGGGAAGCGGAGCACTTGCAGCCACCACGTTCCTACTGTGCAGATACTCAATTTCCACTTTCTTGCCAAAAGTACAGAGTGCCAAGGAGCACCCACAAAGCTTAGAAAAACACAGTTCTCACATTTAGAGCAAAGGCCCACACTCCCTGATGCTGCTGAACTGTAAATACATGCTCACAGTGCTGCAAACATGCAAACCTTATCCTAAACTGATTGATTACACAGATACTTGAATGACTGAAGTCTTATTATCCATGGCACTGCATTCAGCAGCTTGCTTAGAAAGAAACTGGAATATAGAACCTAGGAGTTTTCATTTAGTTCTGCCTGGAATTATATACCGATTTGTGTTCTGTGGTCTCCAAACACACCTCCAGTTCAACAAAATGGTCAGTTATAAGCAGTAAGTCTCTCAGTCTCTACCATAACCTGTTATTTTAAAGTAGAACCCATTTTATTATAAAGCAAAGTCTTGATTTTGAAAAATGTCCATTGATTTTAACGACCAGGTAGACGAGTAAGCACTTTATTGTGCCCACAAGTGAACTTGGCACCAGCAGTGTATGCCTGGCATGAAGAGGGAAGTGAGACAGAGCAGTCATTAGGTATCACCGACCTTGAAAGTGAGGAAGGGCAAGCCATAGTACATAATTGGCAAGTTTAGGACCTCAATATTTGACTAAATTCACAAAAGTCAGCAAAATAACCAAACCAGGAAGTTCCCAGTCCTTACTGCTGTTATTGAACCCTCTCATTCATGGGACTTGGAAAACTTCATTAGTGGGCTCGCTGAGCCTGGATCCTGAGAGCAGCCAGTTCACAGGAGGGAACTGGGACTGGCAGAGGTGGTGCAGGTGCCACACTGCACCTCTTGCAGGTCACGTCCATTCCTGCCCACCCCACATGCTGAAAGAAGCCATTTCACCCCACACTAAGTGTTGGCTGACAGCATCTCTAACCATGCCACTGGAATCCTCTCCTAAGTTAAAATGCTGGGAAGCCCACAGCTTGGATTTATAGCCTGCTGTGGTGTGCAAACCAAGGCAACCAATATAAAGCAAAAGTTCTTGAGCAGCCTCTTTAAGAAATAAGCCACAAAGAGAAAGAATATAAAAAAAAATTAATTGAATCAGCCTTCAACGCCTTTAAGGCTGACGGGAACAGTTACCGTTACTTTAGCAAGAAATTATCACTTGGATCATCAAGCAGTATTAAGAATTTATAACACACACCGAGTGCTGCAGGCTAAGATGGAAGGGGAAAGTTCTCATTACTGCTTGAGGTGTGGCGCACGCTTCATTTGTGATTTATTTCCTCCTGCAAAGACTGCGCAATCCAAACGAGCACATCAGTGTCAAACAGCAGAGACGTGCCCGTGAGGGGAAGGGATCTCACCCCCACCCCTGTAACAACCACCTGGCTGGAAACAAAATGCTGCTCTCCATGAGAACTGAATGTCTTCACAGATGCTTCTCAGAGCATTTGGCATGGGAGATAGCCAAAATCATGACATCTAAAAACCAAAACTATATCTAATGCCATTTACTCTGTATTTTATTGTGATCACGCAGGAGCTGCAGGAGAAACCACCTCAGCAACACGTTGGGGAAAGGCTTGGAGCATCCGAGACAAGGTTGGCATCAGTGTCCATGGGGAGGTATTAATAACTAACATAGTTACAGCATGAAATGCAGATCCTCTCCAAGGATACCAGCACTAACATGTGCTGTTAGGCATGAGGCCCAAACAGATCTACAGTTATTTATACAACAACTCAGATTACCCAGCCAAAGGCTTTGTATACAAAGCCATCTTATAAATACATTTCCTTCTCCTGTTGCAAACCAGAAAAGCATAAAATAAATAATGACTTTTCTACTGCCTGTTTCTGAACAATGGAAGTACCAGGAAAACACTCCCACTTTCAGCGACTGAAACCGTAAATCGTGTTATTCCAGTGTATCATCTCCAAAGCGCCCTGACCGGGGTTACACTCACACCAAAACCCACTTCAATGACACCAAGAATTAAAAATTGACTACAACTTCATTGCCCAGCTTGAGAAAGTGTAACTGGCTCCTGCCACTGCCTCGACAGAACGTGTTGCTGCAGCGAAAAGCATCAGCGGTGTCAGCAACCAGTCCTCAAACTCTTCCCGTTGTCATTTACTGGTGCAGCGCCTGGGAGTTGCTTCTGTTGACTCTGCTCGCCACTGTTTGCGTAGCTTTCCCCTTAGTGATGCGAGTTACCGCACGGGGAAGGAAAACCCGCGCACAAAGCCCGAGTTACGACACCGGGGCAGCTCCGGGTGATGCTCCGGCGCTTGACCGAGGGCGCTTTGTGGGACTCGAGAGGCCACCAAACTGCCGGGAATCACCACGGGCGGCCCCGTTAGGGGGGGCCTGGGGGCTCAGAGACCCCCGTTAGGCGGGGCTGGGGGCTCAGACCCGCTTTAGCCCAGGTTAGGGCTCAGAGACCCCCCATTAGGCAGGACTGGGGGCTCAGACCCCCTTTAGCCCAAGCTGGGGCTCAGACCCCCGTTAGGCGAGGTTGGAGACTCAGACCCCCCCCCTATTAGGCGGGGCTGGGGGCTCAGAGACCCCCATTAGACGAGGCTGGAGACTCAGACCCCCCCCCAGTTAGGCGGGGCTGGGGGCTCAGAGACCCCCATTAGACGAGGCTGGAGACTCAGCCCCCCCCCCAGTTAGGCGGGGCTGGGGGCTCAGACCCCTCGGTGCCCGGGCCTGAAGGGAGCCGCGGCCGCCCGGGAGGGGAGCCACGACCGCTCCTCCCGCGGGCTCAACTCTGCCCAGAGATCTTCAAACTTTCCTCCGCCACTACATAAAACTACCATTAAACAACAACTAAAACGGAAGAATAAAAAAATA
>VXBX01005629.1:397367-448786 GCA_013400415.1 Scytalopus superciliaris
TGGACCTGTGAGGGGATATGAGGGTTCTGAGGGGACGGAAGGCCTTGGGATCCCCTGAGGGGATGTGAGGGGTCTGAGGGGATGGAGGGGCGGCCATGGCTGGACCTGTGAGGGGATATGAGGGGTCTGAGGGAATGGAGGAGCCTTGAGATCTCCTGAGGGGGTCTGAGGGGACAGAGGGGATCGGGACCCCTGATAAGATAGGGGGGCCCTGAGAGAATGAGGGGCCTGCCATGGTGGGACCCCCTGAGGGGATATGAGGGGTCTGAGGGGATGGAGGGGCCTCAGGACACCCTGAGGGTATGAGGAGCTCTGAGGGCAGTGCTGGGCTCAGGGTCAGTGGCTGTGAGGCAGCCAAGGGCAGCAGGCAGGGCAGGGGCGGCAGTGAAGGCAGGAGGGGCAGGCAGCGAGCGAGCAGCTGGCAGACAGCTATCATCTGAGGTAAGTGAACAACGAGGGAAGTTCAGCTGCCCCAGCTTCGTGTGTAGTTTAATGTATAGGTGGAACAATTGTTCCGTGAGGGAAGGCTGAGAGAGCTGGGGTAGTTCAGCCTGGGGAAGAGAGAACTCCAGGGTGACCTTAGAGGCACTTCCAGTGCCTAAAGAAAGCCTACAAAGTCCTTAGCAGGGCCTGTTGCAACAGGACAAGGGCTAATAGATTTAAACTAAATGAGGGTCAATTTAGTTTAGATANGAGGGGATGGAGGGGCGGCCATGGCTGGACCTGCGAGAGGATGTGAGGGGTCTGAGGGGATATGAGGGGATGGAGGGGCCGCCATTCCAGGAGCTGTGAGGGGATATGAGTAGTGTGAGGGGATGGAGGGCCTCAGGATCCCTTGAGGGGCTATGAGGGGTCTGAGGGAATGGAGGGGCCTTGAGATCTCCTGAGGGGGTCTGAGGGGACAGAGGGGATCGGGACCCCTGATAAGATAGGGGGGCCCTGAGAGAATGAGGGGCCTGCCATGGTGGGACCCCCTGAGGGGATATGAGGGGTCTGAGGGTATGAGGAGCTCTGAGGGCAGTGCTGGGCTCAGGGTCAGTGGCTGTGAGGCAGCCAAGGGCAGCAGGCAGGGCAGGGGCGGCAGTGAAGGCAGGAGGGGCAGGCAGCGAGCGAGCAGCTGGCAGACAGCTATCATCTGAGGTAAGTGAACAACGAGGGAAGTTCAGCTGCCCCAGCTTCGTGTGTAGTTTAATGTATAGGTGGAACAATTGTTCCGTGAGGGAAGGCTGAGAGAGCTGGGGTAGTTCAGCCTGGGGAAGAGAGAACTCCAGGGTGACCTTAGAGGCACTTCCAGTGCCTAAAGAAAGCCTACAAAGTCCTTAGCAGGGCCTGTTGCAACAGGACAAGGGCTAATAGATTTAAACTAAATGAGGGTCAATTTAGTTTAGATAAAAGGAAGCAGTTTTGTACAATAAATGAGGGTGGTAAAGCCCTGGCACAGGTTGCCCAGAGAAGCTGTGGCTGCCCCACACCTGGAAGTGTCCAAGGTCAGGTTGGATGGGGCTTGGACCGACCTGGGCTAGTGGAAGGTGCCCCTGCCCATGGCATGGCATGGGACTGGGTGAGCTTTAAAGTCCCTTCCAACCTAACCCAGTCTGGGATTCCATGAAAGTAATAATTTTTAATGGGTGAGGTATGGTCTCACATGGAAGAGTGAATAAGGAGCAGCTTTCAGACTGATAAGATCTACCTATTAAGTGCTCCATTTGAAGAGTAATATGCTAATGTGCACCATATTTCTCTGTGACCATACTGAAGTATGTGTCCAAATCCTGAAGAAAAAAACCCTGCTTTTCAAAAATTCATCTCAAGTTCCAGGTTTTATTGATTTTCTTCCTCACATATTGCAGGACACTGATGGAGAGTTTGAGGCTTTCATTCCTTTTGGAAGACACCAAGGTTGTGATCTCTGCTGCTTCCCCACAGGACCCATCCCACAGAGACAAGGTGTGTACAAAGTACATCACACACGCACAGGCTTTACATACCAGGTGTCATTAAGATTGTTGCTTTTGATAAAAGTTCCAAGGCTGAGTTCTGTATTAGTGGCAATTATGAGGACTGTAAATGAGTCCTGGCTATTCTTTAACCTTTATTTCTCTCTAGGATGTTGGTAATTAGTAAGTATGGAGGGACCTGTGTAAACTCATCACGTTGCACTGCTGTACTGACAGTGTGTAGTTGCTGACTTCTTCATAAAACACATTGCAGCCTATGAGCAAAAACGGTATTAGACTGCTAAAATACACAGAATTATTTTCAGTGTTGATGTTATTCTGTTTAAGAGCCTTCCTTGGAAGAGCCCAAATGGACAGACTGAATTTTGCTGTGCATTATGTACCAGAGCAGTGTGATTGAGGAATGAGTGGAGCTGAATGTTAAACTTAGCCCTGGTTCTTGAAGTTTCCAAATGGTATGAGCAACATCAGAGAAAGACCAACACTTTCTCCAGAGAGAGTAAGACACCTAATGAACTCTTTCTCTTGCTGCTGTGAACTCTTACTGCCACACTTGTGCCTGTTGGTTTCAGATGAGCAGTGTATGAAACTAAACACGAAATCTGCCTCAAGATCCCTGAGTGACCTTCTAAAACTCCTTCTGTCCATCATTGTCACTCAGCATGGTTGTGGACAGTTAGTATTAATGCATTTGAGTGCTGACACCTGCTGTTTTCACGTTAGTAATTCCTCAATATTTGTGTCCTATTGTCTACAATTTTGTGTGAGTTTATCTATACTGTTGCAAAATTAAACAACTATGGGGGCTGTGTCTGTCTGTACCCATGGGGGAGGCACAGTGGATAAACCACTGGGGATGAAAGTGGATCCACCAGCAGCATTTCTACATCCTACTCAAATGGCTGACCAGGAGCAGTGCAAGGTAATGTTTGAGGTGGTTTGACTGAGATGCTTCTCTGACATTTGAACTCTATGATCTTACAGGTATTTTCCAACCTAAATGATTCTGTGTCTCTTTCCATTTCCCACTGTGCAAACCATCCATAAGAAAGATGGAAGAAAATGCTAAAATGTCCCAAACTACTGTCTATATTTGACGTATTTTTTTTGAAATACATAAAAGGAAGAGAGAACCTTTGAGCTGTCCAAATGAGAACTGATAAATAATCATTCTATGTAAGCTCAATTTGTCATCTCCATGCAGTTCTCAAATATCATGAAGAAACTTGAAGTGCAATATGATATTTGACCATGAGCAGGAAATATCATGATGTTCTAATTAAATTAGAATTTGTGGGATTCCATGAGCTGGTTGACCTGGGTTTTCTGGCAAATAGACTGTTTGGAGTGTATCAACATTGGTAAGGAAGGAAGGATGTGCTGAAAGTGGGAGGGACAGGCTCTGTGAAAAGAGTAGATAAGCTGTGATGAATCCTTGTCATCCACAGCAAATCTGGCACTGGAAAAATCTAAGCTGGTGCCAGTAATAAGACAATGATTCTCTGATTCTGTAAGTGCTTTGAAAATTAATATGAATTGAGCATTTAAAAATGTGCAGCGTTGGTTTACCTTATTTCAGCAAGGAAGTGGAAGCAGCTATTCATCTGTCCTCTCTAAAGTAAAAAATAAGCAATTAAGAGCTTTATCCTCCCTGAAGCTGGGAACCTTCCTTCAGCAATACCCGAAGTGTACTTATGTACGAATTTATGCTGGCCTTTTGCTTAAAGAAGAGAAAGCTTCTCTAGTTTTAGACGGGCCCGCAGTCCATTGATTTTATTCTTTGGCTGTTTGCCCGGGAAGTTGGACAGAGCCCAGGGCGGCGTAGGGCAGGGTGGGTGCCCTGCTGTGGGGCATTGCTGCCACCTGCTGCCTCCCGGCTGCGCTTCCACACGGCATCCCACGGCCTCAACCAGAGCGGGAGGCCTCCTTCCCCTTCCCCTTCTCTTTCCCCTTCTCTTTCCCCTTCCCCTCCCCTAGCCCTCTTTGCTAAGTAAGAATACCAAAATATCTTCTCTCCTGATTTGTGGTTTGATAACCAAACGAATTAAAGAACTTCATTTTGGTCTGCCTAGAACAAAGCAGTGGATTTGCAAATCGATTTATTAATCTCTAGGCCTTATGAAGAGAAAAATGCCATTGGATTGTGCCTTTATCGTTTCCAGAAGTCAGTTTGATTTTGAATACAGAAGCTCCTGTCCACAGGAGCTCCTCATTGCTGCTCTGTAGTGAAGCCTGGTTTAGTTAATTGAATTCTCATGTGGCTGGTGGGCAGGTAATTAGGAAGAGGGCTTGTGGGAGGTGTACCAGCCTTAGGAACAGGGCAATACTCTACAGCCAGGGTATTTATTTACCGTATGTTGTTTACCAACATGTGGGTTTTTGGCCAAGCAGCAAACCCGCAGCAGTGTACAAAGCTGCCATTAGATGTCAGCAGCATATCGACCACAGTCTCTCCTGACAGCCTTGCCTGAAACGTGTATCAACTGCATTGATTTTTGTCACGTCAGTCTTGTTTTAAAACACTTGCAGTAAAGTGAATTGTAGTTACCAATCCAACGATTATGGAATACCAGCAAAGGCAAGTCCCCATGCTGTCTTTGAGTCTCACCTTTAAAAGTTCTGAATGTGGAACGTTCAGCTCCACAGTTATGTTTGGAGCTGGTCTGTCACACTGAGTTTTATGTGAATCCTCAGTTATACACGTGCTCTTGTAAACTCATGAAATGTTCCGTGCTGTCAGCTTCCCACAGGGATTGCACATGGCACTTTGGTAAGGAGGTGTGTTACTGTGCTTCATTCTGTTGTGTTTTCACCAGTTTACAATCCATTTTAAGGGACTCTTACATTGTTTTCATTACTGTTTGCCACTCAGAGTTTTTAAGGGTGAACTTAACTTTAAGTGTCTCAGGATATCTACTATATTCTTTCTATGTATGCATTTAAATATGTTGTTGAATTTCTAATTCTCTGGAGAACTGTTTCACATAACATTGTACATTTGCATTAGGTCTGTCTTGCATATATTTTCACTTCAGTCTGAAGAGCACTGCTTTCAGTCAGTTTCTCCTTAAACATTTAAAAGTAATCAAACCCAGAATGTGAGTTTCACAAACATTTCCCACGCTAGAAGAGCCTGCATTTCATTTAGTTGCCTATTTTTATATCATGGTACTATTTGTTTTCAGTGGAAATAGAACATGTATATGCTGAATAATAACCCCAAAATAGGAATTCTTAAATCAGGTTCCTTTAAACAGAAAAATTTCTCCCACATTAGAAGTTGCATAGCTTAAAATAGCCTTGACTCTGGAAGGTTCATTATTTTTGTGTTGTTTACACTCAGATAATACATGTAAAAGACCATTCAGAGCAAAACTTGTCCTGAGGGAATCCTGAGTTTTTTGTGGCTGCTGTACATGATTTAACAGGATAAACCAGGGGTCACAGCAGGGTGTCTCCACATCGGGTGCTGCTGCTGGGGGCACTGGAGCTTTCAAACAAAGGAGTATGTAAAATAATCTGCATGGTTTTTTTCCTGACCTAAAACGATTTCAATATGACAAATATCAAGAAAATCTGGTCAAATTTACAGCAAATACTTCTAATGCAAAACTACTTACAAGCATTACACACATTTTAGAAATCTAGGAAATTTTACAAAACTCATTTTAAATTTTCCTGTCCATTCTGTTGAGGGATATTTGGTCCACAAATACAAATCAAAGTCAAATTAAACTGTCTTTGCTGATAGTGTTACAGGGAATATATGGAAATAATTCTTGTTTTCTGAAGAGTTTCTTGTGATTCAGAGAGGCAGAGGACTGAGTTTTCAAGGCTTTTTAGCAGTCTAAGATCTCTGTCACAGTCCTGGAGCCAGGCTGGGGTGATGTGTTGCTCCCCACACCACATTCTCATCCTTTGGCTGGATGCTGTGGGGAGGGAATGTAGGAAGGTTTTGTGCTGAACTTCCACTTCAGAAGGAAATGGCAGAGAACAGAAGAAAGGGGGGGGGGGAGTAAAAAAGATGTAGCAGTTGCAAATTTTTGAATTTCCCAGAGCTCTCAGATAAGTTTCTTGCAGGAGAAACCCTTCTCCTATTCCTATGCTGGTCATGTGTGCAGAGCCTTCACTTGTTATTTCTGCTTTACCCAGGATCCATCTGGCCAGCCAGTGCTCTTTTTGATTTTTCAATATAATGATTTCTTTGCTTCTGTATGTTTGGCAAAAGGGAAAATTTGTGTTTGACAAAACAGAAAAAGCCTGAGGTAACACACACAAACCAAGCAAATGTGCTAGAACAAGTCAGAGTCATCAAGGTGCCTCAGAGCAGCAGTGGAATGTCACTTTGCTGTTCCAGAAAGCCAGGCTCACAAGGAATTCTCCTGCAGTATGTCACCAAAATGACGAGTTTGTCTCACTCTTAGATAGCCTGGAGCTTTTAGCACTTGTAGCTACTACATCCCTGGAATTAAGGAGCAGAACTGCATTCCAGAACACTGGCATGCTGGAAGGATTTAGTTGCAGAATAAGAGATTATGTTACTGAAAAAAATAAGATCTGAAGTGCTGCACATTTCACTCTGGGTTTAATAGGTCTATATTTTAAACCAGAATAACTGTGTAAAACACTGAAAGCATTTCAGGGTAAACAATACAATCTAAATCTGGTGACAAAAGTAACAAAGCTCTGAGGACGTATTTTATTACAAATACATTTCTGGCAGCAGTGATTCAGCTGTACTGGATTCAGGAAAGAACTAAAGGAAACGTTAAGAAAGTAAAGACAAACATTTGTATCACTTCACTTGTTATTCACAACAAAATTGACTCTGAGCTGGGGCTCGGGGGCAGCAGACTGTGGCAAGTCATACATTTGTGTCAGAATATTCCTGAAATGTCCCAGCCCCGTGTTCATTATTTGCATGACAATGTTTTTGCCATAGTCAGGATTCCTGTGAGGCTCAAATTTCTCTAACAACCTTTGACAGGAGATTTGAAGTGCAGAATGGGACTTGACTGACACTCAGAGATTTTACTATATGACCAAAAAAATACAGTTTTCCCTATTGTTCCCCTCTCCATGGCAGTTGTTGTTCTTCCTTTGTCATTTTATAGAATCATAGAATCACTTACATGGGAAAAGACCTCTAAGATCATCGAGTCCAACTGTTAAATGAAATGAAAGAGCTAATTGTTGTTTTTGAAAATTTAGCATTAAGTAAAGCTGAAAGTTTAAGAACAGGTTTGACAGAGAAACTGAGAGACCCATGATGTGTTTCTATGGAAACCCCAGTTTAAGGTTTTATCTGATGGATTCTAAAAAGAGTACAATCTGCTTCTTTTTTGTGATTGGATAGAGAGAGGAGAAATACAGCAAAATCAGTATTGCAAAGTGATCTTTGGAAAGATAGTTAATGAAGTGCTTCAGGATGAAAACTACTTTATAAATGCAAGGTGACATTTCTGTCTTAATCACTGCCTTTAATGATGAGATTTTTAGGACAGATTGCTGGAGAGAGGCTGCAGCTCAGCGTGTTGGTGTAACTTTCCATTCAGCTGCTGTTGTTGTTGAAATATTTAATTATTTGTATTGAGTCTGACTATCAGAGCATTAACATCTCACTTAGAGTTGGTCATAGGATGTGGAAATTTCCTGTGCACATCTCTGGGGATTTCCAGTCCTGACTCATCACCTTTCTGAGTTCCTCATTCTCTGCTGGTAAATGTCCACCCTGCCCTCCTGAGCCACGTCACTCCAGTCCCAGGTTCCCCACAGCTCTACAGTGGCCTTGTGGTATTCTGGAGTGTTGGCCTCTGGTTATTGTAGAATCCCAGGATGGTTTGGGTTGGAAGGGATCTTAAATATCACCCAGTGCCACCCCCTGCCCTGGGCAGGGACACCTCCCACCAGCCCAGGGTGCTCCAAGGCCCGTCCAACCTGGCCTGGGACACTCCCAGGGATGGGGCAGCCACAGCTGCTCTGGGAAATCCATTCCAGGGCCTGCCCACCCTCCCAGGGAGGACTTTGTTTCCAATATCCCATCTGCCAGCTGGAATGTGCTGTCCCTCCGTGGTGCTGAGGCACAGACCCTGTGCCCTGGGCTGTGGTGACGAGGCCGAGACTGTGCAATTCATTCATGGTGTCAGAAGTGGAGGGTGCTGGTCAGAGATGAAAGCTGTGATTCACCAGGCCCCTGTGCTATTTCTGTCCGTGCTTTTATTCACTTGATTTCACTTTCTTAATCAACACAGATCAGTTCACAGCCTTAGAATTCATTATGCACCATCCATTCATCCTGACTTTCTACCACAGCTTTCAGTAGTGCACGACAGAGACTGATTCTCACTTAATCAGGTTTTAGCTCAGAAGTCAGTGGCACCTTGTGCTGGCTGTGATTAATTCCTTCCCAATTCCATGGGCCATGAAAGTGGCTTCATTATGAACATAGCATATGGTCATGTTTATAATTGGTGAGACTGAGGCATCTTCATCTTTGAATGTCTTCTCATATTGACTGTTCGAGCAAATGAAATAACACATGTATTTTTTACTTGTGCTCTAATGAGGAAAAACACTGAATTAAGGCAATCTGAATAGTAATAGATGCTGTCTGTTCTCTCACAATGATGGGTTCTCAAACAGCAACAGATGGTTCTAACAGCCAAGAGACAACCTGGGATCTGACTCCCCTTTTGAACATGTTGCACCTCCTGTATGTACTGTAAAGCAGAGCAGAGGTGTTTGTGGAGGTTATAGGAGTGGAATAAAGACTTTGGAAATACAGTGCAGGTATACAGAAAATAGCTTTGTTTACTGGCTTGCTTTTGCATAGATGTGAGTAAATTATTAAACAGCTCGGCCCACAATATAAGAGAAACCTGCTTGGAAAAAAGCATAAATTAACTTAAACTTCTTTTTTTCAGTTGCAAATTAAAAGAAGAGATCAGATCATATTACATACACACACACAAAAAAAGTTTGCCTATAAGCAAAAATACTTGGAATTTTAGAACTCTTCTTGAGATTTGAGGACCTTTGTTACCAATTTAGGATGTTGAGGATTGTTTTGGAAGGTCCTTAAGTAAATTCAGTGTGTCTGGGATTTGCCATTTGTGTTTTACTGAGGTAATTGCAGTTGCTGTTGTACCCACACTCCAGTTCAGGCACTACTTGGACTGTTTTACACTGAGTATAGATTCTCTCTGCTGGACTGACACTTTAAATCAAAAAGTAACATGGCAAACAGCAGAAATTTGTTTCCAGCTAAAGGAATTTTCTTGCTCCCCACCTCCTCAGAAAACTCAGAGCTACCTGCACTTTCCTTCCTCTTGCTTTGGCTCTTCATCTTTTGTTGAACTGTTTCCTGTGTTTGCTGCTACTTTCCTTTGGGGGATGAGGAAATAACGTTGCACAAGTAAAATGTGGAATATAATGTAGAGAGCACTGTCTCCAACAGCAGCTACCAGGCAACCCTGAAGTTCAGGATTTTTCATCCTGACACAAGTGCTTGGTACTGGCAATGAAACATTTCTGCTTTGACTAGTCTGATTTGTTACTTAACTGGCTTGAGTGGAGTACACCAGGTATTTGGAGCTCCAGCACAGAATGGAAAGTGTAATTAAGAAGAGTTCAGATAATTTTAAAGATAGGGGTTTAATGGGGCAAAACTTTACTGTCTCCATTGCACAACACCAAACAGAAATAGGCTGGTGCCAACAGCTGAGCAGTGTAAAATAATGACTGGCTTTGGCTCTAAGAGGCAGTTTAAGCCAAGTGACTGAAATTATCGCCATGACTGTTCACAGTTCAAAAGACAAAAATGAACTCAGGAGTATCATGCATTTCTGACCCTTGTAATTCCACTCTCCTTTCACCAGCTGAGGGAACTCTCCAAGCCCAGAGAGGTCAGCTGCATTCTGCCCATTTTCCATGTGGTTAGAGAAGGAATTCACATGGATTTCAGACCCATTCTGCAGATTATTGACAAGACTTTATTAAGCACAGAGTCCCCAATCTTAATGACCACTGGGCTTTACCCTGAGCAGCTCAGACTCTGCCTTGTCACTCAGGGGATACTCTTTCAGCATCTAAATCCTCTGTGTTTACCTCTGGATATTTTAGGACTTATACCCACACTCAATATGGTTAACTACAAATCCTGACTGAGCTGAAATTGCCACAGTAATTCTAAATGTATTATGTGCAATATTATATAGTAGAACAGAAGAGTTACAACAAACTGTTTACCCCCTAGGGCCAGCAATACCATTACTCGGAAAGAAAATAGAAATTACTAAACCGTTCTGGCCTCTGACTATCTCACTCTAGTTGGTTAGAAGATTAAATAAATTTGATGACTACATGTAAATGACTGGATATGATGATAAACCTTTCAAAAGGATATTGCTATATTTAGTAAATCTCTAATAAAGCAGTGCTTGTAGAAGCTTTTACTCAAGCTTTCTTTAGAGCTGTCAAGACGCTCTTTAGTCAGTGACTTTTATTGCTTGTCTCTGTGCGGTGTTTGTTGAGCAGCTGATTATCTGATCACAGAACACTTTCTGGGGTGCTTTGTGAAAGAAATATTTTATTTTTATTTCTACTGCTTCAGCAGGACAATTTCATATTGAGTACATCTGTTCTTATTAGTCATAGCTAAAGTAGCAGGAGGGAGCCCCAAGAAGCTATAAAGGTTTTTTTTTACAAGTTTTGTGACAGATATGTTACTTTGTGACTCCCCACTGGCCTGGGTTTTGCTATATTTTGAAACCTGTTTAGCAGAACGCCTGTTTTAGGATTATTACTGTTAATTATTTTACTTAAGTAACAAGATGCTATTTTCATTTACAACATGGGAGAAGTTGGGTACATACATAAAACACCATAATCTGCCTTCAATGCTATTTTGGTATCCGATTCATTTTTATTTTTTTTTTTAGTTGAACTAGATGAATTGGAAGCCATTCTTTAGTGTCTATATGCAGGAGGGATGTTCCTGAAAAGTGGCTGGTTTTCTGTGCATGATCTCTTTCCCTGCATTTAACTCACATCAGTTTCCAAATACTGGGCAGGGCCTGGGTTTGGGAAGAAATCTCTGAGGAACACCACAAGCCAGGAGGGAGCTGGGCTGTAATTTCAATAACTGTAGGTGTTTACTGGGAATCAATATAGAGCTGCAGTTGAAACATTCACAGTGGCAGCATAAAACAGCCCCTGACATCTTCTGCTCCACTCAGGATCCTGTGCCATGAGTAGTTTCCCTGTGCCTCTCTAAATTGTCCTGCTGTGTCTCCGTGTTCCTGGTAGGAGTGTGGCTGTTGGTCACACACTGTGACTGTGTCACAGAGCTTGAGTTAATGGGGAGAGATGTTAAATTACTGTGGCTGAGAGGGGCAGTGGAGCCCTCCTGGCCCACTGTGGTTTGTCTGTGCCTCACACCCCTTGGATGCAGAGATTTTCCTCCCTGGATTGTTCTGTGTGCTGGGCAGCTGCTGCAGTGCACTCCAGTGGCTGATGGGATGGTTCCACTGCAGCTCATGCATTGCATTAAACCTGCAAACTCCTGCTGAGCTCTCTGGGTCCAGGTGTATCATTACACTATGTTGTGTTTTTACTTTAATATGCATGTACCTGCAGGAGGGGTGTGCAGAGAGCAGCGTGGGGTGGTGTGTGACCAGCTCACCAGAAGTCCATGAAGTTGTTGCTTGTTTGGCCCTTACTGATCCTGCACCTGTTTTTGTTCTGTTTTGCTGCCTGTATCCAGGGAGTGGACAGTGGTGTGAATCTCTCCTCACCCAGCAGCTGCAGATGCATCTCCTTCAATGCCTGCAACTGATTTCCTAAATTACTATTTTTGCTCAATTTGCAGAAGACTTGAGGTCTCGTTCCTTATTAAGTTGTTGTAAAACTCCCTCTGGCTCTGGTTAGACTGGAATCACCACGGACAATGGGTGAAATCCCACAGCTTGCCTCTCCTTTCATCCACAGGACTGTCTCTTAATGGGTTGCAAACTTTCTCAGCTGAAGTCATCTTGCACTTGGAAGGGATTTATGTTTCTATTTCTTGCTGTATGGATTTCTCCCTTAGCTTTTTCATGTAGGTTTAAAATACCCTAGAAGTGGCTGAACAGTCTGTCTAGAGCTGCCAGTTACACTGAAGTAATTACAGTTGTGCCAGTGTTTCCACTACAGAATGCATGTCTCCAAGTTTTATTACTCAGCTTCAGTAGTTTGTTCTTGTAAACAAGATGTACACTCAGACACAAGTTGTTTTGACATGTGTTTTAAATGTCCGTTTGCAAATTTTTGTAGCTGTAACACAACTGGGGAGAGACCTGAACAGTCGGCTGAGTTTTGGCTTTCATAAATCACAGAGAAATGTATTCTTTTTCCTGGTGAAATGGTGCAACTTGTACCTAATGAGCCTCACTGCTGGTGGGGACATTAGGCTTAGCATTTGTTTCTGCTGTGATTGCAGGGAAACATGAAAATGAGAAACTTTTCCTGTTATGCACAGGTTAAAAAATCTACCGAGGTTTAGGTATTATGAGGCAGGATTGAATGTTTCTTTTTCCTTTGTTTTCTTCCAGAATATTTTAAAGTGTACTTAGATTTAGTCTGAAAACATTAATTAGTACAGAGAAAATCCAAAGTGTTTCGTCTGGAAATTAAATTATTTCCTCCTGTGTTCCAATTAGAAACCAGTTAGGAAATATATGCTGGCATGACAAGAACCTCTTTGTCAGAAAAGTCTTGTCCCCTTCAGCAGTAATATTAGTCAGGTTTCTCTGGTCGTCATTGATAAAATTCTTTAATTAAAATTTAAATTATGTCATATAATTCACTCTGGGAGACCAAAGGGGCAGGGTGCAGGGATGAGGAGTCTTGCCCTTTGGTACTAAGTATTTTATTGCTTCCTTCTCCCAGTTTTGTTCTGTGTGCCTTTGCTTTGTCCCTCTAAGGTGGCAAAGCTTGGCAATGAGCCTGCTGCCCATTCCCCTCTCCAGCTGGGAGTGTCTAATGAGGCAGTGCATTCCAGCATTCCCTGCTTTCCTGCCCTCTACTCCAGTCAGTCTTTCAGGGTTGGCAGGGTCCAAAATCTGCTCAGTTCCATCTCTTGCTCTTGAGTGACACGCTCCACTGGGGGTGTCTTGTCGTGAACTCAGAGCACCACCAGACCTTGCCAAAAGTAATTGACTCCAAAAAACAACAACAAAACCCCCTGACAAGGCTTTATGACATTAGAGAAGTTGGAAAGGCTTGAAGGAGAAAAATAATGCCAGTAGGTTAGATGTTAAAGACCATAAAGCTAATGATAAATACAGCTCAATTAAACGGAGCCACAAACTTTTCCAGCAGGTTCTATCCTGCATTAATGGCTGGGATTTACAGCCAGCAAACTCCATCTCCTTGAGACTGATATAAATAGAGACATAAAATGTCAAGCTTGACAAGTAGCATTTCATATCAGGTGCTGCCTTGCTCATTGTGTTCCCCACTCATTGATTGTCCTCTAATACCAAATTGTAAACCCACCTTTTCAATCAGCTTCAAGCCAAATGTTCTCTATTATAGTGGAACAACCTCTGCAGTAAAAAAGATTTTGGTTCTGCTGAGCAAAGAATTTGCCCTGTGCATAAACCCCCTGTCTGTGGATTTCACTGTTGATTTCAAACACAATTTGCTGATATGAAGATTTCTCCCTGTTTCTGTTGCTCTTGGGTGCAGTCTTAACTTTTTGGAAATGAGAAATTATTTTTTTGTTTGCAATTAAGAAAAATATATAGAAATAAGATCTGTGTCAGTGGGTAGTTTAAACCTGTACTAAAGGTCTAGTGCAATTTGAGTATGTGCTTACAAGAATTGGAGTTTTAAGAAGAGGGGGTATCCCCAGCCTGTGTAAATAGCTGTACCTGTTTGGGGTCATCAGAGCTCTGTAGGGGAAAACTGCCCAGTCTCTGCATTGTAGGAAACATGGAGTGGAATTCCATGGAATCAGTATTCTATTTATTGTACAAACCAGGAAGAGCCAGTGATCCATTGGACTGAACCTCTTTAAACTGTGCCCTGGAATACCAGGCAAAGGGGTGCTGCTTCCATTCGAGATCCAACTGCACTTGGACATTCCTGTGCTCACCTGTCACAGGTGTGGGAAGTAAAGAGGAGAACAAGAGGACAAATATGCTGTTCATTTTGGGAGTGGGAAAATTTATCAGTGAAGGGAACCCAGGACAGCCACAAGGTAGCCCCTCACATGGCTGGACAGACAAAGAGATGGCATTGGGAGTGGGATATGGGAATGTAAGTGCACTGTAGCAGGATTAGGTGACTAAACTGCCAGGGAAGGCTTGACTGTGAGTGCAGTTGAGCAGAAGGTCAGGGCACAATCCAGAAACTCTGCAGAGCAGAGCAAGGTGAGGAAGCTGTAAAATCTCCATCTGCCAAGAGGAAACACTCAACATAATTACCATTCCACTTTGTAATGCATAACTTCAGAGGATGAGGTCTACATTTAATTTATGAATGGGATACAATCTAGAAGGATTTGGATGTCTTCTTCTTTTATTCATGCACACTGCAGAGTCTGTTAGTGTGTACTCATAGTGCCCTTTACCCACAGCTGAGATGACCGTTGGGTGTTAAAAATAAATTCAAGGACAAGCAGTCAACTCCAGTTAAAAATGTAAGCAAGGCAGGGGTACAGCTGTGCTGGGATAGCAGTGGATACGGTGGCCTTGATACCTTGTTTATGGTGTTATAAAGCTGCATTGTAAGAAAGGAATCAAATGCTCTTTTTAGTTCTCGAGTTTGTTCTTATATACAGGCTTTGAATGGGAGCATTTCCCGAGTGGTAAATTCTGTTTTGCCTTTGTATCTTCTGTCTCCAGCTCTGCCATGTCATAAAATGTTCATTATGGTCAGCCCAAAGTGACTGAGCTGAACTTTGATGGGATGATTTGAGCTCCACAGCAAAGCTCAGGGTCTGGGCACTTGCCTGAGCTCAAAACTTTCAGCAAACAGTTGTAACCTCTGAGGATCCGAGGTGCCCCTCTGACTTTGCAAAGTGCTTTGAGACTTGTGGATGTAAAACTGTGTAGCTGTATTGTTTATTTGGTTTTAGAAAGTAAATATTGATGCTCAGAACTAAGATGAATTATCCTGTGGTGAATCCGACTGGTAATTTAGCAGTACCTGAGGTTGCAGTTTGTGGTTCCTTTGGGGTACAAACAGAAGAGACTCTTAAGATACCTCAACCTGATCCTGTGAATTTATTTGTTTTGTTTCATCCTTAGCCTCTCTTCATCTGTTGTGGGAATTAGGACACTGAAGTACATTTCCATGTGTCCTGTAGTAATTAGCTTAAAATCTTTAGCAGATGATGATGATGTCAACTACATTTGGAACTAAGGAAAAGGAGAGTAGTAACAAAGTTCCTGATGTGCTTCTGTAGTTCTTTTTTCCAGCCCCCTGTTCAAATGGGGTCATCTCCAAGGTCAAATTGGGTTGCTCAGGGCTCTGTCGTGTCTGGTGTTGGAATCCTCCAAGGATGAAGATTGCTCAGTCTGTTTGGAATGGTCAGGGGACATGGTATGGGGAAAAGTGAAGATTTAAAAGAGAGAGATTGATTTCTTGTTTCTGTTCCAGAAGGATCTTCCCAAATCTCCCACAAGAGGGAGTTTCAGCCCTTGCTATGGGGGAACAAAGGTGGCACCAGCGTGGTACCCAATCTGGTTTCTTCAGCTAATCCCAGTGAAAAGGTCTTACTGTATCGATATCCATTGCCCAAACCCCAGGCCGAGGGTGCTGGGGCGTTCATGTGATTGCTGCACTGTAACTGTGGGCTCTTTTGGGAAAAGCTCTTTTCTTGCATCTTCCTGACCCGTGTTCAGGTGCCCTGTTGTCACATAATCCTACTTCTTGTTGGTCATCTGTGCGTTAAAGACGCTGAGTGTTCCCGCTGTGGAGGGGAGGAGCCTCTGGGACACGAGCGAGTGCCCCTCTTCCATGGCATGGCTCCAGCTTTGCTCTGGGGGGGCTCGTGGGGAACCCGCTGTGGGAGGAAAGGCCTGCTGGGGAGGGGGTGGGCTCTGAGTGCTGAGGAGCCTCACCTAGCACAGTCACTGCTGACTTTCACACTGCAGGCAGGTGCATTCCCAGCTGTTGTTCAGGTGTGTTTTCCGTGCTCTGACCAGAGGGAATTAGTCCCAAGGCTTAGCTTAGTCAGAGGGAAACACGAGGATGAATATCAGATGGGTTTGTGGCCTTGAACTGACAAGCCAAGTAAATGATGCTGATTGATACTGAAAGGCTCAGCTGTGAGGAAGCCAGGAAAGGGTTTGCTCTTCACCCTTTAACTGCAACTGTTCCCCACTTCTGGGTGCTTCCAGCATGCTCAGAAAGGTCAGAAACTTTGAAAGTTATTCTGAGCAATCAACTAGGAAAACAGGGATGTTATTTATTCTCGTTGCTAAAATTATTAGTGCAGAGAGTGAGGCAGGGCACAGTTGTATCGTGCCAGCCAGCACTGCTGGTCCTCACCTGCAAATTAAAGTAAGAAAATTAAAGCAACTTGAGTTTTAGTGAGTTTGAAAAACCTCTCCTCAGGATGAAAATAAGGAATAAAGGCAGAAGTCTGTCTCTACTGATCTTCTCTGAAGCACCAGATCCAAAAAGGGGCCTGTATTAGTAAAAGCTAACTGCTTTTAATCTATTGTAAGGCTGCACTGTTATGAAAAACCTTCTGGCTGAATTATACATTCCCTTATGTTTAACCAGAAAATCCATTAGAGGCACAGAGGCCACAGAATAGATCTTCATTTCAGATGGGATAAAAGGGAGCCAAGGCTGGAACACCAAGAATATGTGTCAGAAGCTTAAAAAAGCTAAGTTAGAGGAATCAAATTAAGGAATTCAAAGAAATGTGAAGTTATTCAAAGGCTAAAGGAAGGCTGTCATGAAAATACGATATTTCTGGTGACCCATACACTGTTATGCAGTCACTATTTTAAATTATCAAATTTTTGGCAACACTGCCCACTGATTAGTTTGGACTTGAATAAACTTTCCTGCTTTCTTTCCTGGAGAAAAAACACTGCCTGCTTGGACACACCTGGGGACCAGCTCCTTCTGAGGGCCCTTCTCCAGTGCAGTCTCTCAGGAACTCCAGCATCATGGAGGGACTTCTGTGTCCTTGTCCCCACTTTTGGCTGCAGTTTGGTCCAAGGAGTGGCTGCGAGCTCAGGGAGGGCTCCGTGTGTTCATGCAGTGGGGTTTGTGGCCATCTTGGAAGGGGGTGGCCCACCTGAAGTGTTTGCTTCTCTTATTTGGTTTCTTCCAACAGCACATCTTTTATTTTGTCCATTTTCACTTTTTTTATAAAGGCAAGTGACTTCCCAAGTTTATTGGTATTTATCTACCAACAAAAATGAGTGTTCTAAACACGTTTTAGAAATTCTCATTTTAAAATATGAGCCGTAAGTGCCTGTGAGTTTAGAGAAAAGGCACAGATTCTGGGGCAAGTCAGTTTATGAGATTGGTCCAAAGCATTCTGTAAGCCTCCAGTCAGTGCAACTCAACATCTTTTCTCTTTGTTAAAGAAAATGCTCAAATCCATTAGTTAATTCAAGCTGAATAAACTCTGTGGTGTGCCAAATACTATAAAAGGGAATATTGAACTGTTCCTTGGAAAGGCCCCTAGGATCTGTCATGTCTATTCAATACTTTCTTACTGAGATGCAGATCTGCTCCCATGTCTTTACGAACCATCATAATCTGAGGTTTGTTCCATATGAGCAAGTAAGAATATGAGCCTGATGCTTCCTCAGACAGCACCACTTGGTGAATGCAGTGCTTGTGAGCTGCAAAGTCCTGGGGTTCAGAGTCAGTCTGATACAGTTCCTGGGTACAGATTTGGGGTTGTGGCCTCCTAATGCAGCGGCCCAGAGGAATCCAGTGCCCTTGGAGTCACTCATGCTCTGTCACTCTGGCTCGTTCATGTGTAATTTCAGAATTACACAAGGAAAGGTGAGCTTAAAAAAAACAGGAAGGAGACAAGAGAGGATCATTGGAATGCTGGAGTTTCAGAGTGTTCAGCACCGTCTGAGAGCAGCACTGTGTGTGCCTCAGTGCACAGGTCCTGGATCGACTGGGAAGGTCAGAAAGCAGATTGCCCAAGCTGTTTTCCCTGGCTAGTTACAATGTGGTGAATGGCTGGAAGAGGGGCCAAAGCAACATCCCAGGGCACACAGCAGGGCAGATTTTGGCAGAGGCTGTTCCGCTGTCAAAACCAATCAGGCAGGAGCAGATTGACATGTCTGTGCAAAAGGCCTCAGGGCAAAAGCCAGTGCAGGGAATGCAGGGGGTGCTGCGAGCCCTCCAAATGTGAATCCCCACTTTGCCTCACTGATGAGGCCCTGCCACGTACCCTGTCTGTAGAACAAACCCAGTTTGGCTTGGTGCTCCTCCTCTTGCCCATGTTCTGCTCAGCCTGAGTAAGCTCTGCGTGAGGGCACAGAACTTTTCCTCCAAAGCAAAGCATGGGGCCAATAAGCAGCAGGTCTTTGTGAGGCAGCAGTGCAGAGGCACTGGCACATCCATGGGCTCGGGGCCATTCCACTGGCAGGGAACACTCACTCTGCAGTCCAGCATATCAGTCGTCAGCAGAGCTGGAGTGAGACTTTACAGATGTCTCCATATTTAATTTATGCTGCGTATTCAGATAGTGAAAGATCATCCAGGGAGCCCTTTCTGCCATGGGAATAGCAGTGCCTTTTCTTTACAGCCTTCTTTCTCTTTGTCCTTTCGGAAACTTCATGCTATTTTCTGTGACTCCGGGCTACCTTTATATAACCCAGGTAATATTTCACAAGCGTTTCAATGGACAATGGTGCTGTCAAGGACTGTGGTGCTGCTTCTCACATTATATTGCTAAGCAACATACAATACAGCAGCATGATCCCCTCCTGCAGTTGGGAAGAAGTCAAGCTCCAATATTCAGTAAAATTATTCTGATCTACTTTTCAGTCACACAAGAATCCACTTGTTCCAGCACATAAAGATTTGTATTAATAGTAACAAAATCACACAAAAATTTGACTTTAATTCCCAAGTGCTAAATATACATATACATTAATATTTTTTTGTTAACTAATGCCAGAGATGATGGTCTTTGCCATTTTGAGGTTGTGTAGCTTTCACTGCCTTTGACAAGACTTGCTTTAACCAAAGGATCCTTTAAGTAAAATTCTTCAACTTTGAAGCAGTTTTGTTTGCTCACCTGCTTGAAATTACCTGTGTGCTTGAATACCTTTCTCAACATGGACCAGCTTGAGGGCAGAGAAGATGTCAAACCTCTGTTCACATCAACAGATATTTTCATAACATCCACCTGAAATACAAACTATAATATTTGATGAGGTGCAATCTCAATTTTCTCATTTATTCCAAACTCCTCTATTTAAAGCCAAGTTAATTATGAATTTAAAAAAATCTGATCACTTTGTAAATTCACATCTGACATTTCACAGTGGAGATCACTTTTGCCAGCTAATCTCATCTCTATAGAAACAGAGGCATATTTCAGTTTCATGTCTGTTTATACTGGTATTTAAAATAGTTTGGTAGGATCACCACTCCCAGGGTGAGCCCCCTTTGGAAGGGACTCTCTAAAGTATTTCAGTGGACCAGGAGAAGAGACTGCTGGCATTTGTAGGTTTAATAAAGGCTTTGCTGTGAGCTGTTCCTCTGGGTTTCAGCAGCCACTGACACCAGTTACACTGGCAGTGCCTGGATATGCAAAGCTTTCCCCTTGTTGCTTTTTCAACATTTGACTCTCAGCATTGGCCACTGTGATCGGGATCAAGGGACACTTGGTATTATTCTTCTTGTATCTTAAAGGGTCAGAGCATGGGGTCACAATCAGTGTTATTTTCAGGAATGAAATCCCGAGCTGGGTCATACTGAGCAAGGCAGTGCTGAGGAGCAGGAATGATACAGGTGCTGCCAAGAACAGCTGGGCTGATGTGGTGGGACTGAAGGGTTTGGGACCACAAGAAACTATTTCTCAAGAAAAACTTGTTCCACACAGAGAGATGGTCTCCCTGGCTGGGGGTGGGATCTGTGGGTGGGATGCTGTTCTTCCAACAGGCAGGATGGGGCCAGGACCTTTCCTTTCCATGTGTGCCAGTGTTCCTGCTGTGCTGGGACTGCCTGGGAGGGGGAGAGGGAGAGGCCAACATCTGGGCAACTCGCTGCTTCCCCACGGAGCTCTGTTTCCACATCTTCTTTCTGAAAAGAGAGACCAAGGTTTTGGAAGCTGTGTCTCTCTGGAAGGGTAGTCAGCTCTCCAGGTGGCACATGGAGGAGAATACGGGCTTTGAGGGTAATAACAGTGTGGAGGGGATGAGGCAGAGCATCTCAGTGTGTGAGAAATGGTCGTCGTTGGAACAAGAGCAGAGTAAACAGATTGGCTGATAATGCTGAATACCAGGCAATTTCCTTTTAAATTAGCAGATGGGGAGGGAAAGGAATATAAAAGGAAGTAAGAGAAAAAAAGGAAGCTAATGATGAATGTTGAAGGGAACAAAATGTTGCCAAGACATCACGAGAGAATGAAGAATTGATGAAGAAAGGGAAATTAAATTGGTGCTTGATATGGGAGCTCAAAGAGCTTTGAACCCCCCCAGCTCCGGTGTCTGAGGGGCACTTTATGTAATCCTGGGACTGACTTATTTTACTGACATGCCTGTTGTGGCTGGAGAATTGGGCACAGGGAGGATTTTGTGATGATGGCAGAGACCCACAGAGAGGATCTCACACTCTGTGCAGGCTGAAGGGCATTTCCGAGCATCAGGCACAGCCACTTTCATCTGACACTAAAATTATTCTTTCAAGTGATGGGAACTGATTATAGAAATTTGTTGTATCTCCTTGTCAGAATAAGAAGGCAAACGAGGACACTGCTAAATCAGATAAAAGTAGGCTGCCAAAAAGAAGAGGAAAAAAAGTGCTTTTAATTCTTCTAACTATTGTAATAATTTCAGTTCCTGTAACAAAGCTGGAAGATTGGAGAGTCTGATAGTGATAATATTGCACAGGGAGAGCAGGACACACATGTCTGATCGGTCACAGGATCAGGAACCCAATCTAAAGCAGTTATGGCAGCAAGGCAGACTGGATACAGAAAATTAATAGGTGTGGGAAAAGGTGAGCAAGTTGTACACACCTTACTGGAGTTTGTAGAGATCAGCTATACAGGAAGATTAGTTATAAAAAGCAACATGTTCCACCAGGAAAGGGTGCCTGGAATGAGAGGGACTTGTAAGGCAAGGTAAGCAGAGACAGAATGCCTGTGCATGGAAAACCAACTGTGTCAATCACCTACAAACATGAGAAAGGAACTTCTCTATTTAATTTGGGTTCAAGTAGACTAGAATGTTTTTCTTTCATTTCTTGTTTCTGGAGCTCTGTTGCCTAAAATACTGTAAGTAAATGTTAATTCTATTTGACCTTCATCTGTGCTGAGTTAAGAAATATTTCAGGGTAGATGGAAGAAGCATCCCTCCCCTGAGGGCCAATCTGTGGTGGATCCATGAACCAAGATGATGTGGCTCCTAAAGAACTGTTCTAGATTCCCAACATACTCTGTAGAAAAGACAAAGGATAACCCTCACATGGACTAATTGGAGAAATACTGTAGGAGTCAGGAGAGGAGGTGCAGGATAGATGATTGGTCAGGATTTTTGTTCATCAGAGTAATGAATAGCAGGTCTGAACCTCACAGTCTCCTGTTACTTGCCAAGATGAGCCTTTATTTTCTCTCTTTTCACCTTGTGTTTCCTTTTCCTGTTGATTTCAGGGAAGTTGCTCATTTTCCAGCCAAGTCTGAAATTCCATTTGCTGGATGTACTTTATAGCCACACTGATATCTCAGCAATCCTGTGGAAACCTTGGGTTAAAAACTGCTTTCCCTGTGTCAGGTAGTTCCATCTGTTTCTGAGACCTTGGCTCAGGCAAAACTAATTGAGAAGGAACAGAGACTGTGTTCTCATACTTTTATTCTGCCTAAAGCAAGGAAGAATATTGAAAAAGTGAATGTGAAATCAGAAGTTACTGGACAACAAAAAGAATGACAATAATATCCCAAAAAGAGCCTTTTTTTATCAGAAATAGATTAGAAACAGAAGGAAAGAGTAAGCCATCATTTATCTTGGGCTTCACTTTTCAAGTGACAGCAACAAACAAAAGTGAGTTCAAAATCTTTGAATTTTGCTGTGGGAATTTCACGTAATGCAAGAGACCATATGGAGTAATTGAGCCTAGACAGGCATTGAAATGGAGAGGCTGCTTGATCTGGAAGGACAACAATTGGCTGAATCTCTAAACAAAAAGGGAGAGAGGGAGGAAAAGGCAGGAAACAATAAGTGAAGGAAGGAAAGGAAGGAGCAGGCTCAGAGCAGGCAGACTGGCAGCCTTTGAGGGTTCACACTGTGTCTCAACACAACAGCTTTGTTCATGTGCCTAAACATGGTCTGGAATTTTGTCTTCTTTCTAAGTTTCATGTACTTGTGGATAGAAAATGGAAAGAAAACCATATTCTGATGCTGTATTTCAGTGCTGTGACTACGGGCCTATAGGAATAACCCAGTGATCAGTGGAAATCAAGACTTCACAGGATCTGGATGTCAGTTTTCTCTCTCATTTCCACTGACTATGACACTGGTTTTAACCTGGATGGGCCCATTTCCATACAAATGCAAGGCCTTAGTCACTTCTTCTGTCTGGTTTGAAATAATCTCAGGTGCATCTGAACCTGGTATTTGCTTTTTGTAACCTTTCTTCTTTCGGTAGAATTTTACACATGCAGAAGAACTTCCCAGAATTGCCAGGGGCCTTGATCCAGGCTGGAGAAACAAGTAACAGTCTTGGCCACTCCAGAATGTGCAGAAATAGCAGGATCACCCTTGTCTGCAAGAGAGAAGAAATGGTGGTTTTCAGTATACAAAAAGAGATTTATAAATGCTCCACTAGGGCTGTTTTCCCAGCAGGGCTTATTGTTTGTTTGGATAGTTATTGTTTTAGCCTGAGCCTTCACAGAAATGTCAGATGGAACTCGTGTCTGTGTTTCAAGAGTCTGTATGTGGTTTCCCCACGAATTGCACTTTCCACTGGTACATTTTGTCCATGTTTTTATTAATGATACATCAGTATTGCACCTGTTGCTATTGTATTTCCTTTCCATAACATGGTTTCAGAGAGGAATCCATTCTTTAGGGCTGTCCATCCATTGAGGGAATACACTTGGATTCCTGTGTGTCCGGAACGTGAGCAAAGCTGTTGCAGAGCTTTTCAAAAGAGCTGAGAAAACAGCAAATGCTTCTTGTTCCTGTTTCTAGGAGACAACTGCAGGAACATGGTGAGGAATCTGTAGAGTCAGCTCGGGTGGAATCTGAGCAGACAGCTCAGTAAACTGGGCACAGAGCTCTGGGTGCCACACACCTCTTGTTATTTCTGCCCAGGAGTCAGTTTAGTTTTGTTTTCCTGCCTTAAACTGCTAGCAGGATTTTACTAAAGAAGCCCAGAGACACTGTCCTGAAGTGTACAGTAGCAAGAGGTAACGCTGTATTCTAGGGACCCTGAAAGAATGTCCTGCTTGCATTAATTTTTTGGGTCATTAAGATATTTATTGTTGACATTTTTCATGGTAGAACATTTAATGTGCACTCCTTTCATAGCAATAGTTGTATTTTCTGACTATAATTACTATAGAACATGTAACTCTGAAGCTTTTTGTTGTTTTATTCTTTAGAACACTGTTAATTATTGCAAGGTTTAGTAGTTTGTGGCAGAGATTTGAACAGAGATAAAAGGTTCAATCTGTTCAGGAACTGAAGAAATGGTTTCTCAGTCCAAGGTGGTTCAGTCAGTGACACGTTTTGGGCATGAACCAGGCACTGAGCTGCTCTTACACCAGAGAACTTCCTTATACACCGACATCCTGATGGCTCACAGCACCGGGGAGCTCTGAGGGAAAGATGTGACAGGAGCCAGTTCCTGCACGGGCATCCAGGGAATGTCTTTCACACTGGCTCTTTCTCCAACACGGACCTTCCAGCTTTTCACGCTCCATTTAATCATTGCACCTTTTTGGTTTGGGGTTTTTTTTTTTGTTTTTTTTTTTTTTTTTGCTTATCCTTTTTCTCTGTGGTGGAGCTTTGCTGAGCTCTGGATGAAAAGCTGCCACCTCAGATGTGTGAACAGAGCATCACCTTCTTCTGAAAATTAATCTAAAAGCCTGCTGATTTATGTCATATACATTTCCATCTCCCCAAATAAAGGATGCTCAGAGGATGTCTGTCCTGTCGCTGCAGCTTGTATGATGCATATTCCAGAGGGGATGCAGCTGAGAATAGAGGTTTCCTTGTGGCACTGGGCACCTCAGCAGACAGATCACCCTTTAGTGATTTTCTTGAGCAATAAGCTTAAAATAGGTTCTATCTTCTCTTACCCAGACTTGTGCTGGCTGGCAGGGGTGTTTGTGTGGACAGAATCTTGGGCTGATCTGCAGTCAGGGCTGCCTGAAGATCCCAGTTATATTTGAATTTCCCAAGTAAAAGGTTAATTTGCTCTCGGGGGGATTCTCCCCTGCAATACGAGGTAACCAAGGCTGTGTCATTTCCAGTTTGTGCTCGTGTCACATTCAAGCACATTTCTAAGAGCTGTGGTTCAGTTCAAGCAGCAAAGCAGCACAAAAGGGCTTTGGCATGAACTTCTGGAGTCGGATGATCCCTGTACTTGCTGTCCAGGGCAAGATAAGCTGCATCTCAATGGGAACAGCCCCAGCCATGAGCACTGACTTTGAAAACTTGCCAGGTAAAGCCAAAGAAACAGCGAAGCCAGTGCCTGGGTATGAATTGTTATTCACCCCTCACAAAAGAGGAGGCTTTGACAACACCCCCAGTAACCTTGGCAAATGGTTTTGTTAAGCAGGTCTGTGCCTCTCTGGCTTTTCAACTCGCGGGCATTCCCTGCTGCCTCCTCCGTGTGACTGTGTGTTTCAGAGGAGGGCTGGGGGTGGCAGCTGGGGCCCCACGCTGATCCTTTCCCCGCTCCCAACGGCCACTCCCAGGGGAAAGCAGCCCGAACCCTTCCCACCCATTCCTGCAGACATCCAGCCTGGAGTGCAGAAACCTCCTGCTTGTAAATCATAGAATCCCTACGGTTGGGGAAACCTTAAAGACCACCAAATCCGGTCATCGGGATGGGGATCTTTCCATCTCCAGCTTGGTGTTCTCACACAGAGGGGCACTGGGGTGGCACACTGAGAATGGGTGCACAAGGAACGTTTTGCCAAGAGATTAACAACTAAAACATCATTGCTGATTGGGTTTTTTTTTACTTTCTTGTACTGGAAAACACTCATTTTAGGGCTGTGAGAATTTTAAATGGTTAAAGCTCTTCAAGTTTTTCTAGCTTTCAAACTAAGTGACATTCATGGTTGCCAGGAGGTGCCCTACAGGTCTGGGCTTCTGAGTCTCTGGGTACAACATGGACAGGGTAATGTTTGCTTGGTGTGAGCAAGGCCTAATTAGGGCTTGTGGTGTCACTGGCATCATTCTTAGACTGTTAGAGACAGGGTTTATCACAGTAAAATGATGTGTTACCAGCAACAATGCAAAAATTATACTAACACCTTTTTCTGGATGATTGGGATGCTATTTTGAAGACTGGAATATTGTTCTCACAATGTTCCTTGGCTGTGCTTGTTTATACCTACAGTGTTTCCACTTACTTTTTCCTATATATCATTAGGCATATGGTAGCACAGAAAAAGACTCTGCTGACTGTAGTCATTGCACTATCCATAAGCAGGAAAACCTGGTCCAAACAGACCTATGAAGGAAATCCTTTGCCCTGAAATAAATCCAAGAGTAGTTGTATCCCCACATTTATACTGCTTCAAACTCAGACTGTATTGCTCAGTTCCTGATAAAGGTTCAGTGCCAATCTGTGTGATTGATACAAGAGTGAGCAGGTGATTTGCCCAAAGTTTTGAGCAAACTAAAAGCAAGGGTCATCCTGTTTACAATTTCACAGTACAGTGTGAAATAAATGCCAACGTGAGTGATGATTCCATCTGTTAGGAAAAGAGACAGGAGTTAGGAAGTGGTAGCCAGCAGTTCTTCCAAAGTCTGACGCACTGAGCATGACTGGAGCCTGGTGCATAAAGGCTGCTGAAGGAAACATCAGACAGCCATTAGACAATTAGATATTAGTTCTTTTTTGTCTGCAAACCAGCCATTCAGGGGAATGCAGAGATGCTCTGATTAGACACAAACAGAAGACATTTAATTCCCACATCCTTCCAAAGATTTCTAAATTCCTTCCTTGAAGAGTCAGCTTTCCAAAACTCTACATTTTGCGTTCTGCTTAACCTCATGGGTATTCCAGAGAACATTCTAGCTTCACTTCTCTTTCCACACTCATTAGTTCAGTGCTCTTGGCTCCTTTCCTAGGATTTGCTCTAGCACAGCCTCTGACCATTCAGCCATTTGACTGAAAATCATTTCCCTCTTCACTTCTGCAGCTTTCCTTTCGGTGCCTGAGCAATTAAAATCCCGAGTGATCAAAGCCCTGGTCTTCCCACTCTCCCTTGCTTTTCAAAACCATGGCATGAGCTCCTTTGCCTCACTGCATGAGCTGAGCTCAAACAAAGAAGGTATGACAATTGCACAATTGTTAGGAATTGTGAATACTGTCTTAGCCAAAATATTGACATCATTCTGACTTACACATTAAGGATTAATTTTTACTAGGGCTGTAACTACAGATCAGCAAATCATTTGGATGTCATTAAAATCAAATTGGTTGTCACATGAAGTCATTAAAGTCTAAATAACTGTTGCTTTTCACTTTCCTATCTTGAGTTCTTGATCTCAGCTATTCTGTAGCATTCCTGGATTATTTCTGACTCTCCAAAAGGAAAGATTTCACAGGTGTTTATTCTTTCCTGGCTCTAAATTGTCTATATTATGTATATACAACATCTGTTTCATGGAAGAATACAAATTGTTTCTCGGTAGGTAATTTGTCTTGACTCAGATGTTCCCTACAGAACTGTGGATTCCTTTACGTCGGCAGTCATGATTCTCCAGGCATTTTTAGTCCCTTGTGATGGAGGAAGGCTGTGTCAGTGAGTCACTCAGTCTGTGTTTGTATCCCCACATCCTGGGACACAGAATAGGCAGATGATACCTGCTCAGGGCTCCCCGCCCCCAAAACTTCTCTAAATCCCCTCCGCCCCCATCACTGCCGCACTGCAGGGGTGCAGCGTGCCCGGGGGGGGGAAATTAACACACCTTTCCCATCAAACACTGGCTCCCAGGGCATGGCCCAGAGCAGGTGGAGCACTGACAGACAGTGCCATGTGCCTGGAGTCACAGAGTGGGTGGTTCTGTGGGGAAGGTGGAAAGAGGGAGGTTTTTTTGTTTTGGCAGTGAGTGGGAGAAGTATTGAAGTTGTAAAGAACATCGGGAGCGTGGGGGGCGAGGGGGGAGAATGGAGGGTTTGCAGCACTGTAATTTCCACCAGGGCACAGATCTCAGAGCAGTGTTTAATAGGGACTATAGACTCTGCAATACTTCAATCCATGGAAATGAGTCTTTCTTCTATTAATATGGCCTAATCCTCAGGAACAGTGCTGGAATATGTTTGCAAGGCACAATTACCAGAGTCCTCCCGAGCTGCTGGTGAATTCCTCCACGCAGAGCTCCGTGTTTTCCTGCCTTCAGCCAGCCATTCATTTGTCCGCCCACAGCCTGGAGCGCCCGGCGTCAACAGGCAGCTCCAAAGCACTGCTCACAGGACTCTGGGAACAGGGAGCTGCTAAAGCAGGAGCATTACCCAGGGGCCCCAAAATAGAAACCCCTGCCTGCCTCAGAGTCCTCTGGCATTGGCCGTGACAAACCAAAAATGCACTAAATGTGCTGGTGATGTTTAGAGCAATTCTTTGAAACAAGGTATGTTTTAATACCTTAGCTGGAGTACTTGAATCGTAGGTGCAAAGTAAAACTGATCCTGAAAGCTGGACTTGGAGAATTATTTCAGGATTGTTGTTACAGCAATATGAATTTATCTTTTGGAGGCACAACTTGGTTTGGAGTTGCCCATTGATATATTTTTCTGTTATTTTGTGGACGTGTGTTCAGGAGAAATGAAATGCTATTTGGTGGACATGTCTTCAGAGAAAATGATATTTTTATTCCTGAGCCAGGTGATATAGAGTCTTCTTCCTCAGCCCTTGTGCCATATCATTTATCCAAGAACTTCAAAGCATGTAAAGCTGGGAGGTTTCAGCTCTTTTCCTGCAAGATAAGATGTATCTCAATGTCAATATCATAGAAGACTGAGGCACAAGGAAGAGTTATGATTTCTGTGAGGTCCCAGGGAGGTGGTGGCAGACCCAAGTGGCAGAGTGAAGGTGACCTGCCTTGTGATACCCTGATCTGTCTGTCAGCTGAGCCGGTCTCTGCTCAGAGACTCTGGTGTCATTTACCATTCGAGTCCAGCAAAGCCAGGGCTCACCCTCCAGCTCATTTGCAGGAGCTGTTAAATGCCAGCTTAGCAGCAGTCCTGGCTTGGCAGAGGAGGGAAATGCAGGACAAGGTCCCAGCCAAGGGCTGCTGCTGCAGCAAGTTCCCCGTGCCCGGCGCAGTCGCTGCTCCCAGTTAGGCACCGGCTGGGCTATTCATCCTGCAAACAGCCTCCTTCCTTTCCAAGGCAGCCCGAGGGACACAAGGGAATGGCAGAGTTTATTATAAACTGAGTAAAGGAGCAGACTATTGCTGGAGGAGATCCAAGGTTATAAAAGATCGTGGCGGGGGGAGGAGGAGGAGGAGGGAACAGGACATAATTTGTGTTTGTGCGTGAGGGGGTGCAGACTGGTGGCTTCAAGCAGGCATTCCCCAAACCCTCAGGACCTTTGCCTGGTTTTGGTGGGATTTTCTGCAGTGCAAACCATGCTGTGTCAAAGCCCACTTACTTTTTATTGTATCAATCATTCTCTTTATGCAGCAACACGACTCGGAGAACGCTCGCAGGTCCTGTTCTGAATGAGCTCCGCTCGCTGCCAGCTCAGCCTAGTTACTGCTGTAACTTAGTCTGGGGGATGGGAGAAAAAGGTTGCTGCTACTTTAAATATAATGCATTAAGAGGATGCTGGAAAAAGGCCTGCATGCTGTAATACCCAGCCATCGAGTTGGAAAAGGAGCCAGATGTAATACAAAAGAAGAAACACAGCCTCTTATGGATGCTGCACTAATTCATAAATCAGGTGAATCAGCTTAGGCAACTGCTGTGTTTTTATGCCTCTGCTGCATGGAGAACTGCATGTTGGATGCTTTTATTTGAAGTAATGGAACCAGATAATCCTTTGGACCAGGACAACTCCAATGGTAAGAAGTAGAAAACATAGGAAAGAGAGGAAAGAAAAGGATAATGAAAGAGTGTCTGAGTTACCCATCCTAAAGCACAGGGATAGGCATGTGTTTGTGCTGTCTTCTGCATGGCTAAGTAGAAATGAATGTGGTGATGTGCTTCACATGATCTTAGAAATCCCTCTCTGTACAGGGTCTGGAGATAAACATGTCGTGGGCTGGGATATTGATCTGTATCCTTGGAAGGGGCAGGAGTGAGGCAGAATTAGCCTGTGTCCTGGGCAGTCTGTGCAGAGGGAAGGGGGCCCTCTGCATTCACCTTGTTCAGTCTGGGGGGCTTTTTGCCTCTGAGAAAAGGATGTAACTTTGTGCCATGAGTGCTGTCACACGGAGCGTTTGGGAACAGATTCTTTATCTGCAGAAAGCTTTCCTCCAGGCAGTTGCATGAGTAATTTACTTAGGAGGATATATTTAGCTAAGGACCACATAAATTCACCCTGGAATTAAAGTCCATGGTTAAAACTGCAGCTATTCCATGGATTTATAGCATTCCACATGCTGATGTTCTGGTATCTAGTCTGTTGGAAGGCATACAAAAAAGCATAAATTGGGGGGAAAAGTTGTTTGCAATTGCAAATCTTATTTCTCTGTTAGTGGAGAGAATTGGCTGCATTGAGGACAACAAATTGTTCCTGTTTATGAAAACAACTTAAGATGGTGATTTTTAGAATAAATTGATTTTCAACTCTTTAATATGCATTGGGTATATTCTGAGTACAGTTCAAAATCCACCAAGTACTGCACTTGCTACATAGATATTGTTGAGGAACTAGTTATGTATTTCCCCAGCATATCCTCTGCTGACAGCTAGAGCTTCAAGGGGGACACAACTGCAGTGTTAATATCACAGAGACCTAAAACTGTGTGGAAAGAATGTGGTTAAGGGAATGAAGTAACATTTAAACTATGTGAAGAGTTGACTGGGCAGATAGAAGTGGGCAGCGCTGCCTCACTCGGGGCTCTGTGCTGGGCTGAAAGTGAATTCAGTAAATAATCAAGGACATACTTCTGGTGTTTCAAATGATGAAGTTTCCATGAAAATATTAAGGGGGGGTGGGGGGCATCATCCTTTTCTTTCATTTTTCTAGTCTCTTTCATATGTACTTATATTAATTCCTCTCTAGAAGAACAATATCTACTTCTCATGTCTTCTACCTCCTCTTAGATCACTGAGATACAGAATTGAATCTTATTTGCTTTACAGCAGGAAGTTTTAGGGTTATCAGAGAAGTGCATGCACAGTTTGAGCTGATGTTAACAAACATAAAGGCAACTGTTCTTGCCCGTCCCAGCATGGGAATCTGGACATTAGGAGTCACAGGGAGTGTCTTGGTTCTGTGGGAAATACAAATCGAACTTTATTTTCTCTAATATGGTAAAATGGCTCACTGCATTTAGAATGCATATTTTAAGATGCACAGATCTGTCATTCTTCTCCTTATAGACATGTATGTTCTGTCACAATGTGCAGAAAGTCTTTTTCCTACAAAATATCCTGCTAAGTGGGAGACACTCGGAAGGTTTATAAGCTGGGAAATAAGAGATAAATAAGCACTGTTGGTACTAAGGATCTGAGAAGAACCTTCACTGGTTCCCTTCCTAACTCTGTAAATCCCCGTCTTCCTTTCAGTGTTTTTTAATTACTTTGATTTAAGCTGTCTCATTGTAAAACAGATGGGCAGAACAATTTATTGATCAGAAGGTCAGTGGCTTGGCTGTGCTGCTGCTGGAGCTGCAGCACTGCAGGACTGAGGGCTCCTCTGGTACTCCCATACACAATGAATTGTTTTCAGAAATGTGCCAGCAAAGTGCTGTTAAGATTTGCCCCCTTGAGCACGTTCCCCTCTGGAAGCAGCCCCTGGCCCCTCTGGCTGTCCCAGTCCTGCTCTGCCCATGCTGGGGACTGTCCTGTTCCTCTCACTGGGTTGCTCACGAGACAAATATTAGTGCCTAGGGAAGTGACCACAACCTGAAACTCCTGTGCTTACTGCAGAAGTGCCTTTCTAGCTTCGAGAATGTAATACCAAACCCCTTTGTCTGCCAGCACAATGAAATCTGTATTTTAATTTTTGATCTACCTGGGAGGTCATATGGGTTAACCATCCACCTTAAAATTCAGCCTCAGTTCCGTCTTCGGTGCTTATTGTCAGTGCAATCAATAGTTCATTAGTGACAGAAAAGGCTCTTCTGGAGAATTTGTGGCAATAATATACTTTAGAGTTGCTCTTTCTTGCCTCCTCCAGCCCTGGCATTTGCTTACTGAGATGCACAAATCAGCTCACAGGACGTTGGTGGAATATTCAAGGCTGGGAAGCTGTGGCTCATTTCTTAGCACAGGGGGGTTTTTTTCCTAATCAGATTAGGCTGCCAACTTTTCATGGAGATGCCTCTTAGATTTGTTATTGCTTATAACTGGAAAAAGGAATGACCACTCATTTATTTTGGGGCTGATATTTAAGCTGTGTTAGTTGGCTTGGTGTAACAAACTCTGGAGTGAAATCATAACCTGTGGGTGCAAAGGTTGCTGGATTTTTCTCCATGATCCTTCACCGAGTTGCATTGTTTTGACTGCTTTGAACACAAGCTTGACAGGCTGCTCTCCCAGTTTGGTATTTGTGAAAGCAGATGGAAGTTCCATTACTTTTCTCCATGTGTGCCTGGGCTAAAGGCTCACATGAACCTACAGGTTGTTATATGGATTTTAAAAATCATTAAGGCACCCCCTTCCCAACTCTCCATGCCCAGTATTTTCTTCCTATTCTCCGAAATGCAGGAATATAAAGAAAGATTATTGTCATTTGGTGATGTCTCACAGCTCTGACTTTCTGAAATGTTCTTTTTAATGTGCTGGCATGCCTTTACTTGATTCTCCTCACAAAAAAGAAAAAAATGTCTTGGAAGAAAAGCACTGAGGAATGTGCTGATTCCAAAACCATAACCCTAAATTACCCATTTCGGAGGGATGACATATCAGAGCTGCAGAGTTCTCTTTTCTACTACAGCCACTTGCAGCTACAAGAATAAAAGACAACTCAGCAGCTTTCTGCAAGCTGGGGAAGATTTATAAGATGTTTTATTTGTGTACAAACTCTTGAGTACAAAATATCTTGAATTATGCATTCATTGTGTCTTCTAATTGCTCAGATCTCAGTTTATACAGCTCTAGTCAACACTGGAACTACCTCTGAGTTTTTTCTGTGTCCTGACAATATTTCTTTGTGATTTAGTTGTTAATTCTTTAAGAGCACAGGGTTTTTATTAAACCTTTTGAATAACCCTATAGACCAGATCCCAGCTACTGGTTTTAGTGGAATCAAGTTCCCTACACAATAGGTGTGAATCACAGATGCAGATTTTGTGCCACAAAGAAACGAAATCAAACCATTGTGCTTTAATAACACAATAATTACAGCATATTTTCTTCAGTCTCTGACACAGACAGTGAACCAGGTGAATAACTTGGATGACAGCCAGGCTTGAACTTTGTGTGCTGTTGATAATTGAGATTCTTCCAGCACTGTTTGAGGGCAGCAGTGCCTTCCTGGCCTCTCTGGCACCACGGTGTGCATCAGAAATCACACCTGGCAGAGAGGCAAACAGCAGCAAGGACTGGGAAAACAGAATCTTTTGTAGATTAGATGTGGTTTGTTAGCAGAGTTATGTGGGAAGGCTCCAGGGGAACAGGAGACCAAGGATTCAGCAGATTGCTGTCCAATGATTTGTAGATGCATCCTACAATTTCCAGGTTGGGAATTAATTGTGGGCAACTGTTGCGTGCTGTCACTTCCCTTCTGGAAGAGAGTAGAGCCAATCAGTAAACCAGCACCCCGCTGGATGATGAGCACACAGCAAGGTAGAACCATCCATTCCAAGGTACAGAATCCTGAAGGAACATTCAGTGACTGGAATGTAACCATCCAGACATGGGGGTGCTGGACACAGTCACAGCAGTGTCTCCATTCCTTGTTATAAAGAAAAGGGCCCTTTCATAGTCAAGCAAGTTCAAGGCCTCTTATATTTCTTCTAAAAGAGAGAAACTTGAGAGCGTTGTGGGGAAACCTCCCAGATCCATCTCTACAATACAACACCATGACCAGTCTCTCTCAGAACTTGGAAAGTGAATTCAGTAAAACTAAATGGAGTGCAAGAGTCACAGACAGGAGATTTCAGGGGAGCAAAGATGATGAGGAGTTTTAGGCATACATCTGATGTATCGAGGTGGATGTGCTTCCTCTCTGAGCATCTCCAAGGAATGAGCACATGGAAAAGCTTTAATTGCCAAGCATTCCTACTGCTGGTCCGGCCTGGAGGCCCAGCAGGTGCCTGGCTCACTGAGTCAATGGTTTTGGCTGCTCTGGAGCTTAGTGCAGGATCAGAAAATATCTGCCCAAATGAAGTTCCAAGAAATGTTTGTTTTCCTGCTGGATCTAGATATGCCTCTAGCTTTGTTTCACACCTTTAAATGCCTCTCTGGCTGTAGCTGGAAGTTGGTGGGCAGCTGTGGCAGATGGAATAACATGAGCTCTTGTTCTTTGTGCTGAGTGTTCTGTGTGGGTTTGTTTGCTTAATGTTGGTGGGCACAGCCTGGCTGATGGAGCAAGGTGATGCCTCTGGACGTGGGTCCTGCCCTCAGTCCCCAGCAGAAATCCCGATTAATTGCTGTTCTGGAATTAGGGAAGTAAGATGCAGAGTTCCTTTATTTGGTCCAGAGTGAAGAAAAAACATCGCCTTACAATAATAATAGTAAAAGTTAGACCAGAGTTCATGATATTTTATTGTCTCTACAACTGGCTCTCTATTTGTAGAAATGCTGTCAGAGCATTACTCATGGCAGGGGGAATATCCCTGAAGAGCTTTTCACAGTCCATGTGTCAGACAGGAATGCAAAGGATCAATTTACAGCCACAGACAAAGATCTGAAAATGTCCAGGGGGACCTGGGAGAATGTTTCTCACCCCAAATAGTTTCAGTGATTTAACTGATCCCACTTGCCCGACTGCAGCCTGTCTCCAGCTTTCCCGAGTCCAGCCCTGAGCAGCAGCAACAGCCACGGAGTTTGTGAGTGCAGCGGGAGCAGAGCTGCTGTGGGACACGGACCTCACGGCACCCCCAGGCACTGCCTTTCCACAGCCAAGGGGATTCTGGTGTGTGGTGGAAACCTCAGCAGTGCACTGGGGTGTTCCAGGGAGAGACACGGTGCCGTGCATGTTTCCATGAGTAACTTGCTTTGTTTAGCAGCTCATCCTTCGCTCCTGGGTTGCAGCTCTCAGGAAAACCAGGCAAGAACTGAGGAGCTGTATTTGCAAGTGCTCTGGATGGGCTGGTCTGTGAGCTACACAAAGCAGTTGGAAGTAGTTTTCCAGTTCTGTTTGGCCAGCTTTTGGATAATGGTTATACTTCCCCTGAAAGGTAGTAGTAATTTTTATTTCATGTATTCTTACACATATTTTTTTTATTTTGTAATATGAAGTTGCCTGTTAAACTTCAGGCAAAACCAGAGGATATATTAATGTTTAGAAGAGAAAAGTTTGAAATGAACCTTTCTTATTTTCATATAATTTGCAGTGGGATCTGTAAAGTCAGACCTTAATCTTAGACATCCATATTGATGTATTTATTCAGTAAGAGATGGCAGGAAGGTTTTCTGCAGGTTGTCTGGAGGAGCACACACAGAGTTCATCCTTATTTTGACTCTTAGAAATGTTTGTTGTTTCTAAGACTGAAAAAAAAAAAAAAAAGGCAGGAGAGAGAGAAGATTTAATTGTTATGACTTCTAACTCAAGGTGATCACAGAAATTCAAGATACAGAAAATGTAGCCAGGGTTTAGGGGCAAAAAGCAGGTGCATTTGAGTTAAAGCTCTGCTCAGCACCGAGGGCTTCTGACCCGCCTGCCTGTGCCTCTGCCGAGGAGAGAGAGAGCCAGGTTTTCTTTCCCTGCTTATTCATTTTCTGAGTCATTCATCTTGTGCTATAGCTATTGAAAACTGTAACAGAGTCTGGGAAGCGCTTAGCTTTTGAGTGCTGCCTCCTGATTGGGCTGAGGAATGCTGCTGTTCGGGAATAATGTGTGAATACCATCTGCTCCGAGGAGCCGACAGGGAATTCTGCTCCAGAGGCACCTTTAGCCAGGACTGCGGGCAAGGGGAGCACTTCGCTCTCCCTCTTTCTTAGCCAAACTTTTAGTTGTGGCTGGATTTCCTTCCTATTTCCCTGCTGAACTTTTTTGTGCTTTGCTCAAGGGCCGAGGTGCTTCTCCTGTGGGTTTTGGGGTTGTTTTCCCTGTGTTTTTCTCCCTGCGTGGGATTCCTGCTGGGGTTCAGCATGCACAGCAACCCGGGGGATAAATCAGGGAGTTGTGCAGCTGTTTGTTGCAGCACGAGAGTCCACATGGAATGTCTGAGCTGCTTTGAGAAACTACTCCCAAAGATTTGACCTGCTCGTACAAAGGTAAGCAGGGAAGGACTCTGGAATTTCGGGGGCTGCCTCTTCCCTCGCACAGGGGGTTTGTTTTGTGAGGAATGAGCACTCTCCCTTGCACTGCACTGTTGCCTTGTAGCAAAGCCTGAGATCAAAGGCTGGGTTTTGTCTCTGGATTTCTTTAATGAGCAGAGTTGGAACAATGATTGTCTTTTGCTCTATTGTGTAGAAATTGTTTTACAATAGATCTTAACACAAAGTTTGTGCACTGGGAGTGTAATTGGAATTCAGGACAGCAGCTATTTTTCGGGTTTGCAGCTTTATAAAGAGAAGTCCCTCCTGTTTTCCTGCTTATGGGATCTCTCTTTCAGCCTGTTATCTCAGACCAAACACAGTTTTCAGCAGTGTGGATTTCCACTTCAAGAAGGCAAGATGTAGTTTGTGAGCCTGTTAAATCCTGCTCTCAGTGACCTGCTGGGGCAGCCTCAGTTGCTGGAGGGAACACTGGTGCCATCCCTTTACCCTCCACAACAGGCCTGGCACCACAGGACTCTGTTAGCACATCCTGAACTTTCTGGTGTGACTTTGATAATATAGTTATAATTGTTTTTCTGAAGGTTACATTCAGTAAGACTCTTCTGTCTACACAAGGCAAAGTTAGTGAAGGGAGGACGTGAAATATTGATGTTCTGCAGAATCTGAGCCCTCCTTCCTGCGTCAGGTTATTCAATTTCCCGGGGTCTGTTCCAAGGATAAATCTGCAAAGCCTATTTCTAAAGCTTTACTGGAAGTTCATTGTAATTTATTTTTGGCAAATACCTGAGTTTTCGCTTCCTCTTTGTGTCGGTGTGTTAATTGAAAGTGTGTAGCATGTGTGTGAGTTGCATGTACTTACATGTGTGCTAAGAAATGTATAGTAGCTGGAATTAAGGGAACAGGGCATTGATGTAACTGACACGTGATCTAACCCAAACTTTTCAGACTGAATAAATTTTAGATAAACAAGAGAAGGCCTTACATCTGCTGTGCTTTCTTACACTCAGGCCCATGGAGCAAATGTTCTTGTAACACAGAAAAGAGCTGTTGCTGTCTGCACTGTCACAAAAATTAACACTGAGACATCTTTTCACTTAGTCATTTCTCTGGCAAGATGCCAGATCATCAAAAGCGACTCCTTTAATGAGCAGAAAATTCACTTTGCTGAAGCCTGAATCAGGAAAATTGTGTTGAGCCACAGAAGGGATGAGGAGCTGGGCTTGTGTGGTCCTTGTGGGCCCCTTCCAGCTCAGGATATTCCATGGCTCTGTGAAGGAATGCCTGGGTCACACCAAGGTGCAACCCCAGGGCAGTGCATTGGTCCCTGTGCTTGCTGGGAGCACAGTATGGATGGATCTATGGGTTGAGGTCTCGGGGTGCCTGGTGCAAGCCAAGTGTGTGCCTCTCACTGTATGGCTGCTAAAAAAGCCTTGAAAGGCCATGCATGTGCCAGTAAAAATGGAGTTTTCCAGTAATCACATTTCTGGGCATAGAAAAACTTTCTTATTCATTGCTGCTGATAATAATAACAAACAACACTCACTTAGGTCTGTTTTGGGGCAATTATATTGTCAGTCATGGGTTTCCCAACCTGTCACTGGGCCACACAGGATGATTGCAGTGGAGTGGCACGAGGAATAGAACTCTGGAGGCAGGAGCACCTCCATTCCAGACCTGGCAGGAGTGACCCACAGAATATGGGACAGTGGAATCCACGCTCTCTGATTCCGTGGAAGGTACATGTGCACACTCCAATCAAACAGCAGGTGGTGGGAAAAGTGTGTTTAGTTTGTGCTCAGTTTGGACAAGCTTTTTGTACTTCATCAAACAGCAGTTCCTCGGTTCAGTGTAACTGGGAGGGAGGGATGTTTTTGCATGGGTAGAGTTGGCTGGTTATGGCCCTTGTGAGAGGGTTTGCTGCTGGATCCCTCACAAACCTCCCCACCACTCAGGACTGGTCAATATTGCCTTTTAATGGGATTCTGTGTAGCTGCAAAGCACTTTAGGTTTGCCTGCCTGTGGCTCATATCATGGTATGATCAGTGCTGCCGTGCTTCATTGTCTTCCCTCTCTAATCCACAGAACTTCATTCCAGTTTAAATTTGTTGCTTTCATCCTCTTTTTATAAAGGGCAGTTGAATTAGAAGTGCCTTATCCAGGGTCATGGTGTTGGAGTGGCATTGGATCTCCTGTGCTCCTGGTCAGTCCTTTGCTATCCTTGCTCCACAGTCTTCCTCCTTGCCCATTTCCTTTTCTTTGCTCTCCTTCCCTCCCTGTCCCCTCAAAGATAATAATCAATTTCTGGAGGACATTTGTCATTTTGCTGTGGAGAGCACTGTCCATGTCTTTAGAGTGTGGAAAACCTCAGGACAGGTTTCTCAGCAGGCCAGGCTTCCTGGAAGATGAAGAACTCTCATTGTCACTCTGGCAAAGCACTTCTTTTGCTCAGGTGGCAGCTCTGCCAGTGCAGCGATACTGTGTGTGTACACCTGATTCAGGGACCCACATGGATTTCTCTTCTCCTCCACCACCACTCTCTTGTCTGACTTAGATGCCAGATTTTCCCTGGGAGTTCAGTCTCACTTAAGTCACAGAGAATGTGTCTCCCTCTGCCACAGTTGGTGCCTAAATCAGGACATTTTTAGTGAACTTCAGCTTCTGACAAACCTGACCTACCTAGAATGAGGTTCCCAGTTTGCAGCCGTGAACCAGAGGGCTGAGGCTCCACCATTACCACATACTTTGCATGTATCTGTGCTGGCTTTGCCTTTTATATAATCTCGTACTCCTTTGCCAAGGACTAAAATGTAATGGGAACTATTTTTGTGATCTTGGGAGTATTTTTGCTGGCTCTGAGCTCCTCGGAATAGATGCCGCCTCCTGCTATGATGTCATCGCTCCTGGTGCTTGCCAGTAGACTATCAAAATATTAAAAACCAAGATAAAAATGAAGATAAGGCAAGAAAACCAAGATAAGACAAGAAAATCAAGATAAGACAAGGAAACCAAGATAAAAAATTGATATCTTGCCTCCATGTAGGTCAGAGGAAGCACAGAAACCAGTGTTTTAACCAGAAGAGAAGCGCTAATGGAGAGAAGGACTTCAGAAAAACTGGGGCAGCCTAATGGCAAGCACAGGAGACCAGAGAATTCCTGGTTTCTGTTTCAGACTGTGTGAAACCATTTTGCAGAGCAGCTGTGGAAGTGAAAAACCAGCAGAAGGAGGTTTGGTTTTTGAATTTCCTCATGGAAATTTTGGAAATCCTTCTTTCTCTCAAGGAATTTCAGCCCATGCCTGCTCTTCTCTCACAGGAAACTGTGCTAAGCACACGCTCTGTGGTGGATTGTCCTTAGATCCCTGACCCAGAATATCATCCTGGGAATACTGTGGAGTGACTGGAACAGGAACTGAAAATTCATCTTGGGAACTGAGTCTTGAAAAAATGTACCCAGAGCTTCATGGCAATTATATCAAGGGCTTTGAAATGCTCAAACCCTCATTTTCTACAGAATTATTTGCCAAAGAAAATTCAGCTAATTTCATCTTTCCATGTCTTTTTTCCTCCAAACTTGTCTTTTGGGTGATATTTCTTTACAAAATTCCAATGTCTTACTCTTTGACCTCTACAGTGTCTAAAGCAATGCTGTTCCTACTACCAAGAACAAAAAATAAAGCATGTGTTGTACTTCTAAGGGAATATCAGATTATGGGTGATAGTTCTTTGGATTTATTAATTTAGCACTTAATTCCTTAGAGTTAATGCTTTAAAATAGTAGCTGCTCTGTTGAGATCAAACTTGGTCAAAACCTGGGTGGTTTTGTATGTTCCAAACTGTGTATTCCCAGGTTTATTTTGCTGCAGTGCCAGTTCCTGACCTCAGCAGCTTCCAGGCAGGACAAGAACCTCCTCTGTTTTGACATTGTGATTTTTAATTGAGTAGCACAGAACTGAAGGCAGAGAACATTGTCGGTTGAAATGAGTCTTGTACTAACCCTCCTTGTGCAGCCCCCTGTCTGATAGAACTGAGATTAAATGGTTCAAGGACAGTGTAGCAGAACTCAATCTCTGCAGCCAGGTGGAGGTTTGAGAAGAGGTGTCTTGAGAAGTGTTTGAAGAGAGAAGTGGTTCAAATGTGCATCACACCTTGCCCTGCAAGCAGAGAATCTGGTTTGTTTTGGGACAGTGTGTTTGCCAGACTGGTGTCTGGGCATGGCCGGACTTCATAGATTTGACACAGAAGAATTTCCTGACAGTGTGAGTTGGAGAAATGGCGATAATTATTAATAGGATTAAGAAGAAATGGAAGACACTGATAATCTCTGCAAGCTTGTGCTTTTAATACAGCTCGTGTGGGTGAATCCGGGCAGGGGGAGCAAAGGGAGAACAAGTCTATTCCGAACAAGTTCCTACAGAAAGATTCCCATCAGTACATATGGTGGTTTGTTTATCATTTTAGCCACGTGGCTTTATCTCTGAAAGCAAAGCCCCCACCACCCTGCCCCTGCTCAGAACCACCAGGATCAGAAGATGACACTAAACCTCCCTCCTGAGATGCTGAACAGCATTGGAGCTGTGGAATAAGAGGATGATCCAACAGCCAGATTTTCAGGGCAGCGAGAAAAACTTTTGAATGGGTGGAATGGAAAGATTAAAGAAGAAAGACCAGGTTAAGAGCTGTTAACAACTGCCTGGCTTTGAAAGAGCTGCCAGGTTCCTTAAGGGAGCATCCAGCACAAAGCTCTTGGGGCTCCAGCTTTGTGACAGCAGGTTGTTCCTGACTTTGTGAAAAGTCACCACTCCAAGTAGGTCATTCAGATTTTAAAGATGTTTTCAAATAATCAGGAAAGGCTGCCTTGTGTCATATTTCAAGTCTAACTAAGTCTGCCTCTTGCCAGGCTTTGTTGGTGCTTTGCCATCCTTAACCCTTGGAGGTTGTTAAAATTTGACATGGATAAAGAAGGCAGGAATTTCTCTTAGACTGCCCCAAATTTTCCCATATATAAATGTGTCGTAACATTGTTGGTAAGCTCATCTTGATTTCTTATGAGCCTTTGGAGATTGCTGTCTGACTTCTGCATCTCGGGCTTTTGGGGCATCTGAGAGTGACTTGGAAAAATTTTTTAAGCTGTTTTGAAAATATTGATGCTTTGTCAGTGTATCAGTTCAGTTTTGGTGCTCACTATCAAGTTCCTTGCAAATGGATCCCACATCAAGGAGTGTTCTTTAATATTTTAAGCTAATTATATATGTACATATTTTGGTGTGGGATAGAGATTAAATATAAATTAAATATAAATTAAAAAACAGCATAGAGAAACACATTTCCCAATGGATAATAAACTTTCTGCTGCTGTAAAGAACTTGTATCCCAGTAGATGTAACATGGATATTTTGAAAGCTCTATAATGTTTAAGGGTCAAATGTCCATCTCTTACAGATGCTTTGGATGAGTTCTCCGGAGGCCAAGCCAAGGACTAGACTCTCCAGTCCTTTTATCTGTCCTGATTTCCAATGAATCAAACCCTAACTTTCCACTAGTGAATGGACAGATATGCAGCTTAAGATAAAAGATACTAATTTTTCTGATCTTCCCATGTTTCAGGGAGCACTGAAAACTCCTAATCCTTCCCTAGTTGTTCCTTCTTGAATATTTTCTTGGGAGTTTTCCTCTTGCTCTGTGGATTGCTGGGTGCATTAGCACAGCTTCTGCTTGCCAGAGCTCTTACTAAGTAGAACTGGTTTCAGTAAATCATTGGGGCTTTGGAAAGTCTGGAGTTCCAGTCATGGCAGCTCAGAAAAGGGAGGGGGGAGCAGGAATACAAGAGCTTTTCCAGCTGGGTAGAGAGCAAAGGTAATTCTCAAAGGAAGAGGCCAAACAGAGAGGTCTGTGATAGAATTGTGGGTATCATTCTCTTACAGGTTGGATTAATAGTTCATCTACAGAGGCGGGACAAAGTCTTACCATGGGTGAAAGGGCAGAAAGGGAGGGATTCAGCTGGTGCTGTTCAATGTCTACCCCCCACAACAATGTGTGGTAGGGCATTTTCTAGCCGTGGAGAGAGAGGGGTCTGTCAGGAGTGTCAGTCCACAGATCCTGGAGCAGGTTGTTGGGCATTTGTTCAGCTCAGTGCAGCTGATCCCAGCCCTGCTTTCCTGAGCAGTGACATTCCCACCCCAGGTTTCAGCCTCCCTCTGTCAGGGCTTCAGGCTCGTGCACAGCACTTGGATATCTTAAGGTTTGAAGGAGTGATCTTCTTATTTTAATAAATCCTTTAGTATGAAACTGGCTTTAACCTTCCTTTGCTATTCCTGCTCCCTGTCCAAGGTAAGCTTGGAAATCTTTTTTCTTTCCTTTTTTTTTTTTTAATTGCTACTTGCTATCGTCAGCCATACGATGCTTTTGATAACAGTCATCAAATTTTACTACAGCTATCACTATAATCTCACTGCTGTTAACCATCTGCATCACTCCTCATGTTCTGTAGAAACTGAAGAGAAAACAAACACATAGTTAATTTTAGACAGCACATCACTCCCGTTAATGGAGTTTTGTGTCCCAAGCAGCAGCACTGTTCAATGTCTGTGCAAATAACCTCATGGAAACGAGGAAGAATCCACACACAAGGAGATTCCTTAATGGTTTCAAGCCCTTGGGGCCGTGTTACAGGGATCAGGGGTGGGCTGCAAAATGTTGGAGTCATATAAAAGTCTGGGCATTTGGAGTAATAACCTCTGTTTGGGGATTTTAAATTCATGGAACCTGAACTTGACATCATCTAACAAAGTCAAGTGAATTTACCTGGTGACGTGCTGTGAACAGTAAAGACAGTGCAGAGCACCCTCTGAACTGCAGGGAAGGCTGGAAAGTCTGACCTGAGTAAGGGGAACCCTGGGCAGAAAGGGTGGAGATGCCCTGCCCTGTGAAATGGGCAGGCCCCAAGGATCCGGGGCTGGGATGGGCTGCTCTAATCCCAGGAAAGGCAAGGACAGATGGAGCAGAGCAGTGGCTGAGATAACGGGGCAGCCTCTGCCCACAGCCTAATCCTGCCTGGGTAGGGGGGTTGCTCTGGGCCTTTAGAGCAGTCATTTATCCTCCTCCTTTCTCATCATCCAGCCATAAATGAGAGTTGCCAGATGTTGCACCTAATATGGGATTTCCTGTGCTTCACCTCCAAATCCTGGGATTTGTTTAAAAACATGTGGAATATTACCTTTCTTGTGCCTGAGCTGAAGGATGGAAATCACCTCACAGCCAGTGCCCTCCCAGGCTGTGCTCTCCTGACTTTTTTGGGAGCTCAGGAGTCAGAGAAGGTCCCGTGTTGTTGGGCAGGTGGAAATGCAGCTCCAGAGTCAAACACCTGCCAGCTCCCCATAAACCAGGGTAACACACCTGGTCCTGTGCAGGATCTTCACTCAGGACATTCTGCTTTTGCACACCGGGGTTACAGGAACAACCACAGACTTCCCAAAGAGAATTATACTACCTGTTGCTTCCTCGGAGTGCCAAGTGCTCGGCAGGCACAGAATACCCTGAATAATGCACAGGAACTTGCCACTACTTGAAATACACCCTAGAGAGAGGCAAAAGCCAAGTATTTCTTCATGTTACCCCCCAAAAGAGATCAAGTGAAAATTGGCTCTCATTGTGCTGTTTAACTTTTTAGTTTTTAAAAACTACAAATCAAGAGGTTTTAAGATAATGGTAGAATGTAACAGAGGGACTGAGTCAGAGATAGGGCTGTCACCTTGAGAGCAAAATTACAGCCTCTTCATTTAGGCTTCATTTGAGTGCTCAGGATCTGTGCCTAAGATGACATCTGTGTCCAGCAAAGCCTTCCAGAGTTACATTTAATTATTGTGGAGAGGTATGAGGAGTCCCACAATAAAAATGGCGTAATTTAAATTTCCTGATCATAATGCTTTAACCTTTCTATTACTGACACCCGAGATTTCAAAAGGAATGTGCACTGGAACTCTGTAATTTTATATATACCCAATTTTTTCTTTATAGGAATCCATTTAAAACTACACAAGAAACGTCTCTTCATCTTCTGAGTGTTTCACTGATTAGCATAATTTATAGCCAACTCTTGTGAATGAGGTGATTGTACCCAGGTGATTGCAAAAAGGTCTGTGGATCTCAGCTTTATAAATATTATTCTGAATCTAACTTAGTTAAAGTAATTGATGTAACATGAGTGAGTGCCATGCAGAGCTCTTCAAATGCAGAGACCACACACCGGGTGATCTCTGGAGCCAATCCTCATCAGGGCTTTGCTTTTCTTAGCAACAAAATTAACTCCGTCCTTATAAAATGTAGCCAATCCTTTACCTCTGCAGTCGGAATCTTCTCACATGAGATTCAACCCACGCTCGAAATCCTGCCTGCTTTATGTGTCATCCTCTGCCTCAGAGAGCTGAGACTTTACAGTTGCTCAGCAGACCAAATACGTCCTTAGATCGTGAGGTACTGCAGGGAAACACTGGCAGGCAGATAAAGCACCTCTCAGACTGTCTCTGGCAGTTACAAAAACCATCCAAACCCTCCTCTTTGCATATCTGTTCATCCACAGCTGGTTTTTTCACTAGGAAGTGAAAAAGAGTTATCCTCTGAGCAGACAAAGCGGTAACTAAAGGTCACTAAAGGTGATGGGGAGGCCCATGGCCATGAGGGGAATTTATCACAGGCACAGGTGAGGCCTCAGGGCCCCCAGGCTGGTGCTCCCTCTCGTGCTGAGCTGGTGCTGCCATGGCCATGCTCCAAAATTAACTCCAGAGCCCATCCTGGGCTCCCCGTGCAGCTGTTTGGCTGCTGGATGTCTCTTGTGCTTGTTGGATTTGCCTCTTTCTCCCATGTTTTCTTCCTACATGAACTACAGCTGCCAAAGGGGCTGGACATTTGCCCAGGAGCTTTTAAATACTCTGCTTATGAATTGGTGGAAACCCTGTCAGTGTGTTTGTGTTTTTCCAAAGTTTTATGGCCTGTTCCTTGCCCCACTTGTGAAAAGGTCACTTGGAAAGAGGAGGAGGATGCAGGTCTCCCACTGTCCGAGCCCTGCATCCTTGTGTGGGGGAACAACACAAATGGGACATGAGCTAAAGTTTCCTAGAAACTTGGGGGGACCTTTTTGTCTTGGAACTGAATGTCTGGAGAGCTGCTGAGATGAAAACAGGCACAGCTCTCCTCTCCAAAAACCTGCAGGTTCTGGGAAAAGCTGGAATCCTTCTTACAGCAGAGCAGGGAAATAAAGATTCCCAGCTGTTAATAATAACAGGTCTAGAATTCTTCTTGTTAGAGCTGGAGCAGAATTGCTTGGAAGTCCCTGAAGAATTCCAGTCCAGCACTAGACATTTGAGAGATTTGGATCCCAGTGTAAAATATTTCCATTGCTTGACTGACTTTCCAAAACTGAACTCATAATCCAGTCAGAGAAATGAAATTTATAGTGCTGCCAGCCAGCAGTTTCAGTATTTTGACAGGAGTCTCATGCCCAGTGTCTGCTGTAACGTGCAGGTCAGGAGCATCCGCCTGGGAACAGAAGGGACCTGGCAGAGACCTGTGTGCTGCAGCTGACTTGGAGGAAATAACAGGCAACGGGTTTGAGGTTCCTTTATAGGAGGGGAAAAAAAGGGGGGAAAGAATGCAAAAGCCAGCATGGTTCAGTGTCTGGGCACATTTTCAAGGCCTCTTTTATTTGGAGTAATTAATTCTGTGTTTTATTAGTAATGAAAGCCGGGGCTATTCTGTACAGTGCTGGAGCAGTAAAGGGTGACTCGGCAGGAAGCTGAACTGATGTAGCATTACTTTTGCAATTTATCACCTGCCTGGAGTGCTTACTCAGTGCAGAATATAAGTTTATTGGTGTTCAGGGCAATTATATTCTAAATTTACTTTATAATTACCTCTCAAAGGCAGATAACTTTAAACAACTGGTTATTTTATAAGTAACTGGAAAAATCTCTAGCCTGACATCTCTTCTCCGAGGCAGTCTAAATGCAAGCTGGCTTTTTGGTGATCTGGTTCAAATAAAGTGATTTCCTTGAATAAATATATGTATCAGGGCTTGAGTGTGGTGTAGCCAAATGCTTGCAGCCTTTTCACACATTTGTAGTGGCTCCAACTAGGGTTTTTTTTATTTGGTTGATGAAAAATCCATTCTGTGTTGTTGTTGGTTAAGGAAACTTGAGATGCAAGACTGTATAAATGTACAGCTTTAAAACTGGTCACAGTTATGGGTAGAACTGGTAAGATGGCAGCTGTGTGACTTCCTAGTCCTTGAGGGGCCTTGCAAAGGTTCCACTGAAGGAATTGTGTCAGAAGGCACTGCTGGCCCATTGCTCAAATAGGAACCTTTCCTACCATGCCCTGCATTGTTGTATTTTCCATCTTGGCATCCCGGGATTCCGGGCTCAGTGAAGGTGAGAGCTGTGCCAGCAGTGCTTCCCAGGAGCAATCCCAGGCATCCCAATCCCTTTCACCTGCAGCAGATCGGGAGGGACAGAGCAGGGCTCCTCTCTCCATCACGCTGTCTCACATGAATCCCAAAGCTGCTTTGCTGTGAATTGTGGCTTTGTTAGACAGGTTGGTTCCCTGTTCCGTGAACTTCAGAAGCTTCATTTTCCTTGATTTCCCCAGGCTTACAATGTTAACTCACCAAGCCCCTCCTGGTAACCAGCCTTCAGCAGCACAGGGTGCTGTCTGCCACCTGAACACGACAGACCAACCGTGAACTCTCCAAAGCTTTCATTTTCGGAGCCTTTTCCCAGCCTCTCCAGGTGTAGGAGGCAGTGGGATCCCTGGGGGGCCCTCAGTGCCCCCCGGCTGCAAACTCAGCCCTAATTGATCATCTGCACACGCGGCTTTGAGGGTCCCGCAGTTCCTGCTGGGCTCTGCTGAGTTACTGCACAGCTTTGGGCAGCAGAGTTTTACTGACTGCAGCAAATACATTTGCTGTGCTTTATGGAGCACGGAGAAGCTTGTTTTCTGAATTTTAATTGTCCCAATAAATCCTGTTAAGATTGTGTTCTACTAGACTGCGGGAAATTAATGAGGGTGATTCAAATATGGGCGTTACTGGGAAGGTGGGTTGCCAGCAGTACTGTTAGAAAAGAGTTTGTAAATTTCGCTGAGGCAATAATGAGGGTGATAAGGATTGTAGAGATTCACAGGAATCCCCGCTCAGTCCCAGGTTTACCTACAGGGATTCTGTTGTCCCACTGGGGACCAAGTGATGATGATTTTCAGGTTGTGCTTCACAGAGATGAGGAAATATTCGTAATGAGGCTCAAATAGCTCAGGTACAGAGACTGTGAGAGGGACACCCTCTTGTCAGACTGCAGTTCTGGATCGTTTAGGATGGATGGTGAGGGATAAACCTCTGCTATGGACACAGGCTGAGAGAGTTGGGGCTGTCCAGCCTGGAGAAGAGAAGGCTCCAGGTAGACCTTAGAGCCCCTTCCAGTGCCTAAAGGGGCTCTAGGAGGGCCTGGAGTGATAGGACAAGGGGGAATGGCCTTAAACTGGAGGAGGGTGGGTGTGCATGAGATATAAATAACAGAGATATTATAAAAGAAATATTTTGATCCTTTGACTGGAGGGCTTGGTGTTACTGAGTGCAGCAAGGAAGATTGGCACATTTTGCTTCCAGTCTTGTCTTGGCCCTGCACTCAGGGCAGGAATATCGGCTCTTTTCCCTGAGAGGGCAGTTGGTTCTCTGCCCTGAGGGGGTTGTTGTGCCTCTCCAGAGAGGCTCTCAGCCTATCACCGGCACCATGTTCAGATCTTTATCTGCAAGACCGGAGTGTTTTCCGGCAGGCCGGGTCGAAGCCTCTCAGTGCTGCCCCTGCAGCCGCTCTGCTGGAGCTGCAGTGATGGATGAGCGTTTCTCGTTGCCATCACAGATGGGCAGCCCACAAATCCCGGCTCGCCGGCTGGGGCTCCCGGAGCCGCTCCCTGGAGTGTGGCCAGCAAATGGCTCAATGAGGCGAGGATGGGCAGGGGCTGCAGCAGCTGAGGGACTCTGTGCCTCCATCAGCCCCGTGCCGGGAGCTGAGGCGGTGCAGACACGGAGCCCAGCCATGGCCACGGCAAAGCCGCAGCGTGGCTCTGCTTTGGGTCCCTGATCCTGCCAGCTCCCAGGGAAGGAAAAGGGAGCCCATGCTTAGCTATCTCAGACTTCTCCCCTGACTGATCCAGCTGGGGGATCTGGGCTGCAGTGGAGCCAATTGAGGGGGAGTTTATGACGGTGTATGTTGTAATGGGGGGTTACAATACAGGTCTTGGCAGATATGTTTAATATCTGACAATTAAAGTAGCTTGGCTGGCAAAGACACTGAGCATTGCCAGGTTTTTATAAGATCCTGTGAATTCCTGACCTATATATTCATTGGAGGAGGGATTCAAGAGCAGGAGAGAGGGATGAACCAAGTGTGGGACACTGGCCTCCACACTTTGACCCATTTCCCTAATTTCTTCTGAGAATCTGGGGGAAAAAAAAGGGTAAAATGAGGTTAATAAAATGATTTAAGATAATTATAAAGGCAGCACACTCTTAAAGTTGTTCCAAGTTCAGTTTTTATATCATTTACCTTGTGCTTGGGGTACTGAATAATGAAAAATCTAAACAAACAGAGCACTAAGCCTCAATCCTACATGTAAATCTGTGCACATGTGCTGCAAACAAGATAGCACCCATGGACAGATTTGTTTGTGTTGCCTTGTGAGCCAAATGCTGTGGGTTTGCTTCTTCTAATTATTCAGTCCTGAAAGAATTTACTGTGAAATCCCACCAGGCAGAGATAAAGACTGGAAACCTTGTAATCTACAGCTGTACAGGAGGGTCACTTTATGGCCTCAGTGTGCTGGAGAATTCAGATGTGGAGAGCCTCATAGTGAACTGGCATGAAAACCTCTATTATTTTAGGGCTTTGCAGCATATAAATTGTGTTTATGATGAACCTAAAGCTTGGAAAAACCAAATGGGTTGATCTAATCCAGATTTGCTATTCTGATGAATTTTTTCATTCTCCAGTTAATTCAGGTTGTCAGATGAATTCAGTCCCAACATGGTAAGGGCAAGACAAATTAATTAGCTTAAGCTCCGTGAGTTCTGGGGGGTCTGTCCCTGTGAGGGGGTGCTGGGCACTGCTGTGGCAGGGGAAGGGTCCCTTTGGCTTGTCACCCACCCTGACACCGCTCACAGCCAGATGAGAACATTGAGAGCAAAAATACTGGAATTCTCTTACAGTCTGGAACTGAAGACCACATTCCTAGTGCAGTTCCAATTATGAAACTATTATGTATTCTCCTGAGACTGCTCAGCAGACACAAGTAATGCTTTAAAAAGAATTAGAATGTTTAGTTGTAGAGAAAATGGCCAGGTCTGGTCTCATAAAAACAAGCAGCCAATTTTTAAAAAATGTTGGGTTCAATAGTATCTGGAACTCTTACATGTCATAACCTTGTTAAGATAATTACAGTAAATGGGTTTTCTGCAGGGGAATCCCCTGACGTTCCTCCCTGGGAGATACCTCTGCTGCTGTTCCAGGCAGATTCTGCATCACATTGAGAGTAAAGTCTCTCTTGCCTCCTTTAAAAACACCACCAAGCAAAGAGAAGACAACACTTAATTCTTTTTTGCAAAAGGAAAAGAGAGTCATGTCTTGGGAAGAAGGAAAATCAAATAAAAAATTTAATGCTAGAGAAGAAAGGCAAGAAATGCAGTTGCCATGGAAACAGGAGCATAAGTAGAAACTTTCCAGCAAAGAGCAGAAACTAAAAATGAAAAACCGGAGTGGTGAGGCTTGGCAGATAGCCAGGAGCTTCCTCCACATCCTGCTCTCCTGTCTCCTGGTGGGATGCTCTTAGTCAGCCCTGCCGTGTCTGGGGAGTGCTCTGGGCGTTCGGAGCTGGGCCCGCGGGCCACAGCGCTCCCAGGGGAGAGCGAGGGGCAACGGCCCTGCCGGCCAGGCAGCTGTGCCAACCCCCTCTGGGTGCTCCAGCTTGTGCCACTGCACAGGGGAAAATGCCCTGGGAATGAGCACAGTGGCACAGTGGGTTTGGGAAAGAGGGGAAGCTGCTTCATCTAGTGCTCCCAAAACCCCGAGCAAGTCCTCCTTCCTTCTCCCGGTGCCCAAACCAAGGCCTCAGAGTGCACTGCAGCAGTAACTCCTGTTCTTGAGTACTTCTGTGGTCCCTTTTTTGTAGGGAAAACAGATCCCCTGAAGTCTCAGGCAGGGTTGGACACCACCCCTCAGCTCTGATCCTCTGTTCCCACCTTGGAGTCACTTTCCTTGTCAGAGGCCTTGCCATGGGCACAGGATGTGTTCCCTAATGGTTATTGCCTGTGTCCCACGTGTTCCTGAAAGCAGAGGCACATTCCAGACACTCAGTCCCATTCAGGGCTCTGGGTTCCTTTGATGCTGGCACGTTTAATTCAGTTGTACACAATAAAGTAATACAGTCATTGGATTAGCAATTATTATATCCACATATGCTTTTTAGTATGACATGGAAAAAAGCAGGTCAGGAAAGCTGGGAAGGTTCCCAGGCAGGGCTGTAAAAGCTCCGTGATGGCCAGGAAGCGACTGGGGGGAAGGTTTCAGAGCATACCCAGGGCTGTGCTCTTCCAGATGGAAGCAATGAAACCTGGGGTGTTTAGATTTCCTTTAGTCATGTTCCTGGAATTAAGCACGTGTGTGAGAGTTTTGCTAATCTGACCTCAGACTGTTCAGCATCGCATGTAATTGACTCCTTTTTCATGAACAGAATAGCAAGCCAAAAACCAAACCACTTTACCTCTTTGTGTGTGAAATGTGGCCAATCTTCCCTGGGATGCAGCACCATGAGAGAGGAACCAGCCTGTCCCTCAGTTTATCACTACAAATAAAGCCAGCACATAGTTCACTCTGCTGCTTTGCCACGGACCTTCCTCCTCAGCTGTCCTGTCACTGGCTCATCTGGACTATTCCTCATTTAAATATTATTCTAAAACACAAGGATTTGTGGTTTGTTGGGGTGTTTTATAAGTTGGAGTTGCTAAAGCTTTGAGTAACAAACTCACTCGGATACTTCACTGGCATTTCCAACTGTTAATTTTTTTAATATTCTTTAGCATCTGGGCATGAAAATGACTGCACAGAGGAATTGCAGAGTATATTTATTTCTGTGTATATATATATATATTCACGTTATTTTATATATTATTATTAATCTATATTCATAATGCATTTATTATATATCTGTTTATTATACTTAGTGTTTGTTTTCCCGAGCGTTTTTTAATGCTAAAGGCAAGAGTTCATTCTGCTAAAATAACAGACATGAGAAGCTTGGGGAGTCTCGCTCCCTGGTTTCTGTGGGGAGGGTAAAAAAAGAAGAAACCGCGTTCCATAAATCCCATGAAAAGGACTTTCAAACAGGAAGAGCGGCGCTGGGGAGCGCACGGCGCGTGTTGCGGGAGCGGGTCCCGAGCGGAGCCGGCGCCCTCCCGCCTGCGGGCGGCAGCAGAGCCGTG